>VZSG01000240.1:569870-650317 GCA_013398315.1 Nothoprocta pentlandii | reverse complement strand
AAGTGAATCTCCTCCCTCATGCGCTTCCTTGCAGGGAAGTGGGATCGTTTCCAGGTTAGAGCAGCAGGGGTGACAGCCCAGGGGAGAGGCCCGTCCTCCTGCCCCGAGCGGGAGGAAGCGGCTGTGGCTCCCTGGTTGCCGAGGCGCTGCGGGGGCCGGGAGGGGCTTCCCAGGACTCCCGGAGCGGGGAAGCCCTGGACGGCTGCGCGCTGAGCACGGCCCCGCTCGGTGCAGCGGTGCTCCCCGCTGTCCTGGCAGCACCAGCGCTGCGGCAGAGCTGGGTCCTGCCCAGCGCCAGAGAGCTGAGCAGCAGCCCGAGCGCGGGGCCACAGCCCTACGGGGGCTCCTTCGTCTTCTCAAAGTGTCACCTTGCGCCTCTTTGAGCTTTCCGGTGTTTCCTACCATTTTGGTATTCATTTCAGTTTTTATCATTTTAAGGTTCATGCGTTTCTAATTGTTATGAATACCATGATAAAATTAATAGTTCTATGGTTGGTTTATTACATTTAGTAAAATTATGTGCATGTAATGTTTGCCAAGAAAAAACGCAGCAGAGACTTTAATCATGTAAAGATGATAATTTAGTTGTTACACTTGTTGAAATGATGGGATTAATTTTTTAAAAGTTTGCAAACTAGTGGGGAAATGTAGAACATTAATTTGGTAAGCCAAGCAAGTCAGCAGCTGATAGATGCTTTGCGGGCAGCGGGAGCGCCCGCGCTGGAGCGCGGCAAGGAGGAGCACGGTGTGGACAAGCGCTGTTGAGGACGACAGCGGTGCTGGGCGCGCTGCCCTGGCAGGTCCTTCTGCGGGCCACAGGCTCCTCCGGCACCTCTGCTCTCTGGCCCAGGGGTTTCCACGGCTCTACTGGTGCCGGGGAGCAGAGAGGATTCCACCTCGGCATTGGGTGACGCTTTCCGCTCCCAAAGGTCCAGCCGATGTGCCAGTCGCGATTCCGTCCCTGCCAAGGCCATCCCTGGGCTCCCTGGGCATCAGGCGCGGAGTGGGGATGCACCGGGGCATGGGGAGCCCGGCAGGCGGTGCCGCCCGGCGCGGACGCCCGCCGGTGCCGCTGCGGTCCCGCTCCGTGCCACACAGGGACTGCTCTGCGCTCGCTGCCGAAACCTGCTCCTGCCTCGGCATCAATTCTGCACAGCGCCTGGTACCAGATTGGCAGGGAAGAAAGGAGAAATGTAAAATAGGTCTTGTTTACTATAGAGGATGATGTGGCAAAATAACTCAACAGCCAGTTCTCAGGGGTTTATGACAATAATCATGAATATGTTTTATAAATGTGTAGCAATGTGAGTGGACTCAATTCTGGCTGAATTTAAATAATACAGCTTTGTGCAGCTCAGCCTAAATCAAATGGCTATAATTTATGCTGAAATGTACTGCAGGATGCATTTATTCACAAGTATGTGCTGATTGTAGCATTGTGCCTGATTTATGATGGTTTTTTTATATGAAAATTCCTACCAAAAATAATATTTAGAGTCTCCCTTTATTTCCTGAGCCCCAGCAGCCTTCTGTAGGCTCTATGGCAGGGATTGCTGGTCTCCGCTTTGCTTCCCTGCTCCCGGTGCTACTGGCCTTGCGGCTCCGGCAGAAGATTCCGGCTGCTGCGCGGCTCCACAGGCACCATCAGCTCCCAGGATGGCGGCTGTCTCCGATCCACGGGTATGGTCTGCATAGGAATTGCTCTCATTGCCCAGCGCACTGTGCAGACCACAGCTACGTTGAGGGGCATTTAAAGCTTTTTCCTTATAACTCCCATTTTTGTGCCCTGCAGGAGGAAGGACCCAGCTTCCCGTGGTGGGAAGCGCTTCCCGTGCAGCATGTGCAGCGTGTCCGTGTGAGTGCAAGCCGTGGGTAATGATGGGCTCCTGGAGCGCCCCGCGCGCTGCCGCGGCATGGCCGCTGCTAGGGAGAGACCTAAGAGCTCCGAGACCAAGAGCAAGATTTGTCTGAAGCATTTGAAATCCCCGAATAAATCATTTCATCTCGTCATGGGTCCTGAACCGTCCTGGGAGTGTGGCTGTCCATTAGGGAGAGAGCGGCGATCCAGCGAGGCTTCTTCCTTGGTTAAAATTAGTTGTGCTGAAAGTTTATCAGTGATTTATTCGGCAGAACGGCTCCATTTGTAATCCCCCTTCCTGAAGGTTTCAGCACATTGTTTTGCACGATAAGGCCTTGTTGTAGCAACCTCTGTCCCGAAACACTTGGGAAGCTGCTTAAACAAACATGCAACTTGCAAGCACCATGCAGCTCCAATGTGTATCTTATTAAAAGCTGGCAGGGCCAGCGCTTCCCTGCTTTCTGCCAATGTTTGGAATACAGTAGCATTTTTGCTCTGTAGTAATAAATTTCTGTGGAATGAAGGGCCATAATATTTGCAGTTTTGGGAGAAAACTCTGCTTACTTAAGTGGCGAGATGGAAAATATTTGTAATAAATAGGAAGCAGAAGGAGGCAGGTAAATATTTAGGCTGTTCCCATTGTGCCTGCAGAGCAGGGGTCTGAATTCCGCAGCGCTGTGTGGACGGGCAGGAGCAGCCCTGCCAGGGAGGCCCGGGGCTGGCGCGCGCGGCTTTAGGCTTGCTCTAAGCAGACGGAGAATTTCCTCTCGCCCCCCGACCGAGCAGGGCGGTCCGGGACGGATGCGCTCAAGCGCTTACGTTTTGCATTGGGCGCCTGTGCCTCGGTGCAGGGAGACAAGCGTCTCGCTGCATTTTGCACTGGGGATTCACACGTAGGTGCGGGAAGATGAGCGTCTTGCTGCGAGAGCCCTGGGCGGCTGCGGGCGTCGCGCTCGAGGAGGGCAGTTGCTGGCGGAGGAGCTACGCGCAGCCCGAGTTGGCGCCGCTGCCCTGCGTGGCCCGGCCTGCAGCGTGTCCCGTGCCCGGCCCTGCACCTTGGGCTTTGCCTGCCCGTTCCTTAGGGAGCCAACGGCTCTCGCTCTCCTCCCGTTAGCGCTTACTATGAACTAGGAGTTCATTGTATTTAAGGGGTTTTGATGTTGTGATGTGCAAACGAGCTGACGAACCAGGTTGCTGTTATCCAAGATGTGTGGAATTGAGGTCTGAAATGCAAAGTAATGGCTGCATTAGTGTGCCAACGTGGAGCACGGGTGCAATGCCTTCCCGGCGCGACCGCAGCTCGCTTCTTGGCTCTCCGGGGACAGATGCACATGGTGAATCCCGAGCCCTGTCCACGGGGCCACAGCCACTCCTAGCACCAGTGCCGGGCTGGGCTCTCCAGAGCCGCCGGCTCTGTGCGGTCGCCAGCCCGGCCTGCGAGCGCGGCACTACCTGCCTCATTCACAACTTGGCAGGGTTCACGGGGGCAGGAAGCTGGCCCACTGCCTGGGAGGATTTGTCACAGAATTAAAGAATTAATGATAAAATACAATATATTAAAGAATGAGAGATTTTGCTAACCTCTTACCTTGTCTTCACTTTAATTGCCTTTAAAAATCATAGGATGCAATGAATTATCATTGATTTTTCTCAATGCCTTTTATTTCTGCAGAAGGCAGACAAATTGCTGTGCAGGGTGATGGTTCAAAGGGACTTGCCAATCCATGGAGGGGAGCCGCTTAGCATCCTGCAGGAAGGTCCGTTCACGTCATCCCGCGGAACGCACTCTGGCTGCTCCGGCTGCTCCGGCCCCCGCGCCGGGGCGGGATGTGCACCCAGTGGATGGGAGGTCAGCTCGCTGTGATGTGCAGCCCTGCTCCAGGTCTGCTCGGCCCTGTCCCGTGGTGCTGGCGGTCCCGTGGCTCCGCAGCAGGACAGGCTGCCGCCGAGCGGGTCCTGGTCGGGGAGCCCTGACCGGCGCCTTGCGGAGCAGCACGGGAGGCCACTGCAGGTGAGACGGTGCAAGGCTCATTCATGTTCTGTTCAGGCATGAGGATGTCCCCTGCACCCTGCAGCGAGGGGACAGTCTGAATGTGGCTACGGCCATGGAGTGCAGGAAGGATCCTGGCTGTATGGGCAATAATCTGCCTGGGAGAAATGTACAGTAGAGACTGAGACCTTCTCCTTCTTAGGATTCCTAATTGCTGGTGTGTGACTGGAATTGGGATGCCCTTTGAATACCTTGCCAATGGTTTCCTGGATTTATTACTGTTCTTTACTACCGAACATTTGCATAAAAAGAATTTAAATTAGCTTTTGCCCTGGCGTTAGATATAAGGCAGGTCCTGCTGTCTCCAACTCCCCGTGCCCAAGCAACACCGGTTGGAGGCAGCTTCCCTTCACCTCTGCTTTGGAAATACATTCTCCTGTGTCCCGCACCTGAGCGGTCCGGAGTCGCCCAGGTGCTATTCCGGCTGCTCGGATACCTAGGGAGCTGCATGGATACCTAGGGAGCTGCACGGATCCTTTCTGCAGGTTGGGAAGGGGTTGGATGCCTGCAGGGAGGCTGGTGGTGGAACCGGGGCAGAGCCGCCTTGGCTTCCACAGCCCGCACCCTGCAAGGGCCGCCCGCAACGCAGGAGCTGCTGCCCAGTCCCACCGGGGCTTCCCCGGCCTCCAGGTCCCTGAGGGCCCCGCAGAGCAGGGCTCGTGGCCGCTCCGGGGCTGCCGGAGCCGTGTCCAGCAGCGCCGCGGGGACCCGCGCGGGCCGGGACTTCGTGGCAGGCCCGGCAGACGGCCCTTGCCCATTCATGTATTTTGTATTATGAAATGACTGCGGTTGTCATAGCAACATAAAGGCAGCAGATCTCATTACTGAGGCCTGGCCACATTATTTTCTCCAAGGAATTTCTTCTTTTCATTATTTTCCTCCAAAGGTCAGTTATCCTCTGAGGCAGGGCGGGAGCTTCTGCGAAAGGTGAAGCATATTCATGGCAGAATTCCCCCGGTGGAATTTACAATCATTTTGCTTTTTTATACTTGTAGAAAGATTTCTTTTAGTATAACATTTTCTTTTAACCCCTTCTGCGTGAAGCCGAGCTCGTTGGCACATCAAGTGAGGCTGGTGGCTGAGGAGCTCTGCCGACAGCAGTGCTGCTGCCAAAGCACGCTTCTATTTCCGTGGTAACCTGTGTCCCACGCTGCTGCGCGCCTTCCCTCGCTCGCGCTGCCCTTAGCAGCGCACCAAGCGCGCGGTAGCCAAACCACTTCAGCCTTTGCTCTGGTCGTTGCCTGACCTGCCTGTGCAGCAGCATCCGCGGAGCTGGAGCCCGTGCGAGGGCTGTGTCCTTGCTGAGCACCCGCAGTGGGGACACCCCAGGATGCTCTGGAGCTCTCTGCTGCACCGAGCGCATCGGCGGCACCCGCCGGAGCAGCCGCCCTCGGAGCTGGTGCCGGAGCCCAGTGCCATGGCCTGTGGGGCTGCCCCTTGCCCTGCTGTGCTCTATCAGCACCCGCATCCCACACGCAACCCGCTGCTTTCCCAAGGAGATATCGCCCTGCTACCTTGCTATAAGAGCATTTTAACCATTGCTCCAGGTCTGTTTGCCAGCACAAGAGGAATTGAAGGAGGAAGGAGCATGCCCTGTGCAGAGGGGCAGCGCAAGCCGCCGCAGTGGCTGGTGCACGCGGGCAGCGCGCGTCCCCGCTGCCTGCAGCCAGCTGCGCTCGGAGGTGCAGCACAGGGCATCCCGCCCGCTGGGGCAGCTTGAGGGTTGCATGTGGGGCAGAGCCGGGGACGCTGCTGCCCGCTGGGCTGCTCCTGCATGTTGGGCGGCAGCTTGGGGTTCTGCAGCGCGGTGTGTGCATTTGGTGTGCCTGGCTGCAGCCAAATAGCGCTTTGTCGCTCCAGCACTGCCTGGATGCGCCAGGGTCCCTCCTGGGGTGGATGTGGTGGTCCTTGATAATGCTGACCCTCTCTGAAGGGGCCCATTAAAAATTAATGCATGTTAATGAACCCCTTGAGCAGTAAAAAAAACCTGCCTGGCCATTTTACAGCACTTCTCATCAACAGCATGGACAATAATTCAGCATATGTCAGTGTTGTTGGCAGCAGGGGTGAGCCCACAACCGTGCATAGTGCTGGTAGATGTGGTGCTTCTTCAGTGTGGATGTCTGCCTTCTGCAAATCACATTTTACAAGCAAAACAAGTGTTTGCATATGCAGATGCAGAGGCATCTAAGTGGCGTGCGTGCCTGCTAATACCGTCTCTACCCGTCTGCTTGTGGCAGTTGCACCAGGGGAACAAATGCACGTGGTGTCGTGTGTGATGAGAACCGTGGTGCAGTGCTGCTGACAGCAGAGGAAAACCAGATCAATCAAAACTGTGTCCTGCTTTCCGAGCGATCTGGGAAGCTGTAGGTGCTGTTTGGAGGGCAGCGGGGCCGGGCCGAGCACGGGCCTGGGCGCTGCAGGTGATGCTGCTGCTCCCCAGCCGCTACCTGTTTTAGGTGCATGCTGCAGCAGGTAGAGGTGCAGCAGGTAGATGTCGCATGCACTTTGGAGCAAGCAGAATGCCTGCAGTGGGAAAGGGACACAGGCCATTAAAAGGCTCGTAACGATGCATTTAGCAGCGGTAGATATGATGCTTTCAGCCTGCACTCGTGTTTATTAGTTGATTAGTTGATTAGTTTATTAGTTGATAGAGAGCTCTGCTCTGACCTCGCTCCCCGCGAGCGCAGAGGCACCCCAGCCTCCCTGCTGCAGTGGCACCGTTTCTGTGAACGACGTGACGGCCGGTCTGTCCCCACGGCGGACGAGCTCCCTGTGCTGGGCACCCGTGTGAAAGGGGTGTCCGTGTGTCCGGACATCCTGCTGTGCACGGGGTGTCTGGGATCCTGGTGTCCATGTGCCCGGCTGGCCGTGCTGCACGGGGCCGTGTTGCTGCACCACGCGGCGAGCGTTGAGCAGAGGTATCAACAGTGAGCGCTTTTCCTTTTTCCATCTCCGCTGAAGGTTTGTTTTCATTAAGCATGCTGGAAACGTTGCTCTTTGTGCCGGAGTATGTGGGTTATGGAGCATTCTGCAAGCCCTGGAATTTGCTTTTTTTATTTAAGTTTTCTCCGCCTTGAAAGGCTGGTTTTTATAACAGGTCAATTCCAGACCATTTGATATTGATATATGAAGATCCTTGGGGATTATTGTAATGCATTTTTCATCCTGCTGTGATAGTATCATATAAGGAAAATGGGACTGACTGTTAAGTACAAATTGAAAAAGACATGGTCATTTAAGATAACTCCTTATCTGTATACAAGGAAATGGTATCGGGGAAATAGACCACCAGTTGACAGAAATAAATTTTGCCTTGGGCTCCTCCTTCTCCCCCGCAGCTGCTCCGGCTCCGCTTCCCTTATCCGATTACGTGAACAGCCACTTCTGCCGGCCGGCCAGGGGACGTCCCGGCTCCAGGCTGCCCGTGCCACGCGCGAGGGGCCTCGTGGTGATGCCTGCAGTCCAGGGACAGCTCCTGGGTTTTACAGCCCTACGCAAACAACCGCCACAAGCCGAGCTGCGCTCGTGTCTGTTTATTCCTGGCATTTTACCCTGACCCACTCCATGTGGATAAGCTCTAAATCAGCCCCTATTGCTGTGTGGTGAGGGGGCCAGGGGTCCCCTGCTCACAGAGCCACTAGCTGCAGATTCTTCCTCGTGGGAAGCCCCAAATGCGTTTCAATTAGTGATTGTTTTGGAGCCTGCGCAGGACGAGCGTGTTCCTGCAGGCCTGACAGCAACCCCCATGTGAGCACATGTGCGGCCAGCGGCGCCGTGCGTGGCACTGCCTCCTCCTCCGTGATTACTGCACCGCGCTTGGACTCCAAGCACGGACCATTAGTGCGATGAGGGTGATTACGGGCTGGCACTGGGCCCCGCGGGCAGGAGCCAGCGTTTGGAGGCTGCGCTGCAGGAGAAGGGCCGTAACTGGGGCCGTGCGGGTGCGTTTGCCAGGCGCCCGACGCTGGCAGCGGCCCCTTTGGCCCACGCTCCGCTTCGCGCCGAGCTTGCGGTGAAAACACAATCAGGCTGCAGCGCCCGGGCCGCAGCTCTCCCGTTCCCTTCCCTGCCCTGCCCTGCCCTCTTTGGGACCTGGTGATTCCCGCTTGCAGGTTCCCTTGGTGCTACCATCGCAGGCAGTTGGCATCTCCTGCCTTCACCAGGGACCTTGTCCTGTGCCCTTATTGCCCCTCGAACTGCTGTTTCTGCAGGGCTGTGTTGGGTGCAGAGGGAAACGGGAGCTGTGGCTGATGCCAAGGGTGCCCCCCAGCCCTGCCAAATGCGCCACAAAGAGGAGGCTTCGTCGGGAACAGGCTGTCTCCTCCTCGAGGCTGCCTGGGATGCAGATAAGTGAATTCTTTGGCTTCAGCTCTGCGTGGGATCCGTGGCGCTTGAGGCCACCGTGGCGGCGGGGCTGGCGAGGGCGCTTCCAGCCCGCGCACAGATCCTTGTCTCAGACCTTCCCCGGGGAGAGCAGGCGGCAGGCTTGGGAAGCAGCAGCTTTGGTTTTTTTAGGTTGTTTCAAAGTGAAATTGTGTTTTTCTGCCATTGCTGTGGAAACAGGACGTTGTGTCCTCGCTGGCCCCTGCGCTGCAGCCCCGGGAGCCGGGAGCTCGGCAGGTTCCTGTAGAAGGAAGCTCCGGCTGGAGCGCGGCCCATGGGCATGGAGCGGGCGTGGGACCCCATGGGGCAGTGGCACCGTCCTGCAAAGAACTCGGAGGCGACAGGCTGTGCCGGGCCGGCACCCGTGCCTCGCTGCCGGAGCCACCTGGATCTGCGGGGACGCGGGTGCCGAGCGCGGAAACCGCGGGTCTGCAGCAGGAGCCGGTCCTGCTCGACACCGCCTGCACAGCTGCCCCCTGCTCAAAGGGGAAGGGGGAATCCAGCTCCTCACAGCTGCAAAATTAAGGGAAAAACAACCTGAAAAAAACCACTCACTTAAACCTATAATTAGAGATCACGACTTGCTCTGAAATCTGCACTTCATCAGGAGGCTCCGGGTCAGAGACACAGATTTCCTCCTACAGACAGAGCAGAGCTGCTCTCCAGCAGACACGTTCCACTGACATTTACATATTTACACTTGATTTTACTAATTCCTGCATCCTGTGAGGAGACGCTGACCAGGCACAGAGACTCAGGCAGCTTGCTTTGGCCCAGACTGTGGTGCTGCTTTCCTTTGCTTTTTTTTTTGCTCCCAAACAGGTTTGGAAGACTTCAGTGCTGATCAAAGGCAGCCCTACGTTCATGGGGCATTAGCAGCTGTTAACAGAGCAAGACGAATTACAGGGCACGAGTGCCAGGAGCCTTGGAAAAACCCTTCCTTGCCATCACGGAGGGCGCCTGGCTCGGTGGGAAGGTGGCAGTAGCTCCAGAATTCCCATCACAGGGAACCCCGCAGGGGCTGCGGGAAGGGAAGGGCGCCCCAAGCAGGAAGCAGGTCGTACCCGTCCCTGTCCCCGCCGTGCCTGACACCGCTGCGCTCTCCGTGGGCAGGTCGCTGATGGTGGACTGCGTGAATCACAGCACAGATCACCCTTCACAGCAGCTGCTGGGGAAGAGGAGAAGCAGTGCGTTACATGGTGGCTGTCCTGGAGGTGGGACCCGTTCTGGAGGTGGCACCTGCTGCAGAGATGGAACCCGCTCTGGAGGTGAGATCTGCTGCACAGACAGGACCTGTTCTGGAGGTGGGATCTGCTGCAGAAATGGGACCTGCTCCATAGGTGGCACCCATTCTGGAGGTGGGATCTGCTGCATAGACGGGACCTGTTCTGGAGGTGGGATCTGCTGCAGAGATGGGACCTCCTTCCATAGACGGGACCCCCTCTGGATGTGGGAGCCACCCCACACGTGCCCCTCGCCACCCTTGCGCTGCTTCGTGTCCATTCTCGGCGCTGGGGAAGCAGCTGGGCTCCGGGTGGGACCCGCCGGGCCGGCCAGGCCGCGCGCGCCCGGCCGGGCTCTGCCTCCTGGCGCCGCAGCGGCTGCTTGCGAAGGAGCCCGCGCTCGCTCTCCTGGTTTTCAGAGGGTGCAGGGTTATTATTCTCCCTGGCAGACTCATCAATACTTTTAATTAGCTTTTTTCCCCCAGCTTCTCTTCCCTTCATAGATATCAGCCTCTTAACAGATCTGAGTATGTTTTGAGCTGCCATACTCAATGCCATTTAAATCACTGCTCAAGGGCACCGGGCCAGGGATGTGCAGTGGCAGTTTAAAAGGATTAGAGCCCTTTGTTTTTGCACAAGTGGTTCAATTTACAAAAGATCAGGGTTCAAGACCTGCACACTATAAAGTGACTTAAAGCCATGAAATCTATTTCTCACTAATTCTAGATTACTCTCTACTTAGGAGCCCAGGGTGCCAAAAATGGTGGGTTTTGTTAAAATGATATGAAATCCTAATGCAAGTCCTTTTAACCACTCCTGCGTGGCACACAGTGTCATGCAAATTCCGGACCTATGTGAGCAATTATGTAGCAATGAACATGATCATTTCGATTAAACCAACACGTGTTTTCAAAGATTTTATTTAAGCTAGATAAGCGTAAAACTTTGTCACTTAGCTTCTCCTCTCGGGCATACGCACAATGCGTTAAACACCCCACGTATCTCCTTTGTAGAGCCTGAGCATTAATTGCCCACTGCTTATTCAAGCAAAGCCCCCATTGAGGTAAATGGGATTTTGTCTGAATAAAGACTGCAGAATTGGACCTCTTGTCTGCAGGAAAGAGATAGGAGCCCTATTTGCACGTTAGCTTTCCTGCTGCAAAGTGGGGGCGCGGAGGAAGAGGGGCTTTCTGTTAAAAAAACCTTTTATCTTGCTCAGCTCCGCGCTGCGATTTGAGCTCGTGAGACCTCCCCAGCCCGGCCCTTGTGACCGGATAAAGCGGTGGGAGAAAGTGGGTCAGCCGGGCGCCAAGGTAGGAGCTGCCCCAGCTGTTTCTGCCTCGGCCGTTGGCTTCACAAGGGAATCCTTTTTCTCGCCGGACGACTGTACTTTATTTTTCTAAAGCAGTATCCCTCTGACAGCCCAAAAGGAATACTGCATCTGCAAATGAATGGTGCCTGCAAAGAGACAACATGAAATTTTTAAAAAGCATGGTAATAAACGCTATTCAAAAAAACACAATCTCTGAAAAACACGGCCTATTGAAATGACAAGCCGAAAATCATTTGCTAAGCACTGAAATGGCCCCTTTTGTCACCCCAATCCTTCTGTTGACAGTTACCTTTCAATCCCGCAATTGTGCAGTAAGTACTGATTTTTATTCAATGTTCTATTCACCCTGCGTATTAATGAAAAGGAAAAAAAAACTTGTAAGAATAGCCTTTAATAGGCTGATAGACAAGGCTCCCTATTCTCGCTAGAGCTCCTCTTATCAGTGCCTCGCAGTATTGCTGCTCGCTCAGTCCTCCCTTTCTAAACTTTGCTCACCCAGCTGGGCTCCTTCTCCATGAGATGCAAACGTTTTTATTCGAAAAGTCTCGCTGACCTTCTGCGCTCTGGGCGCGCAAGGCGGCGGGTGCAGTGAGTGCCTCTGTCCTCAGCTGCCTGGGGGGAGCAGCGCATCCTACACCCTGTGTTCCTGCATCCTGCATCCCTGCATCCTTGTACCCTGCATCCCACACCCTGCGTTCCTGCATCCCCCATCCCTGTGTTCCAGCATCCCTGCATCCCCTTGTCCTTGTACCCTGCATCCCGTATCCCTGCATTCCTACATCCCGTATCCCTTCGTCCCCGTGTCTCTGTCGCTTGTGCACCCCGGCCGCCAGCCCTCACCTGTCTCCCAGTGAATATTAGCGAGACGAAGCCCACTTAGGGGTTGTTGGAAGAGAGGAAATTGTTTTACGTCGTGGTGCAATATTTCCACACCGGGTCTCATTTATGCCACATATTAAAGCGCACTCGCTGCACATCCATCTCCATAAGAAGCCAGGCCCATTATCTCCAGTTACTTTTAAGCAGTCTTTTGCTTAGTTGTGACGGGCCTGCCAGCACCATATATCACAGGGAATGCAGTTCTTTAAACTGCAATTCATGATTGATAGTTTAACCTTTTTCTCCGAGGTTAATTCGATATGTGCCGGTGTAAACTATGAGTGAGGCTGAGCGTGGCGGGAGGAGCTGATCTGCATGGCGCGCATGGTGGCGTCAGGTGCTGCTTGTTGCACGGCCAGACCCTCCAACTCCTCCTCCTCCTCCTCCTCCTCCTCCTCCTCCTGGCGCTGCCTTCGCTGTGGCCTCTCTGCACAAGGGGCAGGCGGCCGTGCAGTGCGAGGGGTGCCGGGAGCACCAGCCGATGCCGCTTGCGACGGCCCTTCCCGCGGTCTCTGCCCTCGGAGCAGCATGGAGCTGGTGGGCCCTGAGCCTCACACTTGGTTTTGTTTTCTGTTCTCTCCCTTATTTTTTCTTGCTCTCAGCCAGGAGCCGGGAGGAGGGAGGGATGTGGTGCCGTCCCGTTGCTCCCGGCCGCACGTCGGTGATGGAGCCCGCAGCACCGGAAGGTGGCCAGCGCGGGAGCTCGTGTAGGCACCAGGGCTGCAGGGCTGTCGGTGCTGTGGCACGGGGCGCTGCACCCTGCACCCCTCGGGCTGCAGGTGGGACGAGCGGGCGGCGGGAGCGGTGCCCGCTCCTGCCCTGCGCATCCCCGACCTGCCGGGCATGTCCTGCATGGAGCCTGGAGCGGCGCCCCCGGGGCCGCCCGCGTGTCTGCCCCTAGCGT
Source organism: Nothoprocta pentlandii (assembly GCA_013398315.1). Taxonomy (NCBI): domain Eukaryota; kingdom Metazoa; phylum Chordata; class Aves; order Tinamiformes; family Tinamidae; genus Nothoprocta; species Nothoprocta pentlandii. The sequence continues at coordinate 637,684 of VZSG01000240.1, read as the reverse complement.
GGCCAAGGGACAGAGTGGCCCCCGCGCGGCCCTGTGCCCCGCGCGGCCACCCACGCGGCCACGGGGGGCAAAGGGACAGGGGGGCCCGGCGGCCACCGCGGTGTGTGGCGCATCTGCGGCTCTGCTCGCAAACAGCTGCCGCTTCTCCGGGAGCCCTGTCCCCAAAGGGCCGTGATTGCCAGAGGAAATAACTATTTCTGCTCAAGATCAATAAGATTTTGCAGGAAAAAAAAAATAGGGAGGATTTTAAAGGGTTGGTTTAATTTAATCTATTTCTTTGCAGGACGCTCCCTTTGGTAACAATAGGAATTCGATTGCTGCCAGAGCAGACTCCTTAATTAGACCCCACAAAATGAACAGTAACGTGTCTCTGGGCTGAAATTCTCCCTTTCTGGAGCTTGTAGAAAGGAGGGAGTTTCTAACTCATAATTGCATCTGAATGCAAATGGCTGTGCCAATGTGAATATATTAAAAGCAGCAGCGTCAGCAATCACTGTGAAAAAAATACATACAAATGAGGCACTAGCTTATTGCTCCATTTGGATGCTGTGAAATGGCACCTTATTGTGTTATTATAAGATTTCTTGCTTAGTTAACAGAAAATGCTTACAATTAAGTCTGAACTCATTTAGTGCTCAGACTAATTCACATTAGAAGAAGGATGTGACCTCAACTCCCCGATCACTTTTCACTTTGCTGTGGTTCTTGCTTTGCTCGAAGGTGCTGTGTTCCTTGGGGAGGCAGCGGGGCGTCCCTGGGAGGTGACACATGGCAGCAGCTCATGGCACGGTGCTCCTGCAGTGCTGTGTCCCAGTGTCCACCTGTCCCTGTGTCCGTGTGTCTCTGTGTCCCCGCGTCCGCATGTCGCTCTCCGCTGCCCCTGCGTGGGGAGCAGAGCCAGCACTCCTGCCCTGACGGTGGGAAGGATGTTAGGGGTCCGTGGGGCTCATGTTGGGTGCGTTTGGTCCCAGACGTTGCCAGCGCCCTGGCTGCAAAAGCGACTCAGGCAGACGGGAAACGTGGAGAGAACCCACGGCCGCAATTCCTCCATCCCCCGGTTAGGAGCCCTGAGCAAAGTGGTTGGAGTTGGGTTTGCAATAAACCCGTTTACTATTTCCTGACTTTGAGGTCTTGGCTTTGAAGCAATAGCACTATTTTATGGTAAACCCTATGTGTATTTAATAATGCTGCATTTTGCACCTTTGAGAACAAGTGTTGGCTCTCTGGGGAGGGCGGGTTCTCACCCGGTGGGCAGGGAAGGACGTGCAGCGAGTGGTGCCAGCCTCAGCTCTGCTGGCCGTAGGGCGCTGGACAGCCCCGGGTGCCGGGCGGGTGAACGGCTGCTCCACGCGGCTCAGAGCTGGCGCCTGCGCCTCGGGAACGCTGCGATTGATCCCGGCGGTGCAGGACCCATCTGCAGGGCCCCTCCTTGTGGAGCAGCACGGGGCAGGTGCAGCCGTGTGCGCCCTCGGGCCTGCCGGCGCCCGCGCTTCAGCGCCCGCGTTGCTCAGCAGCTAACTAGGCAAACTGCAAACCTGCCGGCCCGTAAAGCAGGGCCTGTGGAGCACTGCTGCTCGGGCTCGTGCAGTGACCTGCACCTCGCGCTCTGCTCTGCACGGCTCAGCGAGCCTGGAAGCAAACAGTTCACATAGCAGCCGTGTGTGCGTCCTCAGCGCCAAGAGAATCCAGCTTGGTTCCGACCCAACTCATGGCCACGATGGCGGCAGCACCTTCCCCGCCGCAGGGGTCCGCTCCCTCCACCGGACCCCTTGTACAAACAGCCGGCACAGAACGAGGCTCGTGGATAAATTATTATCGTGACCCTCGTTCTGGTGTGAAAAACTTTCTCTGGCTGCTGAGTGAAAAGTCAAAATTTGCATTTAAATAGAAAGCGCTGGCAGGGTGCAGGGGCTGCGGGGCCTGGGGGGGACATCAGCCACTGCCGCATCCCCGTCCCACAGAGGGGCTGGGCGCCTGTCGCGGCGCTCCATGTCCCGGCCTCACTCCGGAGCGAGCCCGGCCCCGGGCCGCGCTGCCGGACACGCCGCGGTGCTGGCGCTGGGCGCTCGGCTGCCTGTCCCACCGAGCTGCTCCCTGGGCGCCGCGGGAGCCAATCCTGTACCGCCCTTCTGCTGCTCATACCCTCGGGCAGCCGCCCAGCCAGGACCACACGGCTGGGAACCACGGGGAGAAGTGTGAAGCATTTTAGGAGGTATATAAATGAATTAAGACCCTTTTAAAGGTTAACAAGGTCCCCTCTGTCTGTCATTAAAGTAACTTCATGCATTTAAATTTTAACAGTCAAACCAATTAGCAATAAAAATGTTGTATGAACTGCATTTTATTGGATTCTGGTCAAGTCAGAATTGGTTAAGTGTATGATGGCTACTGGGGTTCTTTTTTTTTTTTTTTTTCCCTCATTTTTTTCATTCTCTTAAGGCAGTCTCTCTTCCTCAAGCCCATGGAGGACAGAGTGGTGTCACCGCAGCTGCCCGTGGGCTGTGTCTGGCCGTGCGGGACCCTCCTCCTAAGAGAGTTTCCAGTTTGGCAGAGGAATTAACATATCAGTGAACTAACAGCCCTGCCGCTGGGGCACGGCTTCTGGGAGCTGGCACAGTTGCTCTCTCTAAAAAGCTGTGATTATCTGGTTTGCAGGGCCGGAGCGCACGTGAGTGCAGCCCCAGCTCGTTCAGCATCCACGTCCAGGCTGCTAACGGCTGCGGGGCTGGCGAGTTACAGCTCCAGGATGCGGGAGGCGGCCCGGGAACGGCCGGGAAGCGGCCAGCAGCCCCCAGGAAACATCCTGACTCAGAACCGGGGACCTGGCGCTGCCGCGGCCACCAGCTCTCCATCGCGGGGCCGGCAGAGCGGCCCGGCCACCGGCCGTCGTGACCGCAGCGAGAGCAGGAGGAGCCTCCGGGAGCTTCGACGGCCACTGGAGGAAACTCATCTGCGCAAGGGGCCCAAAAAGCTGATGCAGCAAGTTCCAGGCCTCGGTAAGAATTACAGGATTACGGCACATCTTGTGCCAGTAATAAGTACCATGTGAATTGGGATGTTTGCATAATTGCAGGCTGTCGGACAGCCAAGAAGCCATTAGAGTGCATTGCAAAGGAATCAGCTCAGAAGAGATTTAGACGGTACCTGATTAGTTAAATTGCCAGCACCTGTTCATTTTTTATTGCAAACATAAACATGAACAGTTTCAAACAACTCGAGAAGTGTTTGATGCAGGCAGCATTTCCCAGGTTGGAGTTTGATAACTCCAGTTAAATTCTGTGGAGGGTGAACTTGGATAAACCTCTGACCTGCTCTTATTTTCCAGCTGAGACATCCGTGGGGTGGAAGTGCTGCCTGGCTCTCCCCGGGCTCCCGGCGAAGGAGCGGACAAGGGGAGCAGGGCACGAGCAAGGAACTCACGAGAAACCTGTTCCTGCTTCCCTGGGAGAGCAGGTACCTCCAGACTGAGACTCGGCGAAGGTCACCGGTGAATTCCCTGCGCAGAGTCATGACCATATTTCTTCCGGAGTGCAAGGTTAGCAGAGCAGATGTACCCTCTGCAGACATAATTTCCAATTAGCTTGCACTTAATCGTGAACTGCATTTATGGCAGCGCAGGGGCCTCGCTGCACAGTGCCGGGCCGAGCGCCGCTTCCCTCCCTGCGCGCCGGCCTGCCGCGGCGCCACTGCGGCCCCCGAGCAGGGCGAGCAGCCAGGGTGGGGAGGCCGAGGTGAGGGGCTCGCAGGGCTCGCGGCCGCTCTCCGCGGGCCGGGCGCCCCCAGAGACGCTGTGGAAACCAGATGTGCAGCACGGGGGGAGGAGAGGGGCACGAGGGGCTGGTTCTGTTCATAATTACTCTTGATTTGGTGCGATGACATTGGGATCGTAGGCAAACATGAAAGAACACTTGTGAGGACAGCAGCGCTCAAGCCGGCTGCTAGCTGAGGGAGCCGAGGGGCGGGCGCACATGGAAGCGTTTTGCCACGTTTGATGCTGCCCAGGCGCCCGTGCTGCGGCTCGAGCCCCGGCCCTCCCGGCGCCCCGGCCCAGCCCTGTGCACATGGCCCCTCGGGCTGCACGGCGAGCGCCCCGGTCCGTCCCGCGCTCTCCCTCGCCGGCTCCGCGGCGACTCCACTGCCCCGTGCGGCTCCGAGGGCAGCGACGCTCCGTGCGGGACCTGCCGCCCGAGCCGCAGCGACGCCAGCAGCCCTGGCCGGTGGCACCGTCCCCAGCACGGGGACGTCGGAGCCACGCGCTGGGGCCGGGCTGCTCCACGCACCCACGTGCCTGCCGGGCACAGCGCTGGCGCGGAGCCTGCGGCGCGCGCGGCCGCGCTCGGCCTCGCCCCCTCGGACACGGGAAAACCTCAGCCTGGGTGCATAAGCAATTAGCCAGACATGTGAGGGGTGGCCAGGCTCCCACCGGCTCTCGTGGCACTGTTAAAAATGAGTTTAATGAAGTTTCTTCGCTCTTTGAGGAAGCAATAAAGATAAGGGATTATCAGGCAAGCACTACGTTTTCCAGTTTTAGTAGTGGTGTAATGTGTCAACAGCTGGAACACATTCTTCATGGAAACTTCTTTTTTTTCACCAAGAGGCTTGCATAAACAGTCCAATGTAAAACTATCCTTAAGGTCCGTGTCCCCAGAGCCGGTCCATGGATAACACATGTTAGATGCTCATTTGGACCAGCGAATTCCAGTGGCCCCAGCGGCCGGCGCAGCCGTGGGACGAGATGTTTCTCCGTGCTTCCCGCCTGGCAGCGCCGGGGCCTTGGGGAGGCCAGGCCAGCTCGCAGCAGAGCCCGTCTGACTAAACAGCACCATATCAAAGACTAAAATTTAAAGGTTACCCACATGTTTCAGTTTAATTGGCGCAATTAACAAGTAATCAGATTAACAAAGTACTGTATTCTGGATAAAAGGATTTTTCCTTTAGTAATTGCCCTGGGGCATGCACAAAGTGAAAAGCCTGTAATTTAGGAAATGGGATCAGACTCCATGTGAGGAGCGCGGGACGCAGGTAGTGCCCGTCCTGGCCTCGGTCTCACAGGGTCTCAGAGCCACGAGCGCAGCCCCTGAGGCTTAAAGCGAGGATCCTGTCTCTCCTTGGAGGGCTACCCAGCTGTTTATTCATCCCCTGGACTTCTGGATGATAATATGACCCGTTGAGAAGAAAAATGCAGCAGACCAGCTGTGGAGGCCTGCGCTTGGTGAGGTTTTGCCGGCAGATGGGTTCCTTGGTGCTGCTGGAGCCGGGCTGTACCCTTGGAGCAGCACACGAGGCCGGGCGGGATGCGCAGGACGGCGCTGCTTGGCTGTAAGTGCGTGTGGTGGGGAGGGTCGTTCCTGTTCGAGGGAGGGCAGAGCTCCCTGCCCTGCTCCCAGCCCCACAGCGGCTGCTTCCGCAGCCCCGGCCTCCACGGCTGGGAAATCCCGGCCTTTGCCGCGCGCCCGCGGGTGGGAGTGTTGGATACGGCAGCCCTTGTGCCACCGCGCCCAGCCCAGCCCTGCGCGCTTCTCCTCTGGCACAGATGTGTTTCATCAGCGTGATAATCCTGAGATGTCACAGGTGCACGTGGTGCCACCCGGCTCAATGCACGGCAAGACCTGGTGTAATCCATTAGGAAATTCAGGATCCGTTTTCATTTCTGGAGAAAAGCTGCACAGCCAGTTGAGCAGGTGGAGGTCTCGGATTCCCCATGCCCTGGGGTTCTCTCTCTGGAGGAGACCCACAATTTAACGCTTGCCAGAGAAGATTTTGCTTCGTGCCTGTTGCATTTAGTAGAAAACATACAATGAAGACGAGAGCTCTTGCAAGTGCTCAGGAACACACAGCAGACGAGGAAATAGGCAGGTGAAAACCTCTCCTGCCCCAGCACCCACAAGGCCCAGGCACGACGAGTGCCCAGACTGGGGCGCGGGGCCGGCCTGCAGAGCACGTGCGGGTCACGCAGCAGCCTGGGCTGCAGCCGCCGCTGCCGCCCTGCGCGGCCGGGGGAGCCCGCGTGCGTGGGAGCCTTTTCCTCAGCCCCTCGGGGGCTGGTTCCTGCCTCAGAGCGCTGTGTCTGGCTGCACGGCTGCCCCAAGTGCTGAGCACGGAGACACGGCACCTGCCCGTACCTGCAGAGCCGCCTGCTCCTGCCTGTGGGCTCCTTCCAGACAATGTGCTGCCTTTTTCCCACCAAAAGCTCCATTTGGAAAGACAGCAGGCTATTGAGGATTCCCAGAAGTGCCTTGGAAACAAAAGAAAACCTCCAGAAGATCCTTCCAACCTCAAACTATCTAGGAAAGTATTTACTCCCCCAAGGTCAGATAGGAAATTACTGAAATGCTTGATTACATCCAGGAGTTCTCACTGTCTTTTCAGCTTCCAGCCTCTACTACAATTTGTAAAGTCAAAACGGATCAGTTAGCGATGTGTTTACAAAGATCTCTTTTCCACTTTGCAAAAGGCAGTCTAAGCTTTGTCCTGCTTCAGAGTCAAACGAGCCATAAGGTTCTTGGCCTCCGGGCTCCGTTTTCCCCGCTAGCTCCTGCGCTGCACTGGAGGATGGCTCAGCAGGATGTAATGCAGGCTGTGGTCAGGGACCACGGGGACTGCCTCCGCGCGGCCCTGCCCGGCTCTGGCCATCGGCCTGGTGCCCGGGCGGGAGGAGACGCTGCAGGTCGAGGCATCGCCGCACAGGATGCCTTGCCCCGAGCTCCGAGACTGAAGCGCGGCCATCTCGGGCTCTCCCAGGGGCCTGGCCTGGCTCCACCACTGAAGAGGACAAAAAAGCTTCCTGAAGCGAGACGTGAAGGGTCTGCATCTCTGATCCCAGACTGATCACTGCTTGTCCTGAGCCTCAGCAATTAGGAGCTTTGAAAAAGGGGAATACAAAAAGTCCGCAAGCCCTCTGCATGGTGAGCCCTGTGCCCGTCCAGCCCTGTGCCTGTCCAGCCCTGTGCCCGTGCAACCCTGTGCCCGTCTAGCTCTGTGCCTGTCCAGCCGCGTGCACGGTGAGCCCATGCACGGTGACCTGTGCACAGTCAGCCCCATTCATGCACAGCAACCAGCAAGAGGGCAGAGCTGGCGCGGGCACCGAGCTCCATGGGGAGGCTCCGGAGCTCCGCTCTGCCGGATTCTTGTGGCATTCGTGGGCACTTAGCAGATTAAGCGCTAACCCGGCGCGCGTGTCGCCCCCACGGCAGCGCTGGGCCAGCCGCCCGTGGCCCCTCTCCAGCGTGCGGATGCTCTGCACTGAGTTGTTTTCTCTAGGCCAGGATCATCGCAACGATCTGCGTTGCCAGCCGCAGCTCCAATCCTGTTACCCTATTGCACGGGCGTTATAAGGTAACACTCTGCATCTCTTGACAAAACGCAGCCTCAGACTTTGCGCTGAGCTTTTTAACTGAAAGGAATTTAGCCTTCACTTGAGGAGGATTCTCTATTATTATTGGCTTATAGCTGCTTAGAAATAAACAGCAATAAATACCCTGCCAATTTACTTTCAGAATGTTCTCATTTAAAAGACGCTATGCAGAAAAATATGAACAAAATAAACTCCTAGCTTATAAAAGGCTAAAGACAGCTTTTCTTTTTTTTTTTTTTTTTTTTTTTTTTTTTTGAGCGTCGATGTTTGCACAAGTATTTTCTAAAGAAGCTGCAGTTTGGATTAAGCAGCCGCTGGCAGCGTGTTCTCTTAGGGCAAGCCGCTGAGGTGCACTGTGCATGTTTGCTGTGTGCTGGAAGGCCGTGCAGGTGGGTGGCAGAATCTTGCTGCATTTTGAGGTCAAACCCAGAAAGTGGTTGGGTTTAGGAACTGTATCCATCACCCCGCTAAGGGCACAGACAGACCCCCTGGATCCTCCCATGGGACCCTCCTGGCATCTCTGAGGTCGCTTTGTGGGATGTACCAGTCAAGGCACGTGCTGGTGGCTCAACATGGGGCGTAAGGGACTTGTATCCCTCTTGCAATGAGCCTCAGCTCTTGGACGGTGGACATGATGCTTCCACATGGCATTGCAGGGGGACAGGGTTGCGTTAGTTAATGGAGAGGGCCTCCAAAGGGCAATGTGCTCCTCACTGATATAAGACAATTGCATTAAGTTCCTTTCTCAAACTTGGTCTGCAAGGGAGTTTTGCCATGATCTACAGCATGTCAGTCCCCATGTAATTGTTTAATCTCCTTGGTCAATGTCTATTTTTAATGTAAACATATTATGTTTTGTGCAGAGGGAGATGTGGGATTTCCAACAGGGCAGATGCGATGGGAAGGGCTAGATCAGGCATCTCCCCTCTTCGTGCTCTGGCCTTCACCCCGAGCAGGGGAAGACACCAGGCGTGGTGGGAGTCGGACCTTCCTGGAGCTTCCCGGTGACAAATGCACAAGGCTCCGAGAGACTCCGGGCACCCTCTGAGAGCTGAGATGTCCGCTCGGTTCTGCAGTTCCACTTCTGAAGAGGACACAGCACTCACCAATCCTGTTTCCAGTCTCCGCAAGTAAATACATGATATAGATTTATCAGTAAGGAAGCATAACATTTATTTTACTATCAATCAAAATAATGCATTTTACATGGCCAAAATCTTCTATCAAGAGGCATTCGTCTGGTAGGTGAGTGCAAAGTACACTCTGCAAATCAGGTGTCTATGAAAGGGCAGTTTTCCTGATGGGAGGACTCGGATTTGAGGCTCACCTCCCTCCATTATACCCTGTGCTCAGCTTGCCATGTATTAGCCCAGTGCCAGCCCTGGAGGTGCGAACATGATAAAGTGTGAAAGTCTGAAATAAAGCTTAACACAGACTTTGGAATGGAGTTGTTCAGCATTATTGGCTTGTAAATTGTTCCTGTGATGAGATTTAGTAAAAGACTGAAGAGGTCTTTTGGCAGTGGGCGAGTATTTATGGCGCTTTTGTACTAGTACATGAGCACTCTCTTGTTTTGCCTGTGTTTGTGGCTGCCCTGGAGGCCACGTCCTGGTTTATTAGTGCTTGATGCACACAGGGGCCAGTGGCTTTGGGCTTTCCATCCTCCTGTCGTTAGACCCTTTGCTGCAGGGGTGACAATGAAGAGACTGCAAGCGAGGCACGACGGCCTGGCCGAAGGGGCCGGCTCCGTCCCCCAGGTCGGAGATGTCCTGCACGGGTTTGGGACACCTTCCCTGACCCTGGAGCCCTCGAGGGGCTGTTTGTTACTGGTGCTGGGACCTGGCAAGCGGAGCGACGACCCTCGGGCGAGATGGGCATCGCAGCAGCCCCTCCAAGGGATAACGTGCCCGTGGCTGCCTGCCAGCAGCCGCACGACCTGCCCTCCTCGCTGCTCCGGCTTTGCAAGGCAGCAGGCAGGAGCTCTGTGAGCACCAGCTGCCACGCTCCTCGGCTGGGATGGCACCCCTGGGATTCCTGGACGAAGCGCTGGAGCAGGTTGCAGCGTTTACGCGCTGGCCGTGTCAGGCCAAGTGGGACAAGCTGCCCCTGCTGACTGCTGGGCTGGCTGCCACTGGGAATCCCGCACGCAGGTTTCGTGGACACTTGGGACTTCCCTTTTTGTACTAACAAGCACCCAGAAGCAGAGCTGGAGCCTGGTGATGGGCATGGACATCGCGTTCTGCGGGGCTGCAGCTCCCGGCTGGCGAGCGCACGGGCGCAGGAGGAGCAGGAGCTCCAGCCCCAGCCCAGGGATGGCATTTGAGCCCGCGGCATGAGAGGCAGAACTGACCCTGTCCCCGCAGGTCCCGGACAGCGGCGGGTGGGAGGCAGCGAGGGACCACATTCCTGGAGCGAGGTGACGTTCCTGCAGCGAGGAATGACATTCCTGCAGCGAGGCATGATGATCCTACAACGAGGGTCCTGGGTGCAGTCGCTTCATAAGGTGCCTCCAGCTGCCCTGAACGATTCCTGGCTCCACAGACGGCCTCTTGCACGGCATCCTCCCATGCTGGGCACTGTCAGGGTGGGACTTACATACTGTCACTAGGTTCATATTAAATATGATGGATCTTATTGTAATCCTTGGAGCCCACGTAAGAAGATACGCTAGACAACTATAAAACATGCTGGGATTTGCAATTAAAATACCTGGGTGGTGACTGCGTGCCTGCAACCAGCCCTCCCTCCCACCTCCATGCAGAGCTGCTCACTCCGTGAAAACCCTGTTTTGCAATAAGTGTTTAAATAACAAGCTGCCTCCAAAGGCGTGTGTTTAGAGCGGAGGGTTCCCTCCAGGTGCTCCTTGAGCACTTGAATGGTTTCAGCTGGTTGGCAGGAGATGCCGGTGACATCACGAGCGGTGCCTTCAGTTGTGGGTTTGGTGAGCGAAGCACCAGGCGGCTGCGGCCCCGCGCCAGGTCGCAGCCGGTGGGACACAGCGAGCTGCTGTGACACGGGGACACACTTCCCACGGCTTCCCACGGCACGCCGAGTGGATCTCCATGCGCGTTCCCCAAGGATTTCCCGTTTTCAGATGGATTTTTACTTTTTTCAGTGGCCACCTTCACAAAGGAGGCCCCAGCGTGGCTTCGGGCGGTCACTTCTTATGGGTCTGACTTGGTATTTCCCCTGCTAGGACACAAGCGTGACTTAGACGTCTCGGTATCAACAAGGGGTTTCCTTGAAGCAGAAGGTGAGCTGATAATAAATAAATAAATAAAGCTCTTCTAAAGCCAAGCACATCTTCCAAAGCCAAGTGCTCTGCTGGTGGCTACTTCATTTAACTGGGGACTCTGCCTCCCCTAGTTCCTCAACCTGTGCAGGATGCTGCCTTCCACAACCAAAAAAAGCAGCAGCTATGTAGGTAATTAAGGAACATGTTGTCATGCAAAAGCAGAAAAAATAAACATTGCATGAACTACCAGCATTCATAGCAAGCATTTGTACACTGAACTGCCTACATTTGCAATGCAAGATTTCCCTTGGTGATATTCTGTAAAGGAATTTTAAGGAGCATGCTCTACGCGAGGAAAACCAGGTTCCTCCCGCTGGTGGGAGCGGAGCAGCCCACTCAAGTCCACGGCGCACGGTGTTGGCCCTGGGACCCAGCCCTGGCATCAGCCCTTTCCATCAATCAGGAAAAACGCATGACTAAAGAGTTTCTTTGTGCTTTAAATGCATGTTCTTGTCTCATTTGATCAGTAGATTGAGAACCCCGTGGCCCAGAACCTTTAGTGCGAGTTCGCCTTGCGGGTCCCATTCTGCCCCTTCTTCCCAGAGCCTCCTGCCCGCTCTCAGGCGGGAGGACCCGGCGCTACCTTTAGGCTGCAGTGCCACGTGCCCCTCATCCGTTTTCCTCCCATGCGAGGCATTGCCAGGATTTTCATCGGCCTTTTGGGACAAAGGATAAAATCAGCAAGGAGGAAAACACATTAGCGGCCCAGGGGATGCGGACAGGGAGAGGGTCTGTGGGGCTGCGCCTGCCCCCGCGCCGGGGCTGGCGATGTGGGAATGGGGTGGGATTTGGTGGGAGCAGCCGGAGTGCCGACCCGGGAGCCCTTCCTCTCCGGAGCGGCCCAGGGGAGGCCCCCAGCCTCCTCCGCGGGCTGGACGAGCCCCATCCCTGCTGACAAAGGCCCCAGCAGACAGAGCTGAGGAGGCGCTGAGCGTGCCTGGCAGGCAGACAGGAGCTGGCCAGTTTAGGCCAAATTCCTTAGGAGCTGAGTTTCCGCTTGGGCTCAGCTTTCCCGCGGGGTCTGTACACCTAAAGAAAACAAACCGTAATCCTATCTGGGGCCCAGCGCTCTATTTATTTCACCTGGTGAAAAGATCTTGCCAGTCCCTGCGCCCTGGAAGCCAGCAGCTGCCCAGCGCGGGAGCCGCTCCGCGGCTGTTCCGCATTACGCAGCGCTCCCTGTGCAAACACAGCGCTGACCCAGGGGCATCGCGCCGCTCTGCGCAGGGCGCCTGCTGCCCCCAGCAATGGGCTGAATGGGCCCGAACGGGCTGCAACGGGAAGCGCCGGCCTCGCTGCCCTGCCCACTTGCACCTTTCATGTTTTAGGTGGGAAACCGGGCAGAGGAGCTCACTGACCTCCCGCAGATGCTGGCTGCTCTGATTGCTTGGGAAGAGGCTTCCCTGCCCTTGGCTTTATGCCTCCTTCCCCACTAGTCCGTGCGCTCTGAGGAGGCTGCGGGGCAGGACCGGGCTGGGGGCTGCGGGGCCGGCGCGGCTGCACTCCCCATGGCACCGTCAGGGCTCAGGGCTGTCCCCGTGCAGGGTCCCAGCGTTTCTGCATGCAGCCAAAGGAGGAGCCGCCCCGTGCGGGACTCGCAGGCGGGACCTGCCCCATTGAGGTGCGCGGGGCCGGGACCCTTGCCCTGCTCGGGGCGGCCGACGCAGCGGGAGGCGACACGAGACCCTCCAGCAGCAAAACAAGAACAGCTTCTCTGGAGCAAGGAGACAAAAAGCCAAATATTTTCCACTCCCATTGCTCTTTCCTGCATTTTGTTACTGATCCTCCCCGTGGGCATTGGAGGTCTGACAGACGAGCTCTGTGCCGGATTAGAGAGCTGCCGTGCTCAGCTGTCAGGGTTGCCACCCCGCGCAGGGACGGTGCAACAGGAGCCGCTGCTGCCCTGTCCCCGCCACGGCCTGGGGCCGCTGGCCAGGGCACCCACGGAGCCTCCAGAGCCCAGAGCCCCTTGTCCCTTGCAGGTGTCCAGGGAGTGGCCCTGAATCCAAAGCCCCGTGGTAACCGCGAGCTGCCTCAGCCCCGAGTGGCACCCTAGGCACAACCTGTGTCCTCCCCAGGGACCTCCCCACGTCCCCCCAGAGCCCTGGTTAGCAGTGCTCAAAACCCAAGAGCTGGACTCTCCGCAGCAGGATCACAATGTGCCAGGCTGGCGCAGGGGTCGGCTGCTGCCGCCGCCGGCCACGCCGCTGCCGCGCACGGAACGGAGCAGAGCTGCAGCCCCCTGGCTTCCTAAGGCAGCCCTGGCGCCAGGGCCCTGTGCCGAGTCCCTGCTCGAGAACAGCCCCTTGCCCAGGGCACACGGGCACCCGTCGCCGTTCGGCTGCAGCCCCCGGGCCGCTCCCCATGGACACGCTCACCGCGGCCCTGGAGACACCCCTGTCCCATAGGGACCCTTGGCACCCCAAGCGCAGTCCCAGGGCTGCAACCAGCGCCTTGCTGCACTCAGCAGCACGGACACTGTGGGCAGCCCAAGCGGGGGGCGGTGCTGCACACGGCTGGGAGGTGGGGGGCTTGAAAGAGTTTTTATTTGATTTAGTGTAAATTAAATTTCTCAGATTGTTGCACTCCATTAAAGAGAAGCCTTGGCCCTCCAATCCACTTCCTAAAAGGATAGAATAAAATGAAATATTTTGTCAAATCTTTTTAAAGGAAAGATTCTTAGGTTTTAGTTCTCAAACCATAAAACAAAAGAAAACTAAGATATTTTGACCACCATCACACACACAAAAGATTTTTGCTGGAGGCTGTCCAGGAATTAGGTTTTCATCAGGAATCAAGATGCTGTCATAGAGATTTGTTTCAAACAAACACCATAATAAGCAAAAATTCAGGATATTCTACAAACAGAACCCAGAAGGAAACCAAACCAAGTCCACAGAATGCATAGGGCTCCTGCACTCTATTGTAGAGGCAGATGTTTATCCAGGAAAATATCCACATGCTCCTCAACTTCCCACTACACCATGTTGCAAAGGGAATCCTACATGCTAAGCCTTCCAAGTGGCTCATTCCTTACATTGCTTTACTAAAATTCTGCTGGTATGAAGAAAGAGAGCACTTTTACCAGCTTTATTTTGTGTCATCCTGAGCATAGCAGAGCTTAGCCAGAATTACTGCAAGAACAGAAGTATTGAGAAACCAGAGTCAATTCTCGGATGTGGAGGCTTGAGCTGTTCTTAGAGGGGCCTAACCCGGGAATCTGCCTCTATCTGACGACCCGCTCCTGGGGCGCGGGGCACCGGCACACGGCAGCCTCGCTTCCCCCGCGGGCTGCTGCCCGTGGGCAGAGCGGTGACTCCCCGGCGAGCGGCCCGGGCACCCAGGGCTCTGCTTCCCCCGGAGCCCGGAGGAGACGCTCGCCGGGGCGGCGCTGGGGCTGCTGCCCTCGCAGCTCTCCTGCCTCGCGCCCAGCACGGTCTGCGCGGGCAGAGCGGGGAGCCCCGAGGGGCTGGGGGCGCACACCCCTGGGCTGCAGGTGGTGACTCGAAGCCGTGAGCTCCGTGCACAGCATGAGCTGGGAGGCCCAGGGCTCGTGTCCCACCTCCCGCCGCTGCTGCAGCTCCGAGGTGGGATTTCTATGGATGCAGGGGTCCCTCTGGGGCTGGGGGGCCGGGCAGAGCAACTCCTGGCCGCCCCGTCGCGGAGCCGAGTGAGCAGCTACGCACGTTGTTGCTGCACATCAAACGGGCACTGCCAGGACCAGGAGAAGCCTTTTGAGAACAGGCACGGCTCTCCAGCTGTTTAAATCTTGATGGCTCTCAAATAGCAAGATTGAGCAATTGCAGGCTACAGGAAGGATACCAGTAATTACCGCCTGATTGGCAAAGAGCTGTAATTAAAGAGCAGAGTATTTCAAACTTGGAGCACTAGTCAGGTCCGCTCGAAGCTGCCACCCCTCCATTTGGTTCCCATTTGTTTGCCTAGCCAAGAGCCTTCTGTGCCGTGCCCAGCCTGGCATCCCAGGGCTGCTGCTGGTGCCGGGGCCACCACGGCGCTGCCTGGCACTGCCCGGCACAGGAACAGGCCGGGGCTTCCTGCCCGGCTGGGGACGGCGGCACCCGGACAGGTCGCGGTCTCCTCGCCTGCCTGCGTCTGCGCGAGGCCGGGCGCTTGGAGGGCGACAGGGCTGCAGAGCCCGGGACGTGCAGGGAATGAAGCTCAGCGTGCACCCGGCTGTGGCCAGGCGCCCTCCCCATCACCCTCGGGGACGGGTTGAGCACAAGGGAGCAGAGCAGAACCGCAGCCACGTCCTGCCCTGCGGGATGGGACCGCGTCCTGCCCACGGAGCCTGCAGGCGCCGAGGAGAGAGAGCTGCGAGGCTGCAAACGCGCACAGCTCGGCTGCTAACCCCGCTGCTTCAGTTTGTGCCTTAAAACGCAGAAGGCCTCCCACATGCATGATGTCACCCGTGCATAAAAATATCGGCCACAGTGTTTTCAAAATATCCCCCCTTCCAGCATTAAACAGCAGCCCATGCTCCAGCCATTGCTTCGACTGCTGCGCAGCGCGGCGTCCCCGGAGCAGCTGGAGTACCACAAATATGTGCAGACAATGCGGAGAGCTGTTGTCCTTCGGCTGCAAATGAATGTTTACTACAACAAGGGCATGTTGTCTACCAGATGATGGTTAATAACAGTCCCTTAAACTGGTTAAACTCAGCTGTGATGGAAGGCAGCTGCTGGCTGGATGCAGGCTCTGCCCCGCTAAGTGCACTGCAGCTCGGTGATTGGAGTTTCCAAAGGGAATCATCCATCACACCTTGCGTTGGTTGCACTCGGGCAGAGGAGCCGGGTGCAGGTTCTGCGTGGGCTGCATGTGCCCAGGGGCTGCGCTCTGGAAATGCTCCCAACGGGCCCTGCCTTGTACTCGGTGTGCCCGGCCCGGGACGCAGCGGCTGGGCTGCAGGATGTGGCCAGAGATGCTCGGGTGACACCGGCCGTGCGGAGCGGGCTGCCCTGTGCAGCCTTGACCTGTCCTTTGCCGGCCGAGCTTGATGTTCATCCGGACCTCGCAGTGCACGGGCACTGCTGCCCACATGGCCCTGCAATTCCAAAGGAAGTCTGCAGGCTGGAGGCGGCTGGAAGGACACGGGGTTGGTGATAAGCGGTAAAATTCCTGCACTATTTTTGGCCAAACACCGGTCTTCATTGCAACTGTTCTTGCAGAGAGGAAAGGGGTGGTTGTCAGATTGCTCCGAAATGTCGTGTTGCCTGGAAAATGGTTCTTCCCTGCTTGGGACTGGAGGGTAAGGGCTGAGCTCACAGTGTGTGCTTGTTGCTCGTGGTGGGTGCAGGCACCAGAACGTCTCCAGCTGACGCCTGCCTGGCCCTCCTGGGGCTGCTGCGGAGAAGCTGGAAGCTCCCTGCCGAAAGGAGGAGTGTTCGAGTGTGTTGTAATGACAAAGAGCGGGGGACGAAAGCAGCTCTGTTTTCCTGGCTTAGCTGCTGAGGTTGAGCTGGGCTGCACCTTGCTGCTGGACGGGGCCAGGGCGCCTGCCGGGCGAGCAGGGTCCCGGCCCTGTGCAGGAGATCTTTAGCGTCGCTGCTTTTGTGGGGATGTTTGCTTAGACCCAGCTCGCAGCCAGCAGGCTGAGCGCAGCGCTCCAGCCTTCCCGCAATGGTCCCATGGTGGCTAGTTAACTGAGACAAAATTAGTCTCCTGGTGGCTCAGTTGTTTCGGATTAACTTAAATATATACCCTGAGTGCGAGCCGCTGAGCAGGCAGGAACGTGCGGCGCGGGGCTGCGGCCCCGGGCCCTCTGCCCGGTCCCTCTGTGTCCCGTGGGCGCCGGGTCGCTAACCGGGTAGCTGGGACCAGGAAAACGAGCCCGAGACGGGGCCAGCCGCAAGGACGGGCCAGGGGTCGGGTGCGTATTTTGTTCAGCATAATAATTTTGCATGCCAACGCTTGCAGCTTTCTTTGGGAAAGCTTGTCACAGAGTGTAGCGTGGAGGCGGGTGCTGCATAATGGTTTAAATGCCATATAGCGACCCCTATAGATAAGGTTACATGAGAAATTCTATAGGCTAAAAATGTTCCCAAACATTCACCTGCTGGGCTTAAATTTTCCATGCTTGTTGTTTGCCTGAAGGTGAATTGTTTGCAAGCTTGAGAAAAATTCCTTTGGCTCTGTCTGAGTTATGGGAGAAGAGAAAATACTCCCTTCCCACTGGAAAATCTTTAACTACTTTTTTTTTTTTTTTCCCTTCGTCTTCAGACAGGACTACAGAAGAAAAAGTCTGGAGTCTGAAAAGCCTTGAAACTTGGCCTGGACCTAGTTTTTATCCAAGCCAAGGACCTCAATTGGAAGATTAAAGTAAAGGAAAAAAAGGGGATAAGAAAAAGGAAGCCTGGGCAAAAGGGCCTGGGGGAGGAGTGAATCTGCGTGGACTCGCTCGGTAGCTCCGACCGTCCTCTGTTTTTCTGTCTTTTCTCCTGCTGTTGCGCGGTACAGCTGCCGGATCTGGGGAATTGCGGCCCGCGTGCCCTGGGGTGCAGGGGAGCGACGGGGCTGCGCGGGCCGGCGCCTGCCTGGTGCTGCAGGAACACGAGCTGGGGACGCACCGCCCCGCGCAGCAGAGCCACGAGCCCATTTCCTGAACCATCTTTCCATTCGCAGAGCTCTACTAAAAGGCACCAGCAAGAGTGATAAAAAGGAAGAGCAGGAACTTCTCCCTTCGGTAACACATACAGCCGATCAGAGGGATAGCTCCACACCCAATGGACACTCGGAAAGGTCTCATGTAGAGAAACACTGCTGGCTTCTGGTGAAGATGTTTTTAAGGCAAACGAGTTCCAAGCAGGATCTTTCTTAATGTGTGACTGAAGTTGCACAATTAAAGAAGGAAAGGAGCAAAAAGGTGTGTTCTTACACTGTTTTTCCCCTCCATGCTGCACATAAACGTAAGAGAACACAGGCATTTGGGGGGTAAATGTGTGGTTCAGTTAACGGGACCAAAAACAAAGACACCAATGCACATGCATATCCTTGTGCAGGTTTCCTCGTTTTTTTTGAAATCTGAAAGATGTGTTTGTGAATGAGAGATCTGCTGTATGTGTGGCCAGCCTGCTCTCGGTAGATGATTAAACCAAACCACGTACATACAACACTCAAGTGTGTTATTCAGTGGATGCAAATGAAAGTGCCCAACAGCTTGGACTTACCCTTAACTATCCGGCACACACCATTAAAATAATCATTGCACAGTATTAATGAGCTGTCGCTAGCTCTGCTGCATATCGCTTTTGTCTTTCTTGCCTTCACGTTATGCAAGCAGAGCATCGCATTCCCGCAGTTTCTGCATGTCTGGTGCAGGCTCTGCCGTGGGCAGGTGTTTCCTGGAAGGTTGAGGGATTCCTGCCTCGGTGCCAGCGCTGCAGCCACGGGAGGAACAGGAGACGACAGGGACCTTTCCGGGGCACGAAGCCCAGGTCTGTCCCTCTGGGCAGCCTTGCCACGTCCCTCTGCTAGCAGGTGAACGGTCCATATCACTCCTCTCTGGGAATCTGCCCTTGCTCGTGGTGTTTGGGAAGAGTCAAGCTCCGCATCAGCAGCACCTTCTCCTCCCTCTCCAAGGAAGCGGGTGCTTTGGTGTCCTGCTAATCCCACCGCCCAGGACAAGTTTATCAGTTTCTAGACTATCTTGCTTTGGTATTCTGTGCTTTTAAATTTATTTAATGTAGCTCTTCCAGCTGTTCCGGACAGCACAAAGATGGGATATTTACCAACTGCCCCCTGCACGGTGCAGAAGCTCCAGTGAGTGGGACAGTAGTGGCTTTGTGCGCCGGCTCTTTGCTTTGTGTCTGCAGGGCTGGAGATCTGTGCGTGGAGAGGTCTGGGATGAACAGAATGCATTTGTGCTGAAAACAGCAGAGGGATTTTAGTAGCGATTCGAAATGGGGAAAATTGCCTCATTTTTCAGCATTTGGCCTGCAACCCCACACTTCCCTCGCTCTATGTACGGATTAGTTCATACTTTTTTTGGTGTTTTTGGCCTGAAATGAACACTCCTAGCCAGAGGATAGATAATTCCACTTGTGTCGATCCCCAGGGGCACATGCAGGGCTGCAGAAACAGGAAATAGGAAACGTATTACATACCTTTTCCCCTCAATTTTATTTTCATAATGCATGGAAAATAGCAGAGCTCTGAATTATTTGAAAATTTAGAGCCATTTAGTATTTATTTTCGAGCAACAGGCTCCCTTTTCAGGGCAGTGTGGCGGTGCGGGGCGAGCGCGCAGGGCACGGGCGGCCCCATGGCCCCATTGCCCCACACTGCCCCATTGCCCCGCGTTCCCCCCCCTGCTCCATTGCCCCGTGCCCGTGTGCATGGCACTGCGGCCGCCCTGCGCTCCTCCCCGCTGAATGGCGCTTCTGTGTGGGGCTGTTTGCTGGCTGTTCCTTGCAGGATCCCCGCGATTCCCGCCTCACAGTGCCCACAGCACAGCTGAAAGCAAATGGTATTTGTAAACCATATAAAAGCTAAAAACTAATGAAGAGGATGAATGAAAAACCCATTATCTCAAGCTAATGTTTGGGTTTCTGATCTTACTCTCAAAAGCAACCGCCCAGATGTGAGAATCCTGCTAATTATTGCTTGGCCTATGGAGGTGTTTAGCCGGCACGTGCTGGGGCTTAGGCACTTTCTTATTAGCAGTGGGGGAAAGTTGGGATTGAAAAAAGCCTTGTGTTTGGCTCGTGTATTCCTGGGTGTCAGATGCTCCTAAGTGCCTTACATTTTGCCAATCCTTTCTGCATCTCTCTAATTTTCAGGGCTTTCAACACTTTCTGGCAAGCAAAGCCTGTGGATAACCCGAGTAAATGACTTTTTCCATGAATAGAGATTGGCCAGGGAAAGCTGAGTGATAAACAGAATAATCCTTTTTGTGCTTTTCCCAGCTCCAATCTTCTTTGCACAGCAAATAAACACTCTCAAGCTGCTTAGAGCAAAATCTCTAATAGGCCGTGGTGCTTGGGCTGTGCTGGGCTTGGCGCCGTGTCAGATGGAGGGACAGGACAGCAGAATAAAGTCCCAAGATTTTGGGGGGAATTAGTTTACATACCCCCAAGCATAGTGTACTTTGGCACTTGCTCCGCATTACAATATAATCTACTAGGACTCAAAATAGCCTCGGCCTCAATAGGGCTTTTTTTCCTGCTGGTGTCTCTGGCTTTTCCCAGAGCCGTTAGGACAGAGCTCGCTCTGTGCGTGGCCGGGAGGCGCTGGAGGCGGCCGGGTCCCTGCGGCTGCTGCAGGTTGGGGCGGCCTCGCGGCCCTCGCGCCGCAGACAGCGGCTGTTTCTGCCCCGTGAGCCCCATGTCGACACTGCGCTTCCCGCGCTGCCCCACGCTCTGCAGGCGGGGATGCGGGAACGGTTTGGCCTTGGGAGCACACACTGCACCAAGGATTTGTCTCCCTCTTTGCCGCCCGCCAAGAGGGCAGTTATCATCATTCGGTGCCTATATCAGTATAAATAAAGTATAGGAGAATAAATATTTTGGATGAGTGTGGGAAATGTTTATGGAGCTAGCAAAGCTGGGATTAGCCGCTAATGTTTTTCCAAGATGTTTTAAGGAATTGCTTGACACAGTTACTGAAGACACCATGAAAAATCAGAGGTTAGTTCCAAGAGAAGGATTCCCCGGGCAGGGATGGGTGACGCTACAAGCGCTGGCTCTGCTCAGGCAGCAGAACGTGCCGGACCCGCCGTGATGTGCGCGGACAGAGGGACTTCACATGCTCGAGTTAAGCAACAAGACGGGGCTCGGTGCCCTGGGTCTGCTCTGCACCACGGGGAGCAGTCACACGCAGGGCATGGACGTGGGCCGACCCACAGGCACCCGTGCACAGCAGTTCCCGAGCCGCCGCCGCCGCCCTATCCTGCCACCCAGCCGCAACGGAGGCGCATCGCCATCAGGGCGGGCGTCCTCGCAGGTCAAAGCCAAAGAAAGCCCAAATCTGCTTGCCTGAAACGCACAACTTTAATCCTACCATTTCTTTTTCTGAGGAACTTTGACATAACTTTTCCATTTCAAAAGTGACTAAGTTCCCTGGCTGCCACAGGAACGCTATCTTTTATTCATATACTAGCAAGGCTCTGTAGCAATAAGTTGCATAAAAAGGGCTTTTCTCACTTTCATGGGCAGTAAAATGAACAAACTAGTAAACTGCTTGACCAAAGCACAGACCAGCCCTAGAAACAGGTGGCAGCTGTTATTGTTGAGTAAAATAATGATTTCACAAGTAATTAGTTAAATTGCTCAGCGCAGCACCTCTTCAAAGAAACACCCTCTTAAGAGCACAGAATACATTTAAAATATCCTCAGATGTGGCTGCTCGGTGTGCACCAAAGCATATTAAAACAAATGAAATCTGTTTTCAAATACCCTGCATGAACCTTTGCAAGAACTGAACTATCAACTTCTACACTGGACTAAAAGAAAATTTCTTTGTTCCTGGCAGATAATGCAGATTGACAAAAAATAATAAAAACATAAAGATAAAAAAAATGCATAGTCAACTCTCCACCTGCTGAATTAAAGGGCGCCTGGCAGAGCGTGTTTGCCCTGGGAATAGCAGTGCGGATGTGCACTCTTTGGGAAGGACTGCTAGGGTCCTTTTTTGCTGGAGCTTTTTTTAGTTTCCATATAAGTAAAGGTCAGATGCCTTGTGGCTCAGTCAGACAAGACACTGGAAAACCAGCTGATATTCATGAGCTTGAGATTCCCTAATGGATTAAGTGGGATCAATCTTTGGCTGTAATTACGCCGCGCTTGTCTATCGTTACCGTGAGGGCTTCTGCCCGCATTCCTCACTGTGCTTCCTGCCCCGGTGCTTTCATTCCCTTCCCTGGAGCCCCCGAGGCGGGGATGCCGCTCGAGCTGCCTGGGCTGCCCGGGGAGCAGCCGCTCCTTGAGGCTCCCGTGCCTTGCTGGGCGCTCGGAGCAGGCCGGCGGCGAGTGAAGGGCCCTGCCCCTGCAGATCAAAGCCCCATTTCTGTTGGGATGCTTTCCTGCAGTTAGGCGCTGGGAAGGGAGAGGAATGTGATCTCGGCGTCCGTGGGATTTACCAGTGTGCTGAAGGCAGTCCTGAGTTATCCATTTCTGCAAAAACCAGTGTCTTGCTGCACTGTGCCTGGAGCCTGCTAATTAGCTGTAAGTGATATAATGTGACTGGGATTTCAGCTCAAGCGTGCATGACCTATTCCCGGCAAGCGTGGCATTGGCATGAGCGCTGCCTGTGGACAGCGCCTGCTGGGAGCGTCCACAGCGCTGCGGGTCCATGCTGCGCCTGGCACGCTGCCCAGCCTCAAGGGGCCCCATTCCCGAGCTCCCGATGCCACCAGCACCAAGCGCCATTTTCCCTCTTGCCACCCCGCCTGCTGCGGCGGCTCCGCAGCTCCTGCAGGCCCCGCTGCTCTGCACTGTGCACTGCAGCGCTGGCAGGGCCGAAGGAGGTCGCTGTGCGTGACATGGGAAGGGTGGCTGCAGGGCAGTGCTCTTGTGCTCACAACCCCTGCATCTCCACGCTGCTCCTCTCCCAGCACCAGCAGCGACAGGCGGGTGCAGTGCCCAGGCAGGCGGCTCCGCCAGGCCCGGCTGCCCTTTCCTCTCAGCCTGCAGCCTCGAGCAGCAGTGAGTCACCTCTGCACCTGTCACCGACCGACTTCTATAACTCCGGGGCTGTAGGAGCGGCCAAAACCGAGTGAGGCTTCCCGGGGTGACCTCGCTTTTTGCTTTCTGCAAGAGCAAAGGCTCTGGCTGGCGCTTTTGCTCCTGGGTTAGCAGAGCGGATGGCGGTGGCTCCAAGGAGCTGCACTCACACTCCAGACCCGCAGCAGCGTGGCCGGACACACATGGACCGCAGCAGGACAGTGAGCGACATCTCCAGCGGCGCCTTGAAGAGCTGAGCTGCAAATAAGCACCAAAAGGAGCTGCTGGCACCTGCTCTTCCCGCTTCGGTTCAGATGTCAGCGAAGCTCCTGCAGCCCCCATGCTCAGCACAGGCCTCCTGCAAACTCGCACCAAACTTGCTGCAGATACTGCAGGATACGTCGCTGGCATGAGCCATGCGTTGGGGCTGTAACAGTCTGAGCTGGACACTCTCCAGAAAGGAGAAAGGACTGACTTTCATCTGCAAAAATACACCTGGCAATCTCCACTGCTTAAAATTAGAAGTGCAATTTTATAGCTAAGTGCCAACAATGGATGAACAGCAGGTCATGCACAAAAATAAGTGGGCACATGATTAATATTTGGATGAACTTTTAAAATTTGGATGCCAACAGATGCACAATAAAAATTTCCCATAAAATAAACATACAAGGATCGTTGTTGTGCCAGTTTCAGGGTCTGCTGCATGTTAAAAGGGTAAGCTAATTATGGTTAAAAATACCGAATGGCAAATCCCCCTAAAGGGAAGTCATTTTCCAGATCTACCACACTAGTCTCAATATTCATTTCCACGGCCATATATCTGCAATAAGATAAGTTATGTGGACAAAATTTCCTCATTGCAGGAATTATATTGAGTAGCTAAAAGATATTTAGAAGAGAATGCTGAGTTTAAATGGAATATCCACAGGTTCCATGCTTCTGCAGCTCCTCTGGAGAGATTATTTATTCCTGAACATGCCTTGTACTGGTGCAGGGCTGACAGTGCCAGCGCCTGAAATATACTGCCTGCCTTGCAGAAACAGCCATCCCTCTTTGATGGTGCAGAAATCATTTTACTTATTGGAGAAGCAAATGCTAATGATTATTAATTGGAAAGGGCTCTCCAGGGGCCATGTGTGTGCAGGCCTAGGGAGCGCTCTGCAATTCCAGCATGAAATGAGTTACTTCAAAGCATTAAAATGAAAACAACTCTCCAACAGCCACAGAGTAATTGAATTGTTACCGTGTGGCGCCAGCGCTTCCCTTTTCTCTGTGTCCACGCAAGAAGGCAGGTACTCCTAACAGCAAGGCATAAAACCTGGATTCACAAATT
This sequence comes from Nothoprocta pentlandii, assembly GCA_013398315.1. Classification (NCBI taxonomy): domain Eukaryota; kingdom Metazoa; phylum Chordata; class Aves; order Tinamiformes; family Tinamidae; genus Nothoprocta; species Nothoprocta pentlandii. The sequence goes on along the minus strand of VZSG01000240.1, from coordinate 614,024 downwards.
CACGTGGAGAAAGGTATTTTGAGCGCCCCACTGAAAGCTCTACAAAGCAGCCCAGCATGCCTTGAAGCAGCACAGTATTTTTGCCACGGGGGGCTAAGTATTTCAGCAGTGTCACAGCAGGAATAATTGTGCAGTAGCTTGCACAAAGGTGGGCACAGGGAGCGCTCCAGGGGGCTGTGGGACCCGCCTGGATAAGGTGCCCGCGGGCAAGGGAGGAGCACGTGGCCATGGAGGGATGGGGTCAGTTTGTGGCTCACCTGCGGTGCCGGGAACAGCCTCCCACGGTTGCCACCTCCTCAAGGAATGCCCGAGCCTCCTGTGGGACGGAAGAGAAAGTGGGTCAATAAATGATGGTGACGGTCAAAATGTGGGGAGAGGCGAAGCCAGAGACACCAGCCGAGCTGCTCGTCATGTGGAGGAACCTGCGCTGCTCCTGGGGAACCAGCCACCTTGCAGCCTCATGGAGCAACAGGAGAGCCTGGTGCAGAGGCTGCAGACGAAGCCCTTATCTCCTGGGGAGAGGTGTTGAGAGCTGCAGAATTAAGTGCCCTGATGGAGGGCACCTGCCGGCCTCCCGCCCCTGCCTCGCCCGTCACGAGTGGCAGGAGCACGGCGGCGCTGAGCGACGGCGGCCGTGCTGAGGATGGCGCCGTCGCCGCGCCACGCGCGCCAGCAGAGCGCGGGCACCGCCGCGTGCGCCTCAGCGCAGGGCTGCCCGCCATTGCCCGCGGAGACGAGCTCTTGCACGGGATTGGTCAGAGCGGGGACAGCTGGCAGGCATAGATTGGCTAGCAGGGACAGCTGGCAGCAAGAGATAGGCTAGCAGTGACATCTGGCAGCAGGGGATTGGCTAGCAGTGACATGCGGCTGCAGGGGATTGGCTGGTGGCCTGCGGGCGCTGTTGAGGGCGCCCCCTGCAGCCCGCACTGAGGGGGCATGAGCTGCAGCCACCACCACCTCGCACCTTTCGTACCCGGAGGACACCCCAGTGCTCCGGGGTTTGGAAAAATGCAACAAAAGGGCATTTTTGGTTGCAAATGTGTAATAAATTTGGTTACGGCGTCGGTAATAAAAGCCACGTGCCTCTCTCTGGAAGATAGAGCGTTGCCCTGTGGAAAGGAGCTGGGAGCAGGTGCCAGGAGCGGGTGTCCCGTGGGACTGGGTGTCCTATGGGGTTGGGTGTCCCACGGGGCTGGGTGTCCCATGGGTCTGGGTGTCCCGCAGGGCTTGGTGTCCCATGGGTCTGGGCGTCCCATGGGGCGGGTGGCTCCTGGCGTGCTCCAGGGCCGCGCTCCACACCGCTGCCCCACGTCCCGCACCCTGGCGAGGAGCAGCGAGCGCGGCCTTAGCGGCAGGATTTAGTACCCGGTGATGCAGATCACAGCTCCTTGGCCCTCCGCGTGCCAGACGGAACGGCTGGGAGAAAAGAGGCCTTTTGAGAGCCGCAGCAATTTGCCCCGTGAATAGGAGTTGCTGTTTCTGTAACACGAGTTGTTCACACACATGCAGTAATGTCCTGTTTGGGGCTTATGTAATGTAATGGAGGGGCTCCAGCGAGGCAGCGACCCCGGGGAGAGGCGCTCGCACCGTCTGCGCCTGGCGAAATGAGCTGGACTTTTCCAGGTCCTGCTGAGATGTTTATTTATAACTCCCAGCGTCTGGCAGAAGCCTTGCCAATCAAAACACGGCGCGGGTTTTCCAGCGGGCTGGGAGCACTCCTCTCAAAGAGGGTTTTTGAGGGGGGCCCGCGATATTTGATAGGAGCTAAGCTGTAAAATTAGTTTCAGAGCAGTGGGTTGTCTCCTTCCCGGCATGCCCGGCCGCGGGAGCGTTAACCCCTCGTGCCGGGGAAGTGTGCACCCCGCTTGCACGGCCTGCCCCATATCCCAGGCGCTATCCGCATGGACGTGCCGCCCTGCGCCCTCCTCTTCGTGCCCGGAGACCCTGGTCACGGGCAGCGTGGCATCGCCAGCACGCGCGTGTTTGCTTCCCGCTCTCCACTGTGCTCTGCACGAGCTGTCCCGGGAGGTGGGAATCCCGGGGCGTTGCCGTGCTGAGATCCCAGCTCCGTGCCGGAGCCGCTCCCGGGAGCGCCGGCACAGCCGGCACCTGCAGCCAGCGCCTTGGTGCAGCGCGGCTGAGCGCAGCTCGGCCTGACTCCGTGTGAAGTGACCATATGTGATCCCCAAAGTGATAATAAAATATTTTTCCTCCTGTTTCACACTGGCGACTCTCTTTAGCAGGCAAAGCCATGTTATAATTAGCTGGAAATCACCAAGGAATGGTCCTTAACACTGTAGATTCATGGAGACAGGGAGCGAGCGAGCGAGCTGCAGGTGTGCAGTGCCTGAACGCGCTGTGTAGCTCTGGGCTCTGGAGCCCGGCACTCCGAGCCCTCTCGCCTGACAGCAGCATGTGCCAGAGCCCCCAGGAAACTGTTGTGCAGCGGGAACATCTTCCCTCTAATTCCTTGGAAGGACTCAAATTGTCAGGTAGGGTAAATGCAGTAACTCGCATTGTCGCAACAGGAGGGGCTGCTGGCAGTATTAAAAGAAAGTAACTTTCAGAAGACTGAATAAAGTAAACATGCTTGCATTTACTGGAAAATAGACGCAACAATGCATTGAGTTTTGTTTTTAAAGGCACATCTGCAGCGTCCTGCGTCTGCTGGAAGCAAAGGGCTGAGCAGCATGGAGTGTTTGCAGTGAGGCACTGTGAAGTGCTGCTAGCCAAGGAGCAACCACCAACAGGCTGCGACAGGGACCTGTGGGCTTGTGTTTTACCCTCTTCCGACACATGCTTCCTGGTCCCTCCTGGGCTCTGGTAGCCCTAGAATGAAGTTTCTGGCTGTAGCTGGAAAACGTATGACCTGCAAAGCACGAGGAAAAGACTTGGTTTAGAAAGAGTCAAAGCATCTCAGAACCTCACCACAGCATGGATGTTTGTGGAATCCAGGAGCCTTTCTTTGGAGTTCGGTTGTGAAACTAATGTTCTCTTTGTTTTCTGCTGAATGATAATGAATCACTAGAAACTTGGAACCATTTTAAGGATGAATAAACGACACCTTCTAAGCCTCATGTTTATCTACTATTCTGCTACCAGAGCGATTTCCTAGCAGAGCTATCAATGAATTTAATTTACATAATGGTTTATCATATACTTCAATATTTCAAGCACACTTCATTAGGCACCACCGCCAGCAGTTACACGCTCTCTTATAGTTCTTGCAAACTTTGCTGTGAGATGCAGCCTCTGCACGTACTAGTGATGCCTTGAAAAGAGGAGCAGAAGGTCCCACTCTGCTGCTGGGAGCTGCCTGGGCAGCTGCTTGGGCCGCGCTCGCACGGCACTGCTTGCCCCTGGCCGCAGCGTGGGTGCCTCGTACTGCGTGTGTGTCCTCTGAGCAAAGAGCCCCGCGAGGACGCAGAGGGGGATCATGAAGAGAGGGGACTAAATGTCATTTTAAACATGGTTTTTGAGGCAAGCCAAACAGAAAGGGGGAATGGTAGCACTTAGGGAGCCAGCCCTTTGGCATGGGTGCTCATTGGGATAAACTCTGTAGTTTTCATTATTGCTTCTTTCTTTGATCGTTCCCTAACGGAAGCGATGAGGAAAAAGCCGCTTTCCCCATGCAGAGTGTTCAGCAGCGAGCTGGAGCTCTCCAGAGGGGAATGTGGTCCCCGCTGTCTGAATGTGCGCCTTGTCAGGCTTGAACCACACCAGAGGCTGCTTTCTATAAGCACATGCAAAAGGTGTGCTTAATATAGTTACATGTTTGTATTTTATCTGAGTTTCTGTGGATGAACTGAAATTTTACACTGTCTTCTTACAAAACAGGAAAGTCCTACAGTCGATTTGCTGAAGAGAAGGTTTTACTCAATAAGAAAGTTTGGGGGAATTTGAAAAAGAGCAGAGAAATCTCTATTCCCATGTGGACGTGGTTTGGTGTGCACGCTTGTGGAACTTGCTATGCCTGGCGCAAATAGGCAATACTCTTAGGCTTGCAGGTAATCACTGAATTGTGCTGGCGTGCCCCGGTGCTGGGCTTTGCGCGTGCAGTGCTCCCAGTGCACTTCTGGCTGTGGTTGCTGAGGAGTTTCATGCCTCATGTGAAGAAACAGCAACAACGTGGGACAGCCCGAGCTAAACTCACGTGTCCCACAAGAAGGGAGCAGTGGGTGCTCTGCAGAGACACGCAGCCGACGTTCAGCGTGAGCAAAAGCCCAACGCAGGTTTTTCTGAACAACAGCTGTAAATTGGAACCGCACAAGTAATAGACAGGTCTTTGTGACTCTGCCGTGTCCCTGTGACGCTCCACGAGTGCCGGTCACGGGCTGAAACAGCGCAGCTCATACCCCAGTGAGGTGGGCTCCTTGCATAGCGTGGCAGAGCGTGGCAGCCGTGGCCAGACGAGCTGCTGCCGGACATGGGCTGCAGAGCCGCGGCTCTTGTTCCGCTGCAGCCAAACACCAGCTGCGACCCGCACGAGAATCTTCCGCGGCGCCTGGCACAGGGCTGCAGGTTGTGCTGGCGCTCCCCCGTGTACGCCTGTACGCCACATTTTCAGTAGTATCTTCCTACATAATTTATAGCATGGATAACATAAAGGTTATTTTAAAAAATAAAACAACCTTCTTTACATTTATTAAATTTGCTGTAGCATCCCATATGCACCTTTGCAAACTCCGGTATTACCCACAGGGGTCTGATCTGCATGTCACATTAGGCAGATGGAATATTTTATTTATTCTACCTAGGCTGTAATGGAGAATTTAAACTATTTGCGGCCACATGTTTGTGTTCCAGGAAACTGCATAGGATGCTGCAGAGGCCCTGAAACGCTTGTGTATCTTAAATGCACAAGATTGCTGATAATGGAGAGCTCAGACTAGCTATTGCCTGTAAATATACTCCTAGTAAATGTTTTTGCAGACACATACAGCAATTTTAGTGCTGTCAAATATATATGTATGTAGTTTGCTACCAGATCCTATCTTTCTTCATGAAAAAATAGGTGTTTACTTAAGAGCAATCTTGGATTTTTTGTTTATTAATTTTTCTAATGACCTGTATTTCACATTTTTACTATTAAAAGTAATTGTAGCAGATGGAAATGAGGAGACTTTAACCATTTATCAGTGGTAGTTAAACAGCATATTCCTGCCTTTTAGTAGCCTGTCTGTGGAGTATATTAAAGATTCAGCTGTGCTGTGATAAGAATCATGAAGGATGTATATGTTTGCATTGTCTTTGGCAAGAAACACATCCAAATGATCTGTATTTATTATATAAAATTGATTTTTTGGCACGTGCTATTTTTCATGGATTTTGGCTTCATACCAACACAAACAGGGTGATCTTGAGCAAAGCCATGCATTTTTAAGTCTTTATTTAGAGAACTTTCAAAAGAATCCAGGGTCATGAATTTATCTGCGAGCTTGCTCTTGCTGCGGAGAGCAGAAATGGGTGGAAAGCCGCATTTTCGGCGTGGGGCAGATTTTCCCCAAGTTCATAGCTTTTCTTCCAGGGAGATTTCCGCGGGACTGCCGGCAGTGCTGGGACCTGCCTGCTGTTGGGGACGGTGTCAGAGACATCCTCAGCGGATGCGCAGATATTTCCCGGGGTGGCAGGATCCTGGCTGCATCCATCGCCTTGTGCTCTTGCTGCTCCTAAACATGAGAAACAGCAGAAATAGTCACAGACACCAGCACTGCTGCCTGGCGGGACTGCGCTGGGGCCTTGCGCTCCCAGCAGGTCTGGGGGCTCTGGGCGCGATCACTGCCAGGCCAGGGTGAAATGCACCCCTTGGTCTTAAATTCGATGGAACTGAGCTTTGCGTAGGTGGTTGCAAAGGGAAAACGGTAACGGCAATTCTATTGTCTTTCAAGAAAAGTAATTGCTTGGAAAGACAGTGTGTCCAAATGTCCCTTTGCTGCACATCACGCATGGCGGTGTCCCCAAAGACCCATGCAGGAGGAAGCGGGTGCCTGCTTTAGAGCACGCAATGGGTTTTTCCACAGCCTGGAAGGTGGGCCTGTCCCAGAGCTCCTCTGGATACCTCATCCTGCATGTATCCTCTCAGAGCTTTCATTTGCTCTCTTCAACATCCCAAGCCCTGGTTTAGTCCTTTTGTTCCAAGTTTGAAAAAGTCTGGGACTCTGTGGAAGCTGCACTAATGAATCCTTGTGATGCTTTCGGCTCCGGAGTGCAGCAGTTCCCAGCAGAGCTGCTTGCTCAGGGCTCCAAGTTTAAGCCCTGTGGGTTAAAGCCATGAATCAAAGCAGAGCAGATATCCATGTCCCTGTGGCACGGTTGGGTTTCAGCAGGTCCCAGGCTATCTCCAGGGATCCACCTGGGAGCGGAGCACAGCTGGGCACGCCTGGGCTCCAGCTGCAGCCCCAGCGGGATAACCAGCCAGCAACTTCCCCCGACGCCGCTCCCTTCTAATTACACAGGCTTTATTGCATTGATGTGGGACCCAGTGCCAAAGCCTGGGCAGAGCTGACGTTCACCACTCCTAATAGAGACTTCAGATTCAGGTCCAAACCCCAAGCTTCCTCTGGAGATGATTACTATTTTGGTTCCACAGGTGGTGTTAATATATTCCTCTTCAGACTCCACTTCCTTATACAGCTGAGCAGAATGTAAATAACATCTCGGTTGTCATTTAAAAGGAGAGGAGTGGAATGACTAGAATTGGCAGAAAAATCACAGGCTGCGATTTCACTTGCACTATTGATCACAGACGTATTATTCTCCTGTGTTTGTGTCAGCTGCGTTCTCCCAGCTCCTGGAAGCTGCTTGTGGGTGGGGAAGGAGGAGGGGTTCGCCCATGGAGGGAGGCCGCAGGTCGGAGCACTGGCCGTGCCGGAGCGGGAGCCGCGGGGTCCGGGATGCTTGCTGACACGGCGGGACGCCGCTCTGCAAACAGCGCCTTGGAGCGCAGCGCCCGCTCCAGCCCGCAGCTGCAATTCAGAGGCTTATTCATAACTTCAAACATTTGTAAAGGGCATTAAATAAACAGCGGCGTTTCACAAGGAGCCCCTGCTCGAGCTCCTCCCCTCTCCCCTGCCCCTGGGAGCCGGAGCTGACAAGTTTTAGTATAAACTAACTGGGGGAAAAAGATCAGATGTGAGGGATGAGCTCGGTGGAGATGATGAACTCGCACTGTCGAGGCAAGGCGGGCGCTTTGCAGGGCTCAGCCCCCACTCCTGCTGCCGCCAGGAGAAACTGCTCAACTCTTGAATTTGCGGCTTACTTGAGAATAAAAGCCAGAGAGGGAGAATTTACGGCTCTCTCAGCTTTTAGGGATGTGCTTAGCTAAAATAATGCACAGTGAGAGGAACTCTGTGTAACAAGACTATTGCTGCAACCCACGCAGCCAGCATGTCAGTTATTGTCTTACGTCCCTCATTGGGAAAGGTGTGCAATAAAGGCAAAGTGCTGGGAAAAACTCTAACATGGAGGACTGTCGTGAGCTGTGCTTATTAATCATCATTTTGTTGGAATTTCCTTATCAATGTGAAGGCATTGCACGTGCTTTGGCTGCAAGCAGCAATCTCACCTCGCAGATAAGCCAGAGGCTACTTGGAAATGTGTTATACTAGAATATATCAAGGGAAGTGAGGAGGTCTTGCAGCCTCAATCTAGCTCTGAACATTCCTCCTGGAAAGCCCTTCTCTTGGAATTCATTATGATAAAAATTTAATTTGTATGTCTTGAAAAACTCTGTTGAACCTGGAAAACAGCCCTCCTGGAGACTCATGAGCTCTCGCCTTTCAGAACATTGTTTGCAGAGATAAAAATATTTCTGCCACACTTGTCACATGTATTTGAAAAACATATTAATCATTTAAACAAATATTAGCTCCGAAAGCCTATAAATACATTCACTGGGAGGAATATACCCTTTGTTGTAATATTACAATGAAAAATATGCTAATATAGTTGCCTAATTGCTTGTGTTTGAATAACCTCTTTTGTGACAATAAATGTTTGTGGCAGCATCATTCAAACACGAAATGGAGAATCTGGTGCCAGCGAGGATTATGTGTGCCTCTGCAATCGCTGCTGATGCGAACAGAAAAGTGCCTCTTCCTCCCGTGAGCGGGAGCTGGTGTGGATGGGGAGCGGATGTCAGGGCGAATATCGTCAGCGCGGCCCGCTCCCGCGCCCTGGCGCGGCCGGAGCGGAGCGGGAGCAGCGGCTGCCCCCGGGAAGGGTGTTCCCGGTGCGCTCGCGGGGCACTGCCGCGGAGGGCGCCTCGCCTGCCGCAGCCGCACGTCCCCAGGTAGCAATGAGCAATGCAAAGCCCGCGTCAGCGACTGCGAGCCGAGGAGATTCGGAACTGCGTCATTCCGGGCTGGAAAAACCCCTGGATGGCTGGTGATAAAAGGGCAAATTCAGGTTGGCTGCAGCTGCCTCCTCCCACGCGGGCTGCTGCCAGGCACTGCACAGGGACCCGGGCTGTGCAGCTTGGTGCCAGCCCCTAGCTGGGCAGTGCGGGGAAGCCCTGCAGGTGACGGGACCTTTTCCAAAACGTCCTTTCTGCTCTGCTGCAGTGAGGATTTGCAGGTCTGCCCAGTGTGCAGCGAAGCCTGCACAGGAGGAGGTGCTGAGATCCAGCTGGGAGCCCTGCGCAGTGGCTGCAGGAGCAGGAGCAGGAGCAGAGCCCTGCCTGGAGCGGCCGCCCGGAGCACCCACCGGCTCCCCCGTCTTGCTGCTGCTCCAGGGAGCCCCCGGCCGGCCTCTCCTCCCAGGCCTCAGCTGCTCTGGAGAAGGGAAGGCTGGTTTTGCTGTCACACATATTGGTAGTGACACTGTGTGCGATACCAGACCGCCCTGTCTCATCCGATGCGCTGACTCCTGACCAGAAATGCTTTGCAGTGGTGCTGGCATGAAAAGGGCAGCAGGACAAGTTCTCAGGTGGCTGAGCACACAGCAGAGCAGAGCGTGGGGCAGTTACAGTGAGACCAGGCGGTTCCCGGAGCTTGTGAGGATGAGGATGAAGTCACAGCAGACTGCGGGGCTCCCGGCTTCCCGTCACCGGCGTGTCAGCCCAGCCGGGCTCTTTGCAGGCTTTGCAGGAGAGAGGGGTCTTGCTTGGTCCCGTTAGCCCTGCCTGCACAGCACAGCACTCGCTGCAAAGCCTTTGCGCTAATGAAAACTCTTCACTCAGAAAAAAAAGGCTTCCAAGCATTACATCCCGTGGCGGGGAGTCCCACAGGCTTGCCCACAAATGCAAGTTTTCTGCTTGTTTTCTCAGCCTTATCACACTGCAAGCGTTTAAACATCGCGGGCTTGCTGCCGTTGCGGTTTGTGGGAGCCACCGCCTTTCCCGGGTGTCCCGAGGCCGCGCGCTCCGGAGGTCGCAGGTGCTGCGGGGCGGCATCGGCAGCGCCGCCGCTGCATGGGAACCGCGCGCCCGCACAAAGCTCCTTTATGCTGCTGCTTCCCACAGCCTCTGCTGCGTGACGATAAGGATCTGGACGCTCTGGTTACAGCTGCGCTCTCAGGCTTCCAGGGCTCGTCTGAATATCATAGCAGGGTGGATTTTTCCTCGAGGTGAAATGATTTGGGGCGAGTTAGAGAAGCATTGTGTGACTCTGAATTGTTCAGCTATGAATGCCTCCTGTCTCCTTGCCCTGTCGCATGGCTTAGGCTGCTCTCAGTATCTGTTACTAATGGAAAATCCTCTTGCGGAGCCTCCTCTCCAGCACAAACAAGCGGGGGGTTGTTCCTGTGGCTCAGCCTGCGCGGGGCGGCTGCGCACGGTGATGCGCTTTGGGCAGGAATAACCCAGCGAGTGCCCCGTGCCCGGACTGCCCCACCATGGAGAGCAGACGGAGCAGGGAGCACGAGAAAGGAGATCTGGGACCCAGGGCGCCGTGAGCCGCTCGGTGCCTGGGCAGTAGGGCGCAAGGGAGAGCTCCCCTCTGCCCTTCCATCAGCATCGCGAGGAGGAAAGGGTTAATCATAACGGCACTTAAGGAAAATATTGTAAAATCCTCTTGAAATTCCCATCAAACTCAATTAGCAGGGCAATGATATACCTAAACAACTGGAATGGGTCGACTTTTTATGCTGTGCTGGATAGCTTCCAAGTTGATAATTAAATTGCACTGGGCTGCAAGATAAGTAGCTGCGAGTGCCTCTCCCGCCGCGGGTTTCGGAGGCTGGGAGCCGGTGGCGGGGCCAAGGCTGGCGTGTTGGGAGCGCGCACGGCGCGGGCACGTGGCAGCTCTGCCCGCGGCGGCGGTGGCACCTCCCCAGGAGAGATGGCCACGGGGAGCCCCTGGACACAGCCCTGGAGCTGGCACCAGTTCTAGAGCAATGAGCAACAAGCAGCAACAGCCTCGGCACGGAAAGGGCTGTGAGAGGAGCGGGGTGGCCACGACCCCTTCCGTGCCCAGGGCTGGGGTGCCAGATGCGACGGGCTCACCTGGGAAGGGCTCCTGCTCCATTCCAGCCGTGCCTCTCACTGGCTGGCAAGAGCAGGGTGATATTTTCTTAACAAATAATCTGCTTTCCAAAAAATATAGCTCTGGGATGAGTGACAATATTTGTTAATTTGGATTTAGTCTAGTGACTAGTGGGACAAAATAAAGAGCGAAGGGGATGTTTTTGGAAAATTAGAAGTTTGGTTTCAACTTTGTCAGAATGAAGTATTTGAGCCTTCTGTTTTGGAAAGATCCTCTGCCTCAAGATAAAACTCAGCTTGAGTTTAAAAGCAATCGAAAGGGATGGGAAGGGCGAGCGGCAGCGGGGCCTGGCGGGGGTGGCAGCCCCTTGCATGGGGCAGCGAGGAAGGTGTGGACGGGGCCCTCCGGCACCTGCCCCTGTGCGGAGAGCTGCGGAACAAGGGACGAGCACGCCAAGAGAGCCCCTTGGGGAGTATTTAGGGGCTGTTCCGCGAGCTCTGCCCTCCAGCACACTTAGCCCCGTGGAGCAGCTCCGTGCCGGGGAGCACCGGGTGCAGGTAGTGGAGCACCGGGTGCAGCCGCAGCCTGGGCTCCTGGGCCCTGCACTCCCCTCTCTGCGCCGTGCTGCGCTGAGACCTTCTCTTCTTCCCTCCTCATCCCTCGTCCCCTCGTTCCCTTCTCCTTTGACTGCGAGGTGCAGAGTGCGGCTCCGCACGGTGAGCGCTGTCTGAGCACGCCGTCTCATCGTGCACGTTTGGGTAAGTCAGCCATGGAATTATCCTATAATGTGGAAATCATACAATTTCTCTCTGATCTTCCCTGAGCTTAGCATTTCATCTCGCTTATACTAAATGCAGCATGACTAAGTAGGCAAGAAAAGGATTTGAGCCCTTTTGTTACTTAAAATGTGAATTAGACATTCCTGAGGGAAGTTTGTGTCACATTTGCAAGTTCAAAATGCATCAATTATGTGTACAGGGACCCCTTCCCGAGTGACGGGGCGGGAGGCTCCGGGGGAGCCGCCACCGGGAGAGGCGTCTCGCTTGCGGGTGCCACTGTGGCCTCCTGCGTCCCCGGCTGGCAACCCGTGCCCTTGCCCACAGGCCCTGCACGGGGCACATGCAGTGCAGCCGCTAGTCCTGCCCGCCTGGCATCAGCTGAAGGATGTCCTGCTACACCCGAGGGTTTCTCCCTGTCGTATCGGAATGTATATTGGAATTTTGCATCCCACGAGAGCACACATGCACACAGAGAAGGCATTAGCTGCTGACACAGCAACGTTGTCCCATGCGTCACTTAGAGATGTGGGCAGGGTCCACTGTGCGCCCTTCCCCAGCTGAGCTGGATGCAGAACTGGTCTCAGCAGTGGGTGTGAGGCAGGAGCTGGTGCTCACAAGAGGGAGCTCAGGGCCTTGCCCAGGGGCAAATCCACAGCAGGACGAGCTCCCGGCTCCCAGCACTGCTCCCATGCAAGCAGAGCATCCCCTCTGGATGAGCTCCTGGATCCCAGTGCCGTTCCCATGCGAGCAGAGCATCCCCTTTGGATGAGCTCCTGGCTGCAAGCACTGCTCCCGTGTGAGCAGAGCATCTCCTCCGGATGAGCTCCTAGCACCGTTCCCATGCGAGCAGAGCATCCCCTTTGGATGAGCTCCTAGCTGCCAGTGCTGCTCCCGGGTGAGCAGAGCATCCCCTCTGGACAAGCTCCCAGCACCATTCCCATGCGAGCAGAGCAACCCCTCTGGACAAGCTCCGGCTGACAGCGTTGCTTTCTTGCAAGCAGAGCATCCCTTCTGGATGAGCTCCCAGCTGCCAGCACTGCTCCCGTGTGAGCAGAGTATCCCCTCTGGAGTCTCCGTGAGACGAGGACATGAGGACCCTCAACCTCTTCAGGGTAAGGGCCTCTTCTGCAAGTTGCCTCTCCCAGGAGTCCGCGGGATCACATGGAGCTGCCGCTTCTGCCCTCTGTTCTCTGTAGTGCTGCGGGAAGTGGAGGCTCTTCACTGCTGGATCTATAAGAAGGGCCCAGCCAGTAATCAGTGGTTAGAACGATCTGCTGCGGGCTCTCACCTCCCTCATTTTCTGCCGGCTAGAAATTGGATGAGTGCAAAGCTTAGTGGCACTCTACTGCAGTATGAATTGCACTGCTGTGCATTGCAAAAGGTCAAGCTGAATGACTTGATGAAATGGATTGACCTACTGAATGGCACTTCAGTCTATTTAAGGACAACCAATCGTGGCAAGACAGAATGGAGAGGTTGAGCTGGAGGAGGGGGGAAATGGCCGTGAAAAACCACAATTTCCTGCCCCTGGACCGTGCGGCACGAGGGTGTCTGCACACACAGGCAGCATGCACCGAGCTGGGCGTTCTCAGACACCGCAGGGTTTCTGCACCTCTTCCCATGTCACTCTGTTTGCCTGGTCTGCACTGTCCTTCTCAGCAGCAATCCACGAGGAGCCGACCTCGCTTTGCGTGCTGCTCCTTTGGTGGTAGTAGACATGATTATTCTTCCTAGTAGCTTCGGGGCAGCATAAACCCAGGACTGCTTTGTGTGATTTACGGCACGGTGAGCCCCGCCGCGAACGGTGTGTGCCGGCGTCTGAAAGGCAGGAGCCTCAGCGATGGGCAGCTGCAGGCTTCACGTCTTGGTTTTGGGGATCAGATCTTCTTCCGGCACGTGGTCCTTGGCCAGGAGCTAGAGGAAATGCTGAGGAATTCAGGGGATGGGCTCCGTGGGCTGAGGAACAGGCCCTGGTGTGGGACGTGGTGGAGCAGTAACCCTTGCCCTGGAATATGATCCCAGGGGCTGTCTTTAACTAGCAAAGATAGACTCAGAAATTGAAGCCTGTTAGTGCATAACTAGCCCCTCTTTTTACTTGCAAAAATATGTGAGTTAATCATTGTGAATAGTCTTGGTATGCTGAATTTAATTGCAAAAGCTATGGTAAAGCAAGCCTCACATTTAAGCTGTTTTAGCTTGATTTCTTATGCATTTTCTCAGGATTACAATCAAACCTCCATACTGTCAGGAGTTCCTGAGTGCTCCCATAATTAAAGAAAAACGGTGACCTGTGCTGCAGTTTAGAGGAGAGAATTACTTGCTATTTGTTCAGTAATGACCTCTTTCACACAATATAGTGCATTATATTTCATTTATGATCCAGAATAGGAGAGCCCGTAGTTGCCGTGTTACTGGGATGTCACCAGAGAAGGCTGTTGTAGTTTTCAATGTGATGGGAATGAGCACACTGCATGGTGGTTATTAAGTCACAGATATCTGTTTCTCCTAGAATTACGCAGGAAACAAACATTAATATGTAGCCTATTTTCAATTTCAGCCACACCTACAACTTTTCTGAGATAAGTGCCACTCATAATGATGCTAGAACAGTGCAGAAAATGTCATACTCAAAAGGGAAACCAGTAACATTCAACATTTTCCCCTGTTTTCCAAGCCAACATTTCCGCTGACTCGCAGATTTCCTTGGGGCACAAAAAAACTCTTCACACCAGACCTGCAGCCCCTCTCCCCTGCTTCTCCGGGTGTCAAACCTCATTTGTGCTCCAGTCTCTGGTGACAACATCTCCCTAGATTATTCTATTGCCCGAGTGACCTTTTCCTTATGAATACTTTGCCCTAATGTTTCACTTGAGTTTTCCCTTTTCCATTTTAAGGCTGGCGATGTTTGCTGCTCAATAACTCTCTCCTTTCCTCTTTCAGTGGCCCTCCATGGCCTTGCCTCCCCGTTGCTCCCTATTGTGGAAACCAGTGCCTGGGAACTGGGGCACTGGGTCCGGCGAGGGGGACACAGGTGCCGGAGAGGCCGGGTGTGCGGCGCGCACGGAGCCGAGCGCACGGAGCGCCGCGCGATCCGGAGGTGCCTGCAGCACCGCAGGAGCAGCCGGCGCGCGGCCGAGCCTGGAAGTGGAGCGGGAAGGAGGACGTTTCCCTGGGATCGCCCGTCGGGACGGCTGGAGCGGCTGAAACGTCCGTCCGCGCTCTCCCTGCGCCCTGGCCGCGGCGCTCGGAGGCTCTGGGAGGGATCCCAGCTGCTGGAAATGACAACTTTCCTCAACAAGCCGAACTGGGGGCTCCTTCCCTTTCCAAACACTCTTTCTTAGCGTGAAAAAAAAAAAGGTTAAGGAAACCCAGCTGTGCTGAGAGCTCAGCAGCTGAGCCGCAGGGTGGGATAAGGGTCCCGGGGATGGGAGGGAGATGCAAACACTTCCTCTGCCCTCTCGGATAAATCCCGCTGCAGTGTTATCCTAAACAAACACAAGTGACATGGGAAGCAGGCGCACGGCCTCGCTTTGCTGCTGTCCCCGCGGAGCCCAGCGCTCCCAGTGCCAGCCCAGGCGAAGGCGACGGCCCCGCGCAGCCTGAGCCCTGCGCACCGCGGGCTCTGCGTCCCGCGGGCTGCGGGAGCGGTCAGGGATTCCTGGAAGGGATTCCTCCTGCTTGCAGAAAAAGCCTCAGCCTTTTCCAGAACTGCGGAGCATGACTCTGTCCCCATTCCCTGCAGGGAGCAGCTGCTCTCGCCTCGGGAGCGACCGCGCGCCGGGAACGCCGGCTCCTGCCCGGAGTGAAGCACAGCAACAGTCGTGGGCTAGAAGTTTAAACCAACATCGATTTTCATAGCAGCCTTTTAAACCTGATCTAGACACAGTTGTGCAGGGCACTCTTGGGAGAGAAATGCTACCACCTAATTGATTTTGATTTTATTTTCACCGCAGCAGTGTAATTATGAAAGCCTGCCATAATTATTGAAACACAACTAGAAGTATTTCATTATTAAAATACCCCCATGACTTATTATTAATTCATTAAATAAATTTGGATTATATCCCTCAATAATTAATGCACTGAAGTTTATTCTGTGAACTCTTCCTTTTATTAGTAATATGTCAGTTGTTGATATTAAAGGAAAAAAAAATCCCATCCAAGTATCAGAAAAAAAGCACAACTCATTGCGACATGGAAGGAGACGAGGGAGGCTTTGGCCTCGCTTCCCAGCACAGCGATCCTGCTAAACTCAGGAAGGGCGGGAAAACAAGGGAATAGGCTGATGTGGGACGAGGGATGCTTGGGGCTTTGGAGGAGGGACTGTGCGCAGCCCAGGGCTGCTGAGCTTGCTGGAGAGCCCTGCTCCTATGCTAGGAATTGATAAAGCAGAAATGTCAGACAAATGTGCATAGATGTGTCCATGATGCTGCCTGAATTATCCTATTGCTCACATGAGTCAAAGACGCTTGTGCTTAGGGACTCTTTGAAGTATTTACCCTGGTGTATCCTAAGGAATTAAGGTGTTGATGCGGAGAGCCCGGCGGGATCTGCGGCTGCCTGGGGGACACGGAGGCAGTTGCGCTCGGCAAATGCCCGTGTTTCTGCGGGCAGATGCAGGACGTGCGAGCGGAGTCGCTGCCCTGCCTGGGCCCTGCGCTCCGGAGGCGCCGGGTGTTCCTGAACCCTGCTCCAGGCTGCAGCTCCTTTGCCCACATAGTCTGTTTTTCATATGGGGTGAATGAAGTTCCACACAGGACGTCACCAGAGCCTTCCTACAGCGGGACGGCTGCCACGCCGCTGCTGGGGACACAGGGACAGCCACGAGGCCACCACGTCGCCGTGTCCTGCAGCAGCACCCGGGCAGCACCTGCCTCGCATGCCTGTGCCCGGCCAGGTGCACCCGCACGCACAGGACGTGCTGGGGACAGCGTGGGGACGGAGCCACCAGTGCTGGCCACGAAACCTGCACTTGGTTAGCAAGGACGCTCCTCGTCAACACTGCCTTTCTGTAAGAACAAACCACCCTCCTAAATTTATGCATTTCGTCATATTGACAGAGTTTTGTTGTTTAATTATCAAAATCTGCTCTACAAGAGCTCTGATTCTCTCTCCAGAATGTTTCCTTTCCAGCATCCGATGCTTCTCTATGACCTCGGAGGGTAAAGCACTTAAGTTGCCCTTGAAGACAAAAAGAGAAAGTCTTGTTTGAGGTGAAGTCAGTATCTATCCAATTTTCAGCTGCCGTCACATCGAAATGAGAAATCTGAGGCAGAGCCAGGCACAAATAGCTGATAACAGACTTTCAGGTGCACCTCTTCACTTATCACTTCTGGGGTCACCTCTGTTTCTAAAGACTTGTTTTCCTTAAAAAAAGATTGCTTAGGACATTTAACAGTGTGGTGTTGTGATAACAAACCCCTGTGAGGCTTTGGTTTTACGGCCGGGCTCCTGCAGAGATGCAGAGCCTCCCGATGCCGCTGCTCCAGAATTTGTTTCCGAAATTGTTTCATGAGTTGGGGGAGCAAGAGCTGAGAGGCTGGACAGCTGAAATGGCTCCGTGGGGACGGGGCTGGCGGGGTACTGCAGGGTTCCCTCTGCCCTGGGACAAGCCCGGACCTCGGGGCCCTGCCCGCCCGCGGCTGCTCTGTGCATCTCCACTGGACATCGCGGTTCCCCTCACCCCGGGCTCCATCTCCTGGGGACAAGATGCCACCTCTGAGGCTGGAGACGAGCGGGGCCGGGGGCAGAGTCAAGCACTGCCTGAGACGCGGATTGTCTGGGAGCGGGGCGCTTGGCACACACGGGGAGACGCTTGCAGGCTGGCGCACAGATTTGTTTTGCAAACAATAACCTGTGTTTTGTGCATGAATAAATAATTAATCTTACTTAAAAGAATAATAAAAAAAAAAACCCTCTTCTGTCTGAGCCCTCCTTCCCTGTCCTTGGGGAGAAGCGTCCCCTGCATGGCCAGGGGCTTGGCCTGTGCAGGAAGGTGGAACCGTGGCTCTGATCCGCTGGTGCTCCCCTACCGTGGCTGCTCAAAATCCCAACCTCATCAAATACCAATGGAACAAGGGAAAAAGGACTTTGGCTGTGTGTGTCTGAAACCAAGAGGTCCACAAAATGTCATCCTTGGAGAAGGAATGGAGAACTTTCAAGTGTTTTGGTGCCACTGATGTTTCTTACACATTTTTGAGACCCAGTTGGCTCTGCAGAGGCCTCTCCCGCTGCCCAGTGCACAAACATCCAGCTGAGCTCAAGCTCTGGAGCTGCGGAACAGACCTCACCAGTTCCAGAAATCAGACCCGATTCAATGAATTTCCCTTATCTCTTCCTCTGCAGAATTCACGCTGCTCCTATCATTGGCATCAACTTTGCACATTCCTCACACATTCCATGAGGCTTAAGCTGCTCTTATTAGTCACTGTGAAAATCAGCTGGTAGTTCATGGGCAAATGCAAGCAGAGACTTAAGAGAACCTTAGACATCAAGGTAAGGATGAAGTTTGTGATGCCAAGCAGCTCTAAGAGCGCCCTTGGCTGTGCCCTGTGAGAGCCTGCGTGGGCGAGGGCCACGCTCCCTGCCGCACACGGGCAGATGGAGGCAGCAGCGCGTGCCGGGACGGGCAGCCTCATGCCGTGGACATTGCACCGTCCGGGCAGGGCTCGGAGCGGGAGCCGCTCTGGGCCAGTGGCCAGCAAGGTGTCCCGAGCGGCGGCCGCGTCCCACGTGTGGCTTCTCGTCTGCGCCGTCCTCCCTCGGCTTCCCGGGCCAAATGTGAGGCAGGGAAAGAGTCCTCCATATGTGCCTTGCCAGGCAGGCACAGATGCGAGCCCAGATGGCAGCTCCCACTCGGCCGTACCTTCTCCCTGTTCTTTTCACGGTGTCGGGAGCCTTCTTTGGTATCAGATGCTGAGTGTGTGTTTGCTACTTGTGTGCAGGGAGACTGCAGCTCCCATTTCAAAAAAGAGAAGGGGATGGAGGAGCAATTACTTGCACTGATTGCTAATTTGAATAATGTTTTTTTTTAGCTCCAGCGTCTGCGGTTCTACCTGTGAATAAGAAACAAGGACGGAGCGAGCCAGCCTGCCGGAGCGGCTGCCCCTGCTCTGGACTGGCACCTGATCCGTCCCTGCAGCACCGACCCATCCTGCCAGGGGGAACAACGCTCAGTTGCAATGCTGGAAACAGCTCTAAAAAAACTGTGGGAAAGCCAGGAAGGACTTTGCAGCTCCGCACTGCTTCGGGTGCCAAGAGCTGGCAAGGTTTGACCCTGCCCTCTTGCCCGTCCGGCAGTTATCAGTTTGGGGAGCCCCGGCTGCTGTCACGCTCATTTAGCTGCTTTGAAAAGCTCAAATCCAGAGGCGGATCCTGCCACCTTTTCCTTCAGAGGGAAATCTCCTGGAGCCTCTGGGCTTCAGCTGCTGCAAAGCAGCTTCCCACAAGTGGTCACTTCATAATTCACATTCCTGCAAAACTGCTGAAATTTCCCATCCTCCCATCCTTACCTGGTTCCCCAATAACCTGAAGAACAGGAAAAGAGAATGTCTGGTTTTGAAGCAGATGAAACACTATCTTTAGCAAAGGTGAAGCAAGTGACAGAAAAATCCTGGCTGCTGGAGGAATCCCTGCAAGCAGGTAGATCCACCATGAGAAAAAGGATTGAACTGGGGAAGAGAAGTTGGGACAGGACTGAGCATGAAAGTGGGTGTCCTGGAGGACTGGGAGGGAAGCCCTGGAGCCCTGAGACCTGCTGGAAGAGGCTGCCCCCAACCAGGGCTGCATTGGGGCTCCCCAGCTCCGGACAGGGGCCTGCGAGATGGATCAGGGCATTGGGACATGGTTAGACCTGCTCGGATGGAGCCCATTGATTATTGGTACTGACTTTCAGGACCCCAAATTCATCCAATTTAAATAAACAAATCCGAAAATAGGGGTTTGTAATTGAAATGCTGAGAGATTCTTATCTATAGCATCACACGGTGCAGTGTTGTAATAAGCAGTCCCTCTCGGATGCTAGGAGTTATTGAGGTTGCTCCATATCTATGACAGTTTAATCAGATCTTGAAAATCAGGGACATTATATTTTGCACCTGCTCATGGAAAAAAAATGAATGATGCAGCTCCCTGTCATGGATCTTTTATGCACAAAGCAGGCAACCGAGAGGACATAACTCAGAGCGGGGAAATGGAATTACACCAGGAATGAAGACTAAGCCCAGAGCGTGGTTGAATGTCACACTGGGTGTGAAGAGGAACACCTCTTCTTTTCTCTTCCTAGCCTCATCAAACGAGATGCAGGGGAAATTTATGAAGGTTCTTCCACTTCCAGGGAAGAGAGGGAGCTGGGAGCTGGGAGCTAGAGGATTTCTACAGGAGCATGGCAGAGAGAAGCTGCTGTGGGACAGATACCTTTGCTTTTCGTTTCCCTTTATAATCCAGGTATGTGTGAACATACTTGCTCAGTTTGTGCATTTGCTTATCCTTTCGACAGCATTCAAATGCGTGGAAAAAAACACAGCTAGAAGGTTTAAATACAAATCCGTTTACTTGTAAGTGGCCTTAACATCCGTGAAAGGCTCTAAGTCCTTAGATGAGAAGCAAAATAATGTATTTACTTTTGATTTCTAAAACACCACGCAGAGGTGAGGAGTGAGTCCAGCAGCAATCGGAATGCGTTTGCTCTCCTTTCCTTGCGGCAGGGCGAAGGCGGCGACGCGGCAGGGAGCTGAGGGCTGCAGCGCGGCCGCTGCCCGTCCCGCGCCCGGCGGAGACGCCGCTGTGAGGAAGGGGCCGCACGTGGAGAAGCCCCTCGGAGCGGGGCTGCCGGCACCTCTGCAGTGCAGCTATGGGGTGACGCCACGGGAGTCACGGTGCACGTGCACAGGTGTCACCAGTGCACACTTGTCACCAGTGCACAGGTGTCACTGGGAGGCAAGGCGTTACGCAGGGCTCCCGCAGCCGGCCCTTGGATGCTCCCTTTGCTTTCTTTGATTAATCAGGGAGCTAAGGAGCTAATAGTGTGGCTCGCAGGGCCCCGTCTATGCGAGCTCAGCCCAGGCCTGTGCTGGAATTGCTGCCCTCCCGAGCGGCGCCCGGGATCGCTCCCGCGTCCCCAGCCCGGCTGTGCCACCGCACGTTGCTGATGCAAACTAAATATCAGCCGCCTGCAAAGCCTGAACGGCCAGTTCTAACTGAGAGCTGCTCACAGCCTATCTCCGAGGGCAAAACAAACTCACAAAGTGCTGGGTAAATACTGCTGAATAAAGAGCAGATCTGAGGAAGTCATGAGCTGGTCACGGATACTCTGCAAGCAGAAAGGAAGGATAAAATATTCATGGCAAATTATTTGTTCAGTGCTGCCGGCAGAAGGTTTCTGTCAGACATGAAACTTCCGCAGCTTCTCTGGTTTTGACATTGGAGCAACAGGATTTCTCTTTGCTCAGCTCTGGCACGTGGGCATCAGAGCAGAGCGGAGCTTTTCCAGCAGTGTCCAGTGTCCGGAGGGTCTCCTTGGGGCGGCTCCGGGGCAGGGCTGTGGGGGACAAGGACCCTTCCCCATCCTCCAAATCTGTGATTGGTTTTTCTCTTCTGAATCCTTTGCATTTTCTCTCTCAGTTGTCGCCAGTTGTCATCCTTCCATGCATCCCACACTGACTCCTCAGCCCTCCGAAAGGCTTCTCGTTCCTGTTCTGGCTTCCTGAAATAGCTCCTGCTTTTGATGGCATCTCCGCAGCTGCCACGTGGGAAGGGAGCCTGCCCTCGTCAGAGATTTCACACCTCCAGAGGGGATGGCTTCCCAGCCTCGCAGCGCTCCCGCTTTGCAAGAGCCCACAAGCCCAGGAAGATTCTCATGGCAAATCTCCTCCCGCTCTGGAGAGACGCGGTAACTTTGGGACAGGGTCTCTGCTAAAGAACCTGTCACAGGGGAGAATGCCACTTTGAAGTTCTTAATTCCGCTCTTCCCTTCTGAAATGAGCTCCCTGGGACAGTGAGTTCTCCGTTCTTCAAGAAACTGAAATGCTCAAAAAAGACAGCATTAAACATGGATGGTGCTTTCTCAGGGCTTTGATGTGGCGCCGTCAGAGAGCAAGGGCTCCAGGAGGGACTGTGGACGCGCTGTGGGGAGCAGAAACCCGAGCATCGGTGGCCGTGGGTTTGGAAGGACCTTTCTGACACCTTGGGAAGGGCCGTCCGTGCTCGGGGGCTCTGTGAGCAGTGCTGAGCTGCAGGTTACTAGCAGTATTTCTAGGACTGTGAAAACAGAACCATGTACCTGACCTTCCACATTGACAGCCGGACCCTACGGATCCCAGCCACTGCTCTGAATTTCCTGATCCCGAAGAAAAGGCCCTGGAGCAGAGGAGGAATTCCTATAGCTGCAGCCATCCCCGGGAGCGGGGATCTCCAAACCCGGCAGGGCTGGAGCGGGAGCCAGCGGCTCTGTGCGCGCAGGGATGTGGCGCCAACACGTGGGTGACAGTGCAAGATCCAGGGCGCTGCATCTGCCGTCCGCAGCGACTCCTCCCGTGTGCGCTAACGTGGGCACGTTCTGTGGGCACCTTCAGTCATCTTGCTGCTAAATGTTACCTTAAATCCAGGTGGTGCCGCGTAGGAGACAGGTTAGAAATTACGTCTCTTGCTGACGGATGAGGTCCTTTACCGTTGCCATCATTCCCCTTATAATTATGCCCGTGCACAGCTCCGCGCTCGCTGGCGCCAGAAGATGGATTCCTGTTTCTGGCAGGCCCCAGCTCCAAATGCCCCGCTCCTGGTTTCATTCCTGCTGGTACCGGTCTCGGGAGAAGTGATTCCTGCTCAGTACCTATCCGGGCCTGCCCGCCGGGAGGAGCGGAGCCGCTGGCTGCGCGCGGGCAACGGGGCACAGCCGGCAGCCTGACGCATTTGGGCACGAACTGGGCAAGCTGAGACAACTGGGACATTATTATGCCTGCTCATACACTCATCGCCAATTAGCATTGTAAAGTGTTTGGTGAGACAAGGCTCCAGGACCCTGATTTAGAATTAATTTCTGCAGTGGAGCTTTGAGTCCAAGTTAATCACTGTTGGATTTGGGATTACCGTGCTTGTAGGAAAGGCTGCTAAAACCACCACTTTTGTCATGATCCAGCAGCTCACAGGGCTTAACTCTTCACGGAAGGGGAATCTGCATGTCAGAGGGTTTCGTGATCCCTGCGGGGCCTCGAGCCGCCTCGCGGTGCGGGAGGAGGAGGAGGAGGGCCTCACACACCGCTTCATTTTCAAAATGATTAAATTAGAGTTGCACTTAAATTCAAATCAGCCATTCAAATTAACAATTCTAATGCTCCTGATCTATTGATCTGTTGGCTGAGACCATTTGGAGCAGACTGTAATTAAACCACAAAAGCCTGGACACCGGCGAGGCGGAGGGGACAGCACAAGGCGAGCAGAGAGCCTTAACCCCTTGCACCCTTGCTGCCTGCAGAAGGCCGGGGCAGCCCCGGGCCCCGCACCGCGCTGAGCGGGGTGCAGGTGTCCCCGCCTTGGGGCGAAGGGCCAGCGAGGGCGGCCCAGGGGCCAGCGACCGCGTCCCGGCCACGCTCCCCATGCAACTGCCCCCCCAGGGCTGGTGCCACCGCTTTTGGTGTGCCGGCCCCAAAACCAACTGCTGGGCTTGCAGATCTGCTCTGCGCTGGTCCCTCCATGTGCTGGCAGGAGCGATCGGCCCTTTCCGTCGGGAGAGCCGTCCTGCAGCTGTGCACGGCGCGGCGCGCGCCGGCAGCGCCCGGCGAGCACCGGGCACCAGCAGTGGCTCCGGCCAGCGCACCTCGGCCTGGTCCCTTCGGGTATAAATACAGGTTGCAGGTCTTGTGTTGTTAAGTGCTGTGTTGTGTATAAACATGAATATCAAGCGTAAATAGCCTGTCCTGCCATGAGACCAAAGTTTGCTCTGCGCAAGTAGCCACTGAGCTTTATTTGGATGGTCCAGCCCCAGGGTCAGGCCTCAGATATGCTTTTTTTTTGGAAAAAGACTGTTAAATCTGTGCAGTGCTTGCACTACTGCCCCAGCAAACACCTAGCTCTGCTGTTGGTAGCACTGGAGTCAATGGGACCATATGGGGCCAGTGCGGCGGGTGCAGCGCCGGGAGCGGCTCCGCTCCGGCTCCGGGAAGCGGCAGAGTGGGACTCGTGCTCCTGGCACGGCCACCAGCTGTGGTTCCTGCACACCCATCTCTATCAGAACGGAAACCTGAACGTGGAGTAATTAGGAGGGAGAAAAGGTTCATTCCTCCCCTCTATTTTGATTTTAATTACAAAAGGTTAGCATTTTCCATACAACTTAAACAGAAACGAGACAGAAAAAGGTCAGAACACAAGGGGCCTGGTACATCTCTAATCCCATAATGGAGAGCAAGACAAGGCTCTAATATTTGAACAATCAACATGGACTTTTGTTATGAAGACCAACACGAGATGGAAGAAGGTAAGAGGCTTTTAGATCTATTAGAAAACTGGTGTGCTGGGAGTGGAGGGAAATGATGATGGGAAAATTAAAATTCAGCTCCAGCAGAAGGTTGCAGTGTTCAACTTGCAGTTCAGTGCATCGATCTGTTCCAGCATTTGACTTTCAACCATGACAAAACTGTGGGCAAATTAATTGTTCTCCAGGATATTAGGCATCAGAGTCTATTAATCCTCTCTGGAGTCGGATGCTCCATGAATACTAATGAAAACTGAGAGCTGCAGTCATGTCTTTCCTAGTCTGACTCAATGCTACCGCTGCTCCATGGGGGAGGGAAGCCCTGAGTGCTAGTCAGCCATTTGCTGCTTTTATTCAGATTTAAGGCTGATTACAATGGGAAAGAATAGCGTAATATGGCAAATCCTCCTCTTCGAGCCGGGGAGGGTCTGAAAATCAGAAAGCGAGAGGTAATGTTATGTGTTTTCCACAAGGAAAAAGTGAAAGGCATAAAGTTATTTATGCAAATTCTAGATCTGTATTCAGACATGTTTTAAGGAAGATCTCAAGAAATCATTTCTTAATTACACATATATATTGCACTTGCTCTGCCTGCATCCAGATTTTTTCTCCGAGACTAAAACATGTGGGATAAGTAGTTCGCTTCTAGTTATTGTTTTCCAACCACACGATTTCCCCCCCAGCTCTTTATTTCCCTTTAAAAAGAGCTCCCCCTCCTCTGCAGCTCTCACAAAGCTCTTTGGGGGAAGGAGCCTGCTCCGGGAACCTCTGCACATTAATACTTAGCACTAATCTGCATATTTCTGTGAAGGAAATGGAGACGGCAGGAAAGGGATATTGAAGATGTTTTACCTCCACTAATGCTGCACATTTAAGTAATCCTCTGGAATTCCAGCAAAGCTTTAATCGTCCAAGCTGAATTCGGGACCATATTCTATATGTTTAATCCACAGAGGAAAATGTTGCCTGGTGAAAGCGAATACTCTTCCAAGCGTTTGTCCAGCTAGTGTATCAAGCCTAATCTTAAGTGTTATTCCAACTTATTATTTTGTTTTAGAATCAGGTTGCAAAGTAAAAGCATCAATCCTGATGCTTAAAAAAACCCAGCTTTCCATTGATGACCTGGTGTTATGCTCTCATCTAAATGCATGGAAGTTCCCCGTGGATCAAGAGGGGAATATATTATATTCGCTGTATTCTATCCCTTTGTCTTTCCCTTTTGCCCACAGTTGCAGGGTGCGCTGCTTGCAGCTAGTGCACTGCTGCAGTGGTTGTGTGTGCTGAGGATTTAGGGCAGCGAGGAAACCCGGGGCAGGTGCCCGGAGCTTCGTTTGCTCCACGGCATATTTGGCGACACGCGAGTTGCTGCATTGTTTGCCCCGTGCCGAAATGTGCAGACATCAAAGAACTGTGCTCGTCCTCCAAGCATCCATCCTGGCAGTGCCGAACCCGAGCGCCAGGAGCGCACGTGGAAGCGCCTTGCTCGCACCGGGGGCTCCGCTTTGCACCAGCATGGAGACCCTGGAACGCAAAGAGGGTGAAGATATCAGCCTGCTGGTCTAACTGAGGAGATATTTATGTCTGTGCAAACACAGCACGTGCCTTCCGCATGATTTGGAGCTAAATGCAGTGTTACTTAATTAATGCACATGTAGCACACAAGGCTATTACACCCATTAGAGCTGGTGGACAATTAAAACTCCAGTGGATCTCCATACCCACAGTGTCCACGTTTTCCTATGTTCTGTCTTTCCTGGTCTGATCCTAGGAAAACACTGCAGCAACCACAACGAGGAGACAGCTTTTGAGTTTGCCTTGCTTGTGAAAGCAAAGGCTCCTCTCGCCCCCAGCACATGCGGCAGTGCCTGCGTTTTGCAGCGATCATCACCTGTGGCTTCAAATCCTGGTGGGGACCCTTTGCTGGAGCAGTCCCGGCAGCCCAGCCAGGTGGATGCAGCAGAGCAGGATCCCAGGTGCCCGTCACGCTCCCATAGGTGCTCCATGCGCTCCCACGGGTATCCAGCGTACTCCCATGGGTGCCCTGTGCGCTCCTACGGGGACACGGGTGCTTGCGAGGAACCTGTGCTGAGCTCTGCGCCCCCGCCTGCCCCCTGCTCTTCATTAGCTCCAGGCTCTGCGCCACATTTCAGAAAATCTGACTTCAAATAAGAAAACTCTTTGAAAAATCACGAGGCATTTTATTCATGATTAGGTTTTGTCCAAAGCCTTTTGACAAGAAAATAGGTGATCCAGCTCAGAGAGCTTTTCTTTTCTGGTACATAAGAAACCCATTACGCATCTCTTTTTGAAAAAACAAGAACTTTCTTATTCTCTTTGAGGGAGCGTGGCCAGCTGTCAGGCGAGCCCGGGCTCGGGGCGCGCTAATGCAAAGCAGGCGCGCGCGGCCCGCGCATTGTTTCTGCATTGCCTCAGCTCCCCTGTCCCCTGGCCGCACCAGGTACTTGCCATTTAGAGTCATAAGGTTTTAATGTTTAAAATACACCACGTTGTTCTGATTAATGCTCTGTCCTCCCCCCGGCTCTATCTCCCATCTCCTGCTGGGCTTCCTGCCCGCCCAGATTTGCTGGATCAAGGTCCGGCGCCCTGGTCCAGCCCAATAAGGAATCTCCCTCTGCATGGACCGTCTCTGACTGAAGACCTTCGGTCTCATCCTCCTCTTCCCCTGCTCTTTGGCTTTGCATGCCCTGCTCTGTGCAGAGTAAAGCTCATGCCTTGGAGATGCAGGAGGACCATGTACCGTCCCCCTGGTCAGCAAGGGTGGCCTCCGGCATCCTGCCCTGTGGGTCCATGCACAGGAAGATGGGCCCAGTGTGAACGGTCAGCATTACCCCCCAGTACTGCACTTCTCCAAGCCGGAGCTGGAATGGGGACCTGGGACACTCAAGAGGCACCGTTACCATGAGCATCCCCAGTGGATGGCACCTTGCTGCACCGCTGCGACTTCTCCTGCCACGAGACCATGTGCTGCGGTGGCAAATCAAGGACAGCACCGGCTTTGCGAACAAAACTCTCCAAAATGTGATGCCAAATTGGTTCCCCGAGGCAGAACCCTGATCCCAAGCTGGCGTTGCCCCCAGGAAGCAGGGAGCACTGGGGCAGCGCTCCGGAGCCGTGTCCGTCCTGGAGCCCCTGGAAAACCTGCCCCAGGGCAGCTCGGGTGCACCTTGACGGCCGCGCGCAGGGGGACCCCGCGGTGCCGTCCCCGCGCGCCCTGCAGCAGCGGGTGAAGCCGGCCCTGCTGGGGACAGCGCCGCTGCGCCGGGCGCCTGGGCTCCGCTCTGCGGGAGCTGCTCCCGCCAGCGCGGGCACCCTGCGGAACACAGGGGCTGCCTTGGAAACAAAGTGCGGTTTAGTACACGGAAACACAGGATCATAAAAGCAGGACCAAGAGGAGGTTCTCTTAGTGATGGTGTCTCCTGTGCTCTGGCACAAGCTGTGCAGGCTGCCCGTGCTGGAGCCCTGCTAGCCCTGGGTGCCGGTGACCCCTAATTCCCTACGGATCCTTCCCCTTTCCCTTCTCCCTGACATCTATTTTGTGACACTGTGTGACGGGAGCCCGTGGAAATGCCTTCCCGTTCGGAGTTGTTTGTTTGCACATGTTCATAGGGAAACAGTTTTAAATATGGTAATAATGAACATCCAATGAGTTCTCATAGCGTTCAGGGATATAGCCATGGCAGTCAATCTGCGATAGCAGATCTGCATATTTATGCAGTTTCATTAATTATGTATTATGCAGCATTAATCCCAATAATATGTGTATGCTTGTTCAGTAGAACAGAGAGAAAGGACTAGCCTAGCAGAAGAATTAATCAGAGAGCTGCGCTCATATCCCACATCGCTTTAGGTTGCAATTACAAGTATTTTTACTTAAAAGGTTTTGCATTAAAAAAAAATTAATTTTGCAAGAATTTGAGGTCCCCACATGGCCACAAAAATTTAAGTTAATTTATGAAAAATGGATCCTCCATGTCTTCTGGTAGCAATC
The DNA here is from genome assembly GCA_013398315.1 of Nothoprocta pentlandii. Lineage (NCBI taxonomy): Eukaryota > Metazoa > Chordata > Aves > Tinamiformes > Tinamidae > Nothoprocta > Nothoprocta pentlandii. Next base: position 586,349 of record VZSG01000240.1, on the reverse strand, counting down.
AGCGCTGAGCATAAGGGGGGGTTTTACTCAAGATTCCTGTCAAACAGCCTGTTAATTATCTTGACCGTAAGAAGAAACTAAATTTCCTGGGGCAGAGACTGGATTTTTTTTCCCTGCATTTTTGTGCAGCCCTTCAATAACGATGACCTCGTCCACTGCTCGGTGCTATAGGATGGTAAATAAGTGATATAATGATGTCATCTCCGAAGTAAACTAACAAGGTGTTTTCCCTTGTTGTTGTACCCCACTTGCTGGCCAGGCAAGAGCCGCTGAGATGTGATGTCCAGGGCTGCTAAAAGAGCTAATTTGCAGAAATCTGTCAATTTCTGTAAACTTAAATTTTGTAAAAAAAAAAAAAAACAAACCATAAATCTGTTTTAAAAAAAGGCTTTGCTCGTATGTCTGCTATTGCTTTTGCATGTGGTGGTGCCAGTCTGTGGGCAGGCTGGTGGCTGTACTCACCCTCAGGACACCCCTCATGGACGTGCTTGCTGGCCATGCTATCTGATACCAACCCGGGTGTAACGACCGATGCATAATGCACCAGCAATGTGGACAACTGATGTAATAAAAAATATAGCCGGGACACTGAGATAGGAAAAAGCGCAGCAAGGTAATTCCTCACACTGTCGTAATTCGTGACATTGGCTTCCATTTGTTTTCATTAGTGGTTTGCTAATGCATTTATTAGCCATTACATACATACGGCAAAATGATGAGGTTTCCATATCTGTATATGCAAATATAATATGTCTGGCACATATATTGATAGAGCGGGTAAATATCGGGCTAGTTCTCATTATTCCCTTGAGGCTTCTCTGGATTGTTTTTTCGGACTTTAATAGAAAGACCACCCACTTTTTCTAGTGTATTTTATTTCCTACTCGGGCACGGCTGCTAGATTGCAAGAACACAGGCTCCTTCAGAACGGGCAGAAATACACCGAGAGCTTCAGGCTCTGACAAACTCTTTAGAAAATAGGGTGATTTGGGTCCAGCTGTGTAAATGTTTTCAGTTTCGCTGCTGAGGCCCCGAGTTTGATTCGGTGCCAAGACAAGCCTTGCTCGAGTTGTTTTTGGCAGAGCCTCCTGGCTGAGGAATGTCAGCATCACTTTCAAAATATGATGGTTTGTAATTTGGACCACAGAATGAAAACTGAGCTTCTGGTACATTTTGCCATCATCTAATTACCAGGTCCCCAATTACAGGCAGGGAGCCCTCTCGCAGCCGGCGCTCGGGAAGGTTGTTCCCGCTCCCTGAGCACATTCCCGGGGTGCTAGCGGATTCCAGCGTCAGCCGGCGCTGGGGGGACGCGCAGCCCCTTCCCAGCCGCGCGGTGCCTCCGTGGGCCGGGCTCATCCCGAGGCTCATCCCCAGGCTCTGGCATTCCCAGACGTGTCCATGCCATGGGCAGCAGCCGCTCGACTCAGCTCCGGAGCACGGGGACTGCCACCACCGGCCACGAGATCACACGCACGGTCGTCACGTTGCACAGAGTCTCAGCAAGAGCCCTGGGGCCACCACGGAGAGATGAGGGCAGCGGAGAGAGGTGGAAACCACGGGCACCTCGACTGCCCCTGCCCTTGTGTCCCTGTCCCCAGGCCTGCGCCTCTGTCCCCAGGGCCAGCTCTCCATCCCCACATTCCTGTGCCCGTGTCCACATCCCTGTGCCCGTGTCCACATCCCTGTGCCCGTGTCCACATCCTCATCCCTGCCACCACCACCCCGTGCTGGAGGTTCTGGCCAGCGGAGCCCTTGGGGACTGCGACTGCGGCTCACGAGAGACCCCAGCGCAGGGAACCGCCACTGAGACCCCCCCGGATCCATCACGAGCAGGGGCGGATGCATAGAAATGCTCATGTCGTTATTCACGTACTTAATTACAACCTAAGGGCTGGGAAGCCTTTCAGGTAATGACAATCGAGAGGAAGAATTTACCTAACTATTGCAATGTACATGCAATATTACTTAACTCCTGATTAAAGCGCTGGCGGGAGGCGTGTTGGGGACGCGGGGGACAAGGGCAGTTTGGGAGACAGCGTGCCCAGGAACCTGCTGCCTTTGGCCTGCCCCAGCTGCCAGAGTCGGGGGCATCATCGCTACAAAGGCCTCCCGCTAATGCAGCTTAAGTGCTAATGCTTGTAGCTTCTCCATTGTAACAGCAATGGGTTTATCTTTAATTGGGTTTCATGCTCTAAATGCTCCGCTGACAAAGGTTTGAGCAGGTGAGGTGCCGTGCAAGTCCCGAATAAACATCCCCGTGCGCCGATATAGTCACCACTGCCCCGCTCCCAGTGAGAGAGGGACCCCACGACGCGGCTGGGCAGGGTGCCTGCGGGCAGGAGAGCCCTAGAGCCTGAATCCTGTCCCGTTTTGGCTTGCACCCTGGCGAGGGTGGCTCTTCCCATGGCTCGTGCCCGGCTCGGGCGCGGGAGGAGCCTCGGGCAGCGGCGGGTGCAATTCCAGGCATCCCGGAGCGGCGGGAGCAGCCCGGCGTCAGCAGCGCGCCTCCCCTCCGCGCTAACGCTCTGCTGAAGCGGTAATAGAGAGAAAATTACTTCTCCTTTTATACTTCTTAAAATAAAATTCCTTGCTACAAGATGGTGTCTCTGGCTGTCATTACTGTGTCTCTCCTTTATTACAAGCTATATTAGATGGACTGCAGAGATCTCATACAGATTTTATAGGAACTATTTTATTTATAAGAATTTTCCCAGTGTCAGATGGATCTGACACTTCTGGAGTCCCCTTTTCCATCCTTGTGCAGAAGAAAAGCGGAGATTTGGGGCACGCGGTTGTGCGCGGAGCTGGGTTGGGACAAGTGTCCTCCTCGCGGGGCACCACAGCCCCTGGAGCACGAGTCGCTCCAAACCGGCCCTGCGCTCACTGAACTTTGGTGTCGGGGCCTCTGCCCCCACACAGGACCGCGAGCAGGAGCTGCTGCCGTCCCACAGTTACCAGCAGCCAAAGGAGATGGCACATTGACCAGATGGCACCACGGGACACATTGACCAGAGGCACTGCCCGCGTCCCCCCCACTCTGCCAGCACCGGCACCCCAAACACAAACCGGTTCCTGGTTGAGGCGCCTCGGAGCCAGCAAGGCCACTGCAAACCAGGTCAGAGCGGCAGCGCTTGTCACCAGCAGAGCCTTTCATTCAGCCAGGGATTTTCCCTGCTTGAAGTTATTGGATGTGCCTGAGTTCCCAGCAGAAAGCAGATCATTCTTTAAAATCCCCCTTCTTTTCCCTCCCCTTCTTCCTCTCCTGCCTCTTCTGGATAGGTGGGAAGAGAGCCGAGGTGTGTGTGTTGTACCTGGGATATTAATGTGCCTTGGCTCTAGAATTACAGGCAGCGCTGGGCGAGCTTGGGAAAGCCTGCTTAGAGCAGGTTAGGCTTTGCCCGATGACAGAGCAATGCCTCCCTGGAACTCACCCCCTCCCGTGGGATTAGCGGATGAACGTGCTCCGATCCATCAGGGCCATGAAAGTGCCCTTGCTCGGTAACGGGGAGGCAAATATGTGAGAAATAGGATTGCTTCTATAAATAGCAGCAGGCTCATGAGAACGTTGTTTGTCACGGCGGCGGGTGGCGCGAGCGCTGCCCTTCGCTTCCCAGCAGCCGAGAAATAATGCGAACCACGCCAGCCCCTTCACAGCACATGGGACAGAGAAAGGCGTTTGGGGGAAGTTTGGAATGTCAGAACAGCGTATCCATTGTTGCCAGTCCCCTCTGGCTTCCCTTGCGAATGGATCCCCCTCCATCCCGGTGGAGAGCCCTGTCGGGCCCTGCAGCCTCTTGAGCACATCCCTGCTCCCAGCAAGCGCATCCCTGCTCCAAGTGAGCGCATCCCTGCTTGCAGCGAGTGCATCCCTGTTTGCAGTGAGTGCATCCCTGTTTGCAGTGAGTGCATCCCTGCTCCCAGCAAGCGCATCCCTGCTCCAAGTGAGCGCATCCCTGCTTGCTTAATGATACGCCCTCCTCCGAGATCTACCCTCTCTCCTTGCAGTGAGTGCATCCCTGCTCCCAGCAAGTGCATCCCTGCTCCAAGTGAGCGCATCCCTGCTTGCAGCGAGTGCATCCCTGCTCCAAGTGAGCGCATCCCTGCTTGCAGTGAGTGCATCCCTGCTCCCAGCAAGTGCATCCCTGCTCCAAGCGAGCACATCCCTGCTCCCAGCGAGTGCATCGCTGCTTGCAGCTAGTGCATCCCTGCTTGCAGTGAGTGCTTCCCTGCTTGCAGCAAGTGCATCCCTGCTTGCAGTGAGTGCATCCCTGCTCCCAGAGAGCACATCCCTGTTTGCAGTGAGTCCATCCCTGCTCCCAGTCGCCTCTGCCCAGGATGGAGCTGCTCCTCCTGCCAATCCGGGTGACTCCACAGGCAGCTCCCTCAGAGGCACCGCTGCATTTCCAGCTAACACACATTAACACCTCCGAAGGATACGGGTTGTCAGCTGAAGCCACAAACAGCTACGTGCATGATGAATTTTAAGCACAGAATGAACAGCGTTAATCACACGGTTACAGCGAAGCACTCGAGGAAGGGTGCAAGACCAAGGTCTGCAAGGGGAAGGGCCTTGGGGCAGAGGGGCTCGCTGTGTGTGCAGTGATGAGCATCCAGATAAGGGTCTTGCTAGGAGCCACCCTGACCGTGGGACAAGCCCGGCTCCCGGGGCACCCCGGTGCGGCGGCGCCAGCGCCACGTCCCGGGGCTCGTTGCCTCCTTGCAGCTCCTGCTGCTCGGCGCTGCTGCACGGCAGATGAATTAAGTTATCCTTTCCGGTAAGTGCATTTCTCAGTCACATTGTTCGCCAAAGGAGCTGTGAAATCCTCGCAGCATTTCCTCTTGTGCATAATGTCACATTTCCCCAGCGCTTCTCCCTCTTGCCTTCCTCCCATCACTCTTGTGTGCAGAGCTGAGTATGCCCACGAGCTAAGGCACAAAATATGCATGATATGCTCCATCATGTAGGACCGAATCATTTGCTCCTTTATAAATCTATAGCCAAACCACTTCGTTTCCACATAAGAATCTCACGCTGTGTAAAACTAAAGGAGGAAATAATCACGTGTCTGTTAAGATGTTTATCTCAATCATTTGTAGCCCTAACAGCTCCTTGGCTTTTAATGAGGGAAGGGAAAAAATAGTCCTCCCCTCTTGTAGCAAAGGTTCTGCAGGAGGAAATGCAAATGTGTTCCCCTCCCTTAGTTTGCCATGTTGCTGTAAAACAGCAAACTTAATAAATCCCGCACAATTGGGCACAAGTCTTGTTTCCTTAAAAGCGATGTTCTCTATAATTGTCTATGACACAACATGCTACATATTAGTTATTTTTCCCTTAGTAGATCATCAGAGCACAGTGAAGCATTGCAGCTGAGGTAATTGAATGTCTTCTTTAAAACAATACGCTGCAAAAAGTCTCCTGACAAGTTCCAGCGCCTTATTTCAAACACATAATTCCAAGGATCGTGTGGCGGGAAGGAATTATCTCGAAGAGAGGGGGCATTTTGGGCCATGAATAATAAACTGAGCCTTGGGATGCAGCTCTGGTGAACCAGCTCTACTGACAGCCTTGAAGAGTCTTGTGGAGATGTGAAATGCTTAAGCTCATCTAAACAGGTGGAGCTTAAGCCATAGAGGGGACCTTGTTTTTAACTTCTCTGCTTTGATGTGTATTGAATCCTTCCCTACCTGCAGCCTCAAGCTCATTAAGGTCATTACAAGTTCTGGTCAAGGATCATTCACTTATTCACTTTCCTTTTTCCTTTGTTCTTTGTTCTTTCCACACTTGCTTCAGGTCCTTGCACTCCTACACTGCTAAGGAGAAGAACAGGAGAGAGGAAAAGATTTTCCCTGTTTTCCAAACGCAGCTCTGAGTTCGATGCAGAAAATCAAAAATGCCATGAAAAAACGTACACGAAAAAGCACTAAACGCACCTGATGTTTTCGCTCTTGCTGATGCTGGGGGCTCTGCAGCGCCCAGGCCCTGGCACGCGGCACGCGGCACGCGGCGCTGGCACCCGCCCCTTGCGCCGCCCCGTTTGCTCGCTTCCACCATTATTTTTATTTACCATTTGCTAATCCTGTTAGCGGGATGGGAAAAGCAAAGCCTGATTCGTTTTAACTCCAATGGGTTGTTAATAATTGCTGCTTTGACGGGAACGGGCGGCCCGGCGACCTTACACAATCCCCAAATCCTGTCTCGAACCGCTTGACCTTTTAAGCCGGTTCGGATTCTCCTTGCAGAAGAGCCCACTATCCGCTTTGATTTAGCGCAGGAAAATCCCCCTTAACCCTGGGGTGCTGCTGAGGATGTGTTTAATTTACAGTAAAGCCCAGCGCGATGGGCTCCGCGATGGAGAGTCCCTGAGGCTCCGCAGTGGCCCTCCCGGCTGCTCCCGGAGGATCCCGGCCTCCCGGGGCTCCTCCTTCGCTCAAACCAAGCCCCTCTCTTTCCCAAATTCCCTTCCCCGCAGCCATCCCGATGCCTCTCCCACTCGGGATGCACTGGCAGCTTCCCGTGCGGCACCGAGCCCTGTGCTGGGTGCTGATGCTCTGCATGGGAGCAGGCACACGCATCCATGGGGTTCTCCGTGCTGGCTCCCTGTGCCTGTCCCTGTGCCCATCCCCTTGCCAGGTCTCCGTGCCGGGTGCCCACACCGGGTGCCCACACCGGGTGCTCCCGGCCGGCCGCGGGGAGCCCGGAGCGGCGGCTCCGCAGGGCTGGGAGCGCCGCGCTGCCTGCCAGCACATTTGCATACTCCGGGTTTAATTCTCCTAGGGTATGCAAATATATGCAAACAGCAATCCAGAGAGAGTCAGAAATAGCACAGAACATTAAAATCACCCTACTTGAATATTGTTTTATGCAAACGATGTACGCACGCAGTGTGTAGCTGATTTAAATAGAAGCAATGTCAGCATGGCAGTTATTTACCCTTCCAATGATCTTAGCAATTTTTTTTTTATTAAACTTATACAAAATATATCGAACGGGCAGCAAGAACACAGAGAGCATGTTAATGTTAGCCTTAACTAAGGGTAAGGAGGGGGAGGGCGGCTACAGGGCCCGTGCGGGGCAGCGGGGCGGCTCGGCGGCCGCGGGCGATGGCGGCTCCGGGGCCACCGGCCCCCCGGCTCCCCGGCGTGCAGCGGGATGTGCTCGGGATGCACGGAGCCGCCTGCTCGGGGAGGGACGGGGACGTGGGGACCTGCCCCCTGCCGCCACTCGGCCCCTCTCTCCCGCCGGGCACGCGGCAGCGGCTCCTGTTTCCCGCCGGAGGTTCCCAGGAATCAGACACGCGCCGTGGGAGATCCTGTCCTGCAGCAAGGACCCTGCGTGGTGCCCCCGTGTGCGACACTCGGGCTGGGCTGGAGTGGGCACCACAGTTCATTGTGTGGGCTTCAATTTATTCTCAATATTACCCTGCTGGTGCCAGGCTATCTGAGTGATTATGGCTGCGGAGGAAATTACTGTACAGTAGATTTCTCCAATGAAGCTCAGAATTGCATTTTATCCCTCTTTCTGTTACAGTCGTGCTTGAGATTTCATTTTTGCCTCCCCCCATCTCTGTGGAAGCAATTAAATATCTATTTTTTAAATACATTTAGAACAGATAGAGTCTGGAGGCACCAGGTGACATTCCGTGTGCCGGGCCGAGGAGCAGCAGATTCTGCTCTCCTTGTTCTGCAGCGAGGCGCCATGCCCAGCGCTGAGCGGGGCCTCGCGGGAGGAATGCAGGGAGCAATGGGAGAAACGCAGGGAGCAGTGGGGGAAATGCAGGGAGCAGCGGGGGGAACGCAGGGAGCAGCGTCCACTTCCCTGCGCAGGGAAGGTCGCTACCTCTCCATGAGCCGCCTGGCACCGCAGGAGCAGGGAGTTGCTCCTGGTGCTGGATGAGCATCAGGAGGGTCTGCACAGCGCTGTCCTCCCTGCTTGTGTGCATGTGGGGCTGTGCAGCGGCTGGGCTGTGTGGTGCAAGGGTGTGCGGCACTGCAAGGGTGCCTGGAGCTGCAAGGGTGCACGATGCAGCGAGGTGCATGGCGCTGAAAGGGTGCACTGCAGAGCAGTGGTGGGATCTGGGGATGCCGATGGCGCCGCATGGAAACGAGACCTCATGGACAGCTGGAACAGCCGCCTCCTTCCCACAGTTCCTCAGATCCCTTCCCATCGGTGGACATGATGTCGGCCACTTTTCTGGGATAAATAGCAACCTTTGCCCCCCTCCTCTCTTTGGCAGGCGCTCAAGGCTTCATTCCTTCCAGCGAGGCCTGGAATGCAGCTGCGAGGGCCTCCGCGCCGAGGGGCACTGGTGCGCGCGCAGACAAGGGCCGCTCGCCGCACTTCTGGATCTCATTTCAAATGCATTTGTCACTCCAGAATGAAATAAACCCATTTTCTGCTGATTCTTTTTGCTCAACTCCTCCCTCCCAGGTTGCTCATGAGCAGTGCCCGTCTGCAGTTGCCGATCGCTGTGCCAATCAATGGGCAGTTCCAAGAGGGCCGGGAGGATGGAGCGAGTGTCCTGAGTGGATATGTTAACGGGAGCGAGGAGGCCGCGGAGCTGCAGAGGCTGCAGTGCACACAGCGCGGGCGCTCGTCCCCGCGATCCCTGGGCTGCTGCGCTGCGAGGCCCCAGCGCGCTCCAGCGGGATGCATGGGGAGAACATTGGCAAAGGACAGGATGGCCGGCAATTTTGTAAGGCCACAATTAAGGGATTTGTCTCTTGGTGCTGGCTGGCTGTTCCCACCTCCAAATACACGCTTGGAAATGCTCTCCATCGCCCAGGTTCTTCTCCCTCGGCAGCCGCGGCGTGTGGAGCGGCTCCACGTGAGCCACTGGATTCAGGCGCGAGGAGTACGGAACCGCGGAGCCGCGGGCAGGAGCGGTGCCGCCACAGCACGGCAAGGCTCGGCATGCTCGGCATGGCACGGCATGGCTCGGCACGCTGGGCATGGCACGGCGTGCTTGGCACGGCACGGCTCGGCACAGCACCGCACGGCACGGCATGGCAGCTCGGCACGGCACACTCAGCACAACATGCTCGGCACGGCACACTCGACACGACCGTGCCACTGCGCGCTATATTAACTGCAGTGGCAGCTGCGATATTGCCATCGAAAACTAAGTGCAAAATTTACAGCAGTAAATTCTTCTCTCTTCAGGGTGGTTAATTATCTTAATTACTTTTATTATCTTTTATCTTTTAAGATCCTAAATTGCTTATTTCTGCTCGCGTTGCCAAAGGGGGCTGCATATTTTTTGCCGGCGCACGCTGTGCGGAGGCCCCCATGTGCGAGCCCGCGCCGCGCACTTTAAAACCACTTTGATTTACGCCAGGCTGCTCCTCGGGATCTTAATTGCACTGAGAAAACAAAGTTTGGTGCAATGGAGCCGGAGCGAGAGGCTGTTGGCGGCTCTTCCCACCCGCCGCTGTGAGGGAGGCAGGGAGGCTCCTCACTGCCCGCGCCGGCACCAGGATCCCAGTTCCTCCCCAGCACCCCAGCTCAGTGGTGCCGTTGCGGGCAATGACAGCACCGGGAGCACGGCTCGCTCTGGAACCCCTAAGCTCGTGTCCTCTTGTGTGGTCTTGCTTTACCTGCTGTCACGAAAAGGTCTAAAAATATCGAGCTAGAGCAGAAATGTTCACTGGGAGCTTCCACTCCTTATCCATGGGAAGGAGGCTGCAGTGAAGCGAGCTGCTCCTGGAGCCAAGGGACAGAGAGCATGGGCAGCGCTTGCTGCTGCAGAGGTTCGGATGCTCAGCCAAGGTCAGTGCTGCAGGACGGACCCTGCTCAGGCCCCATGCGGCACAAGGGACCCTGCTCCAGTCCCCTGTGCTGCAAGGGGGACCCCGCTCACCTCCTCAGCTTTCTGCTTGCTCTGCATTGCTCGGGGAGGAGCTGCAGCGCTTCTTGTTGCAGTGGATTGCAAGGACAGAGGCAGGATCCATCCCGAGCCCTTGTGCTGATGGCCCTTTGCCTTCGGGGACCCTGGGTAAAGGCACCAGCCCAGAGCCCGGTGGCCACATCTCTGTCCCCATCCTTGGCAGGATCCGTCCCTCCGGCCACCGCAGGGATGTCACTAGCGGCCGCGTCCCGCGGAGCGTCACCTCCCGCACGTCCCCGCCGCGCGGCACCCGGCATTGACTGCTCATCTTAACCCGCAAACTTTGCAGCCAGGAACGAACAGCAGGGAAAAATAAACGTGCTCGGGCCAACTTCCACGTTTGAAAGTGTCCCGTGTCTGTAAGGCTGTGAATTTTAAAGAGGCACGTAATTAGCAGGCGGCTTCCTCGTCTGCATTCCCCTCGCCTGCCTGCCCGCATAAACATGCGGCACACAGCACTTCCAGACACTTTTTAATAGAATCGCTTAAAACAATTAATTACCAGAGTTTTCATTCAAGCTGCAGTGGAAAAGATACGCCGGCAATAAAAGGCATTTATTCGCCGGTTTCTGGAGGCCTGTTTGTTATTAACATGTAAATTAAATCATCACAGATGTTCCATTTTTAATCTGGGGATGTGAAGTGCAGGGCTAACCACGGCCCAAACAGCCTGATTTTATTACACACACATTCATTAGGAACCAGCAGTATTATTGGATATCATTTTTCTTTGATGCATTTTTTAAACCAATTATGGCTATAATTTGTTCATTTCCCTCCCTGTTTGTTTTCCTGCAGCCAGGATGCTCCGACGCTGGGCGCGGGCACGGGGTGCCCGGATGCGGCTTCGGGGCACGGCCGGGGAGCGGAGGCAGGAGCCAGCGGCAGCCAGGGGCGCACGGGGAATGTCTCCCCGTTCTCCGTGTGGGGCTGTCCCGCTGGCCTGGGCTCGCCAGCCGCGGGAGAAGCTGGAAATGCAAAGGGTTTGCGATGCACATAGCTCCCCTTGCTGCAAGGATCTGCGCCAGAGCTGATGCTGGTGTTAGAAAAGCGGCTCGGTTCTAGCAGGAAAACGTGCTCCTTCCTCGGGCGCTTCCCCCCGGGACACACGGGACATTCGCTCCGAGCGCGCGGGAAAGCGTCCCGTGTGGGGCAGCTGCTTCGGGGCACCGCTCTGCACCCTCTGCAGAACCTAACCCAAAGCTCAGCCTGGCTAGCAAACGCACTTGAACTTTTAGACTAGTTTGTTCTCCATTTTGCAAACAAAATTCCTACCATTTTTGCACACCAAGTATTTCACTTTCACAGATTTGCCATGGGAGCACCAAAAAACTCTCTAAGGAGGGAAAAGGAGCTCCACAAAGCTCTCTAAGGAGGGCAGGAGCTGCTGCCAGCAAAGGGAATCCTGGAGGTTAGATGGAGACAGAAATGATGGATGTGTCAAACAACTGCTCCTTGACCACAGCAGCTCACGGGCAGATCTAGACAATTTAAATGCCGTTAAAACCATTAATGCCAACAGCAGCCCGAGCCACCAGGATGCGGCAGCGGGAAGCGAGCAGTCGTCTGCACACAAATAGGGGGCAGTAGGAAATTTTCTTATCTGAGAAAAAACCAAGTATGGTGAGCTGGTGAAATACGCACACATTGCTCATCTTCACCTTAAATAGTTTCCTCACAAGGAAATGTAAGTTTGCTACCCAAAGGAAGGAGCATTTCGTCCCGTCCTGTCCTTCCTGTGAGAAGAGAGGCATTTCTCCAAGACATGCTGATAGGTTTCTATTGGGATCACACGTGCAAGGGTTCTTGGAGAAGGGCACGGGTGCCCCCGCGGTGCCGCTTGCCCTGGTGCACCCAGAGGAGGCTCCTCCGGAGGCTCAGACGGCCTCCCCTTCCTGCACCCCGTGTCCTTGCCCTGGTAACTGCTGCCAAGCTGTGGGGGGAAACCTTGCAGTGGTCCAAAAAAGTCCTGAAAATGCTTCCAAGTTATAAAACCCATGTTTGACAGAAGTCTGAGATACCTTGAGGCCTCCTATTGATTCCCCGGGAGCAGAGAGCACCGGCGCTTTGAGCTGTCACCGTTCCCGGCGTCTCTGAAAACGATAGAAGACTGGAACAAAAACACAACTAAGGCTCCTGACACAGTGTGTTAAGCAATAAAACATGTTTAATTGTGTTGTCTTTAGGCTATAACCACTCCGCGGCTGAAGGTCACCCACTCCTCGTGCCGCTGGTGGGGAAGAGGTGCTCTGACAGGTGGGATCCAAATAGGAAACAGATATCCGTGCGATTAAGGTGCGAGTGACACCGAAATGCCAGTGCTGGTGCAGCTAAGGGAAACAGGAGAGACAGGCAGGACATCTCCTGGCCGGCAGATCCATACAGGAATGCTATAGACAGCCTGCGAGTGTGGACAGGACGGGATTCGATCAAGACGCGGGGCTTGTGCCCCTGGTGCCGCTCTGCCCCTGGGACAGCAGGACAGCAGGACAGCAGGATGCTGTGTCCATGCCCAGGCACCTGCATCTCGCAGCATCCGACCCCGAGAGGCTCCTCCAGCCACCGAGGTCTCCCCTCGGCAGGCGTCCAAGGCAGCGTGTCTGGAGCGGTTCCCTTCAACAGCTCGTTAACCGCCTAAATAAAGTGGCCAAAACTAACGTTTCCTTCCGCACAGCTCTGGCCGTGACCCTTTGGATCGCGCCCTGGCTGGCTGGAGAAGCCAGGTCTCCCGTACAGGGAAGCTCCTGAAATGGGAGGTGGGAAGAAAGCACGAGTGAAGGAGAGGCTGGCACTGGATTCCCAGCCAGTTTCTTGGATTCCCAGCCAGTTTCTTGCATGGAGGCCAGGGAAGAGCCTGGAGTGCCTGGGTGGAGTGGGAGGGAGAGAGCGGATTGACAGGGTGAGCATAGCTGCCCAGCTGCCTTTTGGAGGATCCCGTCCTCCTTGAACCCGGAGTGATGGACGGGAGCAAAGTGCTGTGAGGGCAGAGCCTGCGAGCTGCGATCCTCATCTGGACATCTCCCAGCACAAAGGGATTTCGGTTGTTGCAATTAGAGGCGTCATGACCATAAAGGGAGGATTTGGGAAGAATGTTCCAGCGTTTCTGCCCTTCGGTGCCGCCTGGCCTCTGGACCGTCCATGTGAACCTACTTCAGTCTGGGGGCCCCGTTGCCTTCCGTGTGACAGGGGCCCCTCCATCTGGAAAAGGTTTGAGGTGCCTCATGTTTAACAAGGAACAGGAAAGATTGGGCTGCAGCGCAGTATTTAATTATGAGGGTATTTTTGCTCTGGCTGCATCCTTTGCCTCTCCGTGCGGGAAGTGCCAAATTACATGTCACCTTGGAGGGCATATTTTCTGTAGTTTGCCGAGCTCCTACAATGGCAGCTCATGAATATTTACTGAGCTCCTCAGATATGCAGCAGGGGGAACAAATAAAAAAACGCTCATATTTGCATCTCCCACAGACACTAACAAACCATGTGGCTCTGGTAGGGAGAAGATGGGAGATTGCTGTTGCCTTTCCAGAGGGATAGAGGAAACAGCTTCTCGTATAATGAGATTGACTTTTAAATTGAAAGTGTTACTGGTTGTGCTGCAGTTCATACTTCCATGCTGCGCATTTACTCCCTAGGCTCTAACATTAAGACATCTTATGTACAAGCTGGGAGGATTCAATTAGAGTTTCTGTTATTAATCAATCAATTAAGCCACCGTCTTCGGTATATACATTTTCCCTCCTAAAGAGGTGAGAGGCTGGCACGGCCAGCGGGAGCGTTCGGGACGTCCCAGGGTGGGGATGCGGCTGTGGTGCCCGTGCTGCCGCGGTGCCTGGCGGGAGCGCGGCGGGGTGGGAAAGGCGGCGGGGCTGGGAAGGGGCAGCAGGGCTGGGAAGGGGCAGCAGGGCCTGGCACCTCACTGCAAACCGCGCATGGTGCCAGGGCAGAGCTGGTGCCAGCCCCGGCGAGCGCTCGGCTGCGCGTGCCTGGTGCCAAGCGCAAGATGCTCCACCTGGGCACCGTACGGGCAGGGCTGCGGCCACAGGGAGCCCGGAGCTCTCCCTCCTGCAAATCTGCTGCAGAGCTCCTGGAGAAACGCTCGGGCATTTCCAGGGGACCATGGACCTGCGGGCTGGCCAGGGCTCTGCAACAGGCGGGAGCCGCGGGGAGCCGATCGGCCCTGGCTGGCAGCCCCGAGCCGCGCAGCGCGGCACGGCTCCCGGGGGAGCGGGGCAGGAACGCGTCCTGCAGGCGACGTGCCTGTCTGCGCCCCCGAGGGCTCTGCTGGTCTCTGTTTCCTTGCAGGGTCCTTACAGGGTTACGTGGGGCCTTCCAGCGCGCGCTCTTGTGCCGGTCCCTCTCCCCACCATCTTCCCTCGCTTCAGATCCCCGCCGCCCGCTCTTGCATGGGGTGGGAACACGTCCCCATACTCTTGCTAGCCCCACGTTTGCTCTTGCTGTCCCAGAGCTCTGGCACGTCCTTCTGCAGGGAACCTTTCTGGCCAAAACCCTCATTTCGTGCCCAAATCCAGATCCAAGGTGGGAATGGCTTTCCCAACCGGGAAACATCCACAAGAAGCTGGAGGTGGCACCTTGGGGATGAAGCCGATGGATGGGACACCCCCAGCCCAGGACTTGGTTAATTTAGCTGGTGATTCTGCGGGACTCACTGAGTGCTGTGGCTCAGGACCCACCCCCAGGTTTGTCTCTGCCTGTTTTTGTGCCAGCATCTTGCATTGCCACCCGTGTTCCCGTCTTTCCCTCCCTGGCCGGAGCCCCCTCCCTGCCTAGGACAAGCCCAGCAGCGCCCCGGCTTTGCCGGTGGGGATCCCTGGGATCCCATCCCTCTGGGTGCGGATTTGGGCAGTTTTGCTTTGGCCCTGCAAAGGCAGGAAAGTCCCCAGAAGGGCTTGGAAAAAGGCCCCATCACTCACATCATGGGGCCAGGAACATCTAAGTCAGGCCAAGGCAGAAGTTCTGAGCAGCCTTTGGAGGAACCGCATGTGGCTTCCGAGCTGCAGTCTGAGCACTTGGAGGGAGGCGAGGACATGAAAGCTGCCTGTAGGTGAGGGAAAAAAGGGAGAGAGGGGATTAAATGGCAATGTTACTTTTACTCTTGTCAAATACCTAAGTAGAAACATTGGTTAATGCCCTTAAAAAAGGCCCATTACTGCGGGGCAGGGAGTCAAAGAGCCCGGCTGCCCCCGCGCGCGCTTATCTCCTGCCCGGATAATGGAATGACCCGGCGCCTGCCCGAGCGCGCTGCGGATAATAGCGCGAGCGCGCGGGGAGCGCCGTTATTTTTGGAATCCAATTGAAGCGGCGCCGGAGCCGTGTGCCGGGCAAGGAGCGGGATGCAATGTTCCCCAGGAAGGGGAAAAAAATTGAATTTGAGGGGAGGCGGCCCCGGCAGTGAACTGTGTGAGAAAGGCGGCCGGCGCCAAGGCGAGCTGCAGGCAGCCAGCGCGGAGCAGGACGGGGCTGGGGACATGCGGGGCCAAGGGAGCGGGCAGGGCTCCTGCACCCTCTGCGGTGCCAGCCCAGCTCCCTGCGACGCCCGGGGCAGGCTGGGGAGCCGGCTCAGCAATGGGATGGGCGACGGGCCCAGCAATGAGCCGAGCAGTGGGGTGAGCAATGGGCCAAGTGATGGGGCGAGCGATGGACTGAGCAACAGGCTGGGCCATGGGCCAAGCAACGAGCCAAGCAATGGGCCAAGTGATGGGCCAAGCAATGGGCCAAGTGATGGGCTGAGCGATGAGCCAAGCGACGGGCTGAGCAATGGGCCAAGCGACGGGCTAAGCAGCTGAGTGATGGACCAACGAGCAGGCCAAGCAAGGAGCCATTTAACAGGCCAAGCGATGGGGTCGAGCTCCGGGCATGTGGCAGGCCAGCCAAGGGGCCGGCTAGCCGCGGTGCCCGCAGCCAGGCAGGGCACACTGGGGAGAGGTGGCCCTGCATTAGGGCAGTGCAGGAGGAGCGGGGCTCCAGGAGGAGCTCCAGGACCTGGTCCTGCATCCACCAGCGCGTCCCTGGACGCATCGGCGCACACAGCAGAGCTTCCTTCATGCTGTTTGAACACATAGATAAAGTTAAAACCACAATATAATGCTAATTCTGGCGTATGGCATAAAACACATCGGACTGCAATTCATCAAATGGAGGCAAGAAGCGCCAGAGATTCGGCATAAACTTGGAGACTAAAATGAATATTAATTTCCAAAGCAACCTGAAGACAATGGAATCCAAGGAGATTGATATCGCGAGCGCCCCTTCCTCAATCAGATTAGGGTCCCTTCCTCCCCAAGCACCAGGCTCTAATCTAGGTTTGAAAGACACATCCTCCTGCAGACGGGCTCTGCTTTTGTCTTGACCGTCTGATGCTGCAGCTGAAGATGCTGCTGCAGTTTGGGGGTAGGAGGGAAGGCTCCTGGGGCCACAACTAACCGCTTGGTGGCGGGAGCGGTGGGACGGGCGCAGGTCGTGCAGCGCGTGGGGATGCAGCACCTGGGCAGCGCATGCGAGGAGCTGGGCTGTACGGCACTCGGCTGCTGCGAGAAGGGCAGAGCTGCAGGAGGAGGTGCTGCGAGGGCACCAG
>VZSG01000240.1:507413-564795 GCA_013398315.1 Nothoprocta pentlandii | reverse complement strand
CGCCGCGCCGCTCCGCGCCGCCATTCCGCCGCAGCAGCCTGGCGGCACCGAAACAGGCAGCGGGAAAGTAAACAGTGTCTGAAACCTATTCTCATTAGGCTAATTTACGAATAAATTACCATATTCAATGGCCTTATTTTTACTGCTCGTTAACAGGCCCATGATAGGATGATAATTATGGGATTTTAAGTGGCTAATGGCAGCTGGGGCGTCAAAAGCAGTTTTTACGAATCTGTTTATGGCAGAGAAGGTGACAGGAGGGTGGGACACGGAGATGTTGGAATCGCATGTCGGGGAAAAAAGCTTTAATTGTTGAGTATTTATTAGAGAGGAGGGAAGACTGTAATTTAAAAATGAAACTCTGAAAAACAAAAAGGAAATTAATTAGTCTGCTCGTGCTCCGGTGGCCAGTGCCTAAGGAGGACCTCGCATGTGCCCTTGGAAACGTCCTGGGGCTACCATTGGTAGGTGGCTGCCTGTCTGCCCATCCGTCTGTCCCGGAGAAGGACGGACTCTGAGGATCCGGGCAGCCGGTGCTGCGGAGGGACCAGAGTGATACTCTCGGGATGCACTGCTGCTGCATCCCTTCCTGCATCCCTGCCTGCATCTGTGCCTGCATCTGTGCCTGCATCCCTGCCTGCATCCCTGCATCCCTGCCTGCATCCCTGCCTGCATCCCTGGCTGCATCCATTCCCCCATCTGTATCCACATCCATGCTCGCATCCGTGTCCATGCCGGCTCCGCACGCCGGCCCGGCACTGCTGGCGTTTTCCCTCGGCTGCAGCGCCGCGCGTCGTCCCCCATCTCCAGCGCCTGCTCCCACCGCTGCAGTTTAGTATGCAGCGCTCGGAAAACAAACACGCACCAGACTGACAGTGGGAATAAATATCGCGGCGATGTTGATTAGCATTTGATCCCAGCTGGGCCACGGGAAGCTGCGGCGCTGGAATGCCGAGGCAGGTTTTGCTGCTGAATAATTGGATTAGGTCAGTGGCTGCAGCTGCAGGGACACCAACCTGCTTGCACCCCATTCCCGTCCCTGTGCATCCACCCCGTCATGGACATGGGAGCGAGGCACATGGCTCTTATCTGGGAACTTGGCATTCTTATTCCTGGGGTTTCCTTCTCCTTCCCTAGGGAAAAGCAATTAGCAGCTAGGGAGGGTTCTGGGGAGCAGCACACGGTGGGTACCGGGGAGCTCAAGGAGACCAGAAGAAACCAACTAGTATGGGACCATTTGGGAACGTGTGGAGCACTCGGCACATCCCCAGCTGGAAAGGTGCTACTAAGAGAGGGAAAAGAAGCGCAGGGCTCAACCTTGGGACCAGTTGCTGAGAGCAGCTGGCAGCAACGCCCCAGGAAGAGCATGAAACCCGAGCAAGCAGGGCATGTCCCCAAGGAGGCAGGAATTTAGGGATCAAGGGCTTTCCCAGCTGCCTGTGATGCCTGGGTGGGTACACTGGGTGGATTTTTCTGCCATTAATTTGCTCAATCACTTCTTAAATCCACATGGAATTTGGCTTCCATGCTATCCATGGCAAAGCATCCGCCGGTCACTCGGTGTGCGCAAAGAGCCTCTCTCAGCTTGTTCTGTGCCTACAACCTTTTCCGCTCGTGTTGCACCCAGAAGCGCCAGCCCGTTTCCCACCGCTCCTTGGCCCTCACAAGCAGGGATGAGCAGGGGAGCCGGATCCTTGTCCTGCTCCTGGAGGATCTGCAGCGTCCCTGCCCGGGCACCGCTTGTCCCACGGGAAAGTCTCAACCTGGGAGGCCGTTCCTCCCACTGGCCTGTCCTCGGGAGCTGCTCTGCCCCTTCCCAATGTCCCTGTCGCTGTGGACAGGCTGGGAACGGCTGCAGCGCTGGGCAGGGGGTGATCCCGGGGACCGCAGCGGCCCCCAGTATCTGCTCACCACGAGCACGTCGGGGAGCGCGTCCCGCGTCCCCTGTGCGCAATGGCCTTCGTGGGAAATTAGGAACAGGATTTGTTTCCTCAAACTTTTGCAATTCTAACATCTGCTTGTTTTGGTGAATTTGACAGGGACTCTCTTTTGTCTCTCTTACTTTATTTATTTATTTTTTTTCCCAGAAATTCTATGAAAAGTGTTTTAAAAAGTGCTAACTGACAAGCCTACACAGGCTGCCTCCACTCCGGGAGCACTCTGCACAGTTGTTAACTTGTTAGACAGGAGCTAGATTACAATCATAAATAAATGATTTGCTGTCTCCTTACATTCAGACATGTAGCTTTTAAAGTGTAGCTGTCATCCCTGAATCAGATTTAGTCAAATGCTGTGTAACTGCAAAATTATCCTATCCTTACCTTTTTTTATTCTCCATATAATGGACAGTTAAATTGGATTTTCAAATTTGAAGTGCATATGTTTTTCAAATCCCCACAGGGTTGCCATTTTTTCATTTCTAAAGCAACTCACTAATGTTTATCATTACCACACAGAAATATTACAATTCTTAAGGGGCACCTTATAAAATCAGTACAGGAGAAATATGCTTTATCGTCTCAAAATGAAACCAATTTCTCAGCTGATTTGCAATTTATTTACATGTTAGCATTTGATTTTCTGCTGATTTATAGTCCCACATGCCTGTGTCTTAGCTGCTTTCTAAATAAACACAATCAGATTGGGAAAGCTAATACCAAATTATGGAGCTTTGTTCTAGATTTACTCTGTTAATAAGTTAAATCTTTTGCCAATAGTGCCTGGTCCCCCTCAGCACACTGCTTGGGAGTCATGTGTGGGGTTTTATAAGGCTCGGGTTCCAGTTTGCTATAAATAATGCTAGGGATGGAGATCCTAAGGGGAAGAAGGAGATCTCAAAAAGCACAAGCAAAAAATGTGGCATCACAAGTACGTATTTTTTTAAAGCTATAAATTTAGAGATTTAGCCACACCTCATGAAAACTTTGCTGCTGAGGATGTTTTATTTTATCCAGCTGTTTAAGCCCCCGTTTCCATCACAGCTCTGCAGCAACCACGAGGCACACACAGAATGCCACTTTCCAGGGTCTGTCCTGCAAACCGCGCAGGCAGCCTCTGTGCTTGAGCCCTCTGTGCCTGCAGCGCCCGGCGGATCCCCGGGCCGCCCGGAGCCGAGGAGTGCTTCGGAATATGCTTTTTAATGGCAGGTAAATTATTCATTGGCATGCAAAATAATACTCCCAGCCTTAACTAAGGTGGAAGTGAAAACAACCCCTGGCGAAGCTCTCACGCTCTGCAGTCGAGCTCATTAATGAACAACGTGCGGAGGTCTCCGCGCGCTCGGGGCGCACTCGGCTCCGCGTGCAGAGCTCGCGGTGCTCGGGCAGGAATGCGGCGCTGGGCGCCACGGGCGCTCGCTTCGCTCCCACGAAACCGCTCCCATCTTCTCCTCTTGCTCCATGTAGAAGCTTTGCAGGACAAGGTGTCTGCAGCCAGCCCTGCACAGGGACATGGGGTGAACGGGTGCCTCACCCGGAGCTTAGCCCTGGGCAGAAAGACAGGGCTTTCCCCCAGATCTGCTTTTTACCAAAACCTGGCAGAGATCAGGGATCAGGAACAGTCACCAATGGAGCCACCTGTGTTAATAGCGTGTCCAAGCACAGGGTGATCCCCACGGCCGTTCACCGCAACAGGAGGCTGGAATTTGCCATGGAAACTTGATGTTTTCCAGCATTCCCAGGCCATGCTAAGATGAGTTCTGGGCTGACAGCTGCTTGGCTGGTCCCATCTCTCCCTGTGCCGGGGGTTTGCGGGAATCCATCCTCATCTGTCTGCAAAACGCTTAATTGGAGAATAATTTACTCCAGATAAACCTGATCCTGGCTCTGCCGCTCACCGCTTCAGCTGCCCCAATGCCCCTGCCGGTCACTGGGAATGTGGGAAGGTGGTGGGATGCATGGGGGATCCGGGCGGGAAGGTGGTGGGATGCATGGGGGATCCGGGCGGGATGCGCGGAGCATCCATCCTGCCCGTGTGCAGGGCCCTGGCTCCCGTCCCCGTGGCTCGGCTGCCGCGCACCCACCGGGCCTGCCGGGAGCAGGGAAACCCGCCCGCCTTCCCGGGACCATCCCTGCACCGCCGCCGCTTCCCTCCACGCTGCTGCGCACGGGCTGGGGTTTAAGGCAGGGACTTACTGTATAAACCACCGCCTGCGGGATAAAAAAATAAAAAAATTATATAGTCTCCATGGAAATGGAGGCCATATCTTTTGAAAACTGTATCAGAGCTCTCCATCCTCTACCCTTTATCATTGTATTTTAACCTACCAGCTGCATATTTAAGAGCAGAGCTTGCAAGATGATCTTACCCTTTTTTATTATTTTCCCTCATGTGTTAAGGGAGGGAATACTGACAGGGACAAGTGACAGCTCGCTAATTATTCCCTTACTGCCACTGCTGTTCTTGTTTTGGACGTGTTGCTCATTTTCCTCTGCTCTTCGCACTGAATAATGCATGGGTCCCTATCAGTATTCATGCGGTACCTTCGGGAACTGCCAGCCTAACTAGCTGATAACTGATTCAGTTTGTAAGCGGTGCCTTGGGGAGTTGCAAGGAAAAGTAGCCAAGAACAAATTTAACACTTCTTTCTCATTGCTTCAGAACATCAAGGCGAGGTACAGGAGGCCGCGCAGCGAATACAGCCGTCGCCTGCAGCGGTTGGGAGCGCGGGAGGAGCCGGAGTGGGCGGGAGGGCCGGCACCCGCTCCCGCTCCCGCTCCCGGGGAGCAGATGCTCCCGGCTCCGCGCGCAGGCGCCGAGCGGAGCCGCCCGGAGCCATCTGGAGCCGGGGCGGGATGGGTCGGCACAGGATGCGACGCTCTGCAGGCCCCGCGGCTGCGCTTGCCCCTCGCCCCCGCTGCATCCCGCTGCATCCCGCTGCATCCCGCTGCATCCCGCTGCTCCGCACTCCATGTGCACACGGAGGCGAGCGCCCGGCAGCGTCCCGGAGCATGTCGGGAGCGCGGAGCCGCAGGCCAGCCCGCAGCCGCGTCCCCCCCGCTGCAATTACCCTTATTGACTGGGGAGCCCTTTGCATTCCCGTATGCGCGGGGCTCTTGTAAGCACTTGTGTTCAGCTGTGTTCCTGGGTCGGATTTCAGGAGCTCT
The DNA here is from genome assembly GCA_013398315.1 of Nothoprocta pentlandii. Classification (NCBI taxonomy): domain Eukaryota; kingdom Metazoa; phylum Chordata; class Aves; order Tinamiformes; family Tinamidae; genus Nothoprocta; species Nothoprocta pentlandii. Next base: position 559,690 of record VZSG01000240.1, on the reverse strand, counting down.
GCTCCCAGGGAAGGGCACCTCTGTGCAGCTGAGCCGGGATGCCGGCGCTCCGCGCAGGGAAGAGCTGCGGGAATCGGGAACGGCGCTAGCAGCGGGTTGGAGGCAGCGGGGGCCGTGTCAGCAGAGGGGTCGTGGCAGGTCCCCGGCGTGTTCTGCAGCACCAGCATCTGCACTTGATGCGGTCGGCATTCACCACGGGTTTAAACACGGCAACGCGCAAGGCCCCGGAGCCCCAGAGCAGGGACTGTCCTGCCCCTCGGCCGGGCTCCCGCGGGATTTCCTCTTGCGCTGCTCGGCTTGGGAAGCGTCGGCACCGCCAGCCCTGCCCCTGCAGCCCGCCCGGCCGTGCCAGCAGCAGCGCCAGGACCCCTGCTCTGGAAGGGATGTTTTTCCCATTAAAGAGCTGCACAAACATTTTATTTCCCATTTGTGGCCCTTTTGCAAACAGTGGAGAATCCGCTCCTTCCTCCCAAAGATTTGTGTGCGAGGGATCTCCCAGGCCAACATAAAGCTGCCCGTGCTTCCAAGAGGCCTCTCCAGGAAGCTCTTATTTCTTGGATCCCTTCCCAAAATGAGCTGGATCACTTATAGGGAGCGGAGAACAAGAGCGATGTGGGACACTGAAAAAACCTGCCTGTTTCAGCGGAGGCAGCAGTGTCACCTGCGCAGCAGCACCCGTCACTGTCCCGCGGGACCGGCAGCGGCGGCAGCTGCGGGTGCCAGCGGGAGGCAGCCGGGCACGGAGCCGGGCACGGAGCCGGGCGCTGCGCATTCCCGCATCCCGTCCTGCCCCTTCCCACGGAGCCGCGTCCGTCCTGCGCTGGCCTGTGGGCTCGCGCCGGAGCTCCCGGCGGCACCTCCGCACCGCACCCCCGCCCATCCCGCCGCCTTCCCTTGTTATTCCCTCCGTCCAGGGGATCATTTTTCAGACAGCCCCAGCGCTTTGCCCTGCAGTCAGACTATTTAGTCTGGTTTTGGTGACCCTGTCTGACTGTTCGAGAATAAGCTCTCAGGTTTCTCTTTTCTCTGCAATCACCACACTTTTTCTTTCTTTCTCTTCCTTTTTTTTTCTTAAACAACCGCATACCTCCACGCGGAGCCTTGCCGAGGGACTTAAGGTGGTCCCCGTGCTTCCCGCGCTGGGTGCGCGCTGTGCTGCGGCGCGTGGGCGCTCGCTCAGCCCTGGTGAAGGATGCGGCGAGCAGAGCGCGGCCGTGCAGCCGGCGCCGAGGGGCTGCTGGCTTCCTATGGAGAACAGAGGGCTTTGGGTTGACTCGTGCGCACTGGGAAAATCCAGCCGCGCTTTACCTGCTATTTCCACAAGCTTCCATACGTGCCCCAGCTCCTGACTCCCGTGTCTGCCCACGGCCCGGCCGGAGACACGTGTGCCCACGGCACCAGGCGCGGGGCACCGCGGACAAGAGAGCGGCCGGCGGCTGCTCCAGGGCCGCGGACGGTGCAAGCGGCACCCCGCGCTGCACGCCGGCCCCGGCCAAAGCCCCTCCGCGCAACCTGCCCCTCATCTGCATATTAGCAGCCTTAATTTTGATGGAATATGCAAATGTATGCAAAATGAAATTCATCTCATAATGACACAAGGCGATTAAACAATTTTTATGCTTAAATATTCTGTTTAATGAAATCAAACAGACCCATGCGTGTGACAAATTTGCCTCAGCATGGAGAAATTAGTGGATATCAAAAAACCAACACAGAATCCCAAACACGGAGCACACTGTGCTGGGCATTGAAATCGCCTCTTCAGCGTGAAAATAATCAGTGTTTTTGATAACCAAATGAACTGGAAATTATATTACAGAGAAGTGCTAAAGTAAGTTAGCGGTGAGGTGCTCGGCTGCCTGCTCTCCAGACCCCCTCCAGCCGTCTTTTATTTATATTCCAGATGTTGAGGCGGGTAAATGCGCTGGGATCCCTCTCGGATGCTTGGGAATTTGGGATGGGAGTTGCAGGAGGTGCTGGGAGACAGCGGTGCCCTCTGTCCATCGCTGCAATCCCCACCGGCTCATGTGTGACCAAACTCTGGTGACTTGGTGCTGGTCCCAGGCACGTATCTCTTGTGTTTTGCTGTGGGCTGTATTTATTACAGGCCAGCATTGGAAGGAAGCTGCTGGTGCTGGGTTTCCCATTTTCCAATGACTTTGTTTTCTGTAATAAATATGCAAATTCCCAAGGGATTTCATTGTTTTTTAGGCTGAGAGGTGGGGAAGATCTGCCCAGTCACCCGATGGGATGCAGCCCAGGATTTGTTTCCTAAGACTTGCTTTGGGTTTTTGACGTTGCTTTGTTTTTTAGGCAATGTCTTGCAAAATGGAAGCTTCTTGGGTATTTCGTGCATCTTTCAGCCAAGAAAAAGCAGGAGCACTTGATATGTGTCCGGGTTCAGTTCTTTCTACCTCCTGTTCAACATCTGCTGCACGGACCTGAAACGCTCCCTGCAACCTGCCTCAGTGAGGTGGGACGGTGGGGTTGAGGACCACAAGCCACCACGTTGTCCCGTGAGTCACCACGTCCTCCCATCCACCTCCACATTATCCAAGGAACCATCGCACCGTCCCACGAGCCACCACGTCGCTCCACGAGCCATCTTTCCAGGAGGCTCCTTTCCTGGTGCCTCGTGTGGCTCTTCCCCTCCGTGCCAGCTCTCCATCCCTTCCCGGTCGCCCCATTCCCACAGCCAGCGTGCCGGCCCTCTCTCCCCCATTAAATCCCCTCCAGCACAGCAAGTTACAGCCTGAGAAGCCCTTAAATTCTCTGGGAAAGCTCCTGAGCACTCGTGGACTAAAACGAATGTGACACTTCCCCGCTGGAACAGCCGCTCCTCAGCAGTGGCCGGGGACACCCGCCCTGCCTTGCAAAGCCACCGGGCCATGAAAGCCGCCACAAAACAATCTCCCTTAGAAGTGTCTTTGTGGGAATTAACGCTGATTACGATCGCATGGCTTAATATTTTGTCCTTGCTATTTTCCTCCTATTTTGACAAACCACTGGATATTTGCAGAATTTCCTTCCGGAGGAATATTCCCACGCGGCGGGGTGCCCGCGGCTCCGCCGGGAGCTGCCTGACCGGGCAGGGCTGCTGGGCCCGGCTCGCCCCACTGCGCTTGGGTTAGGCCCATGGGCTGGGACTAACAAAAGGCTTCGGAGAGATGTTCCTCACGCAGAGACCTCCGTTTTGCAGGAAACGCACCCCTTCTTCCTTTGCAGGCAAGGCTCGTGGCGCAGGGTGCGCGGGGCGGCACCGGCGCCGGGCGCATCCCCCGTGGCCGTGGCAGGGCTCCGCGGATGCAGCCCGGCAGCACCCAAACCCATAGGCAGGTTGGGCGGCTCGTGCTGAGCCGCAGCAAGCGGAGGATGAAATTGGTTTTCTCGGTGACCTTGTTCCCACGTTTTCCGTGTCGGAGGCGCCTGTTGGAGGTGCGGGAGCCCTGCACTGCCGGGCGGCTCCGGCAGCGCCCAGTGACAGATTCGCTTTTGATAAAGTGAGCTGGGCTTTATGGGGCAGCGGCCGGCGCGGCTGCGGCTGCCTGCGCTCCTCGTTCGGATAAACACGGGTTAGTGGCAGATCCGGAACGGCTGCCCGGCCGGGGCTGCCTGCGCTCCTGCGTCCCCGGGAGCCTCGTGCCAGCCGGGCTGCGGGGTGCCGGGCCCGCAGTGCCCGCGATGAGCCCGCTGCACAGAGCTCCGGCTCGGGGCCGGCCACTTCCCGGGAATGCCGTGCTGCAGCCGGCTGCACAGCCCCTCGGAAGAGTTCCCAGCACAAAAACACCATTTAGCTGAAATGTGAGGACAAGGGGTCCTGCTGGAGCCCCTCCTCATGTGGGAATTACCTCCAGAACTACCTCGAGGATTGCCCTGGGAATGGCTCCAGAGGGCAGGGATTGCCCTGGGAATTGCCCAGGGAACGGCTCCAGCGGACAGGGATTGCCCTGGGAATTACCATGAGGATTGTCCTGGGAATGGCTCCAGAGGGCAGGGATTGACCTGGGAATCCCTCCGGGAATCCAGCTGACCCATGGCTGGACAGCTGCACCAGGGCAGCGTTTTTGCATCGCTGCAGCTTGGATCAGGGCCGAAGGAGCCGGTTTCCTTGTGCCAGGATGTGCAGGACGGCTGCTGCTGGGCGCAGGACACAGGGATTGCCCCAGCCCTTCTCATCCTTCCACTCGTGGCACTGGAATGGGACCGGATCTGCTGGTGAGGACTCTCCAGATCAGTGCTGTCCAATCTCCTCCGTGGGGAGGCTGCGGCCCTGGCTCTGCAAGCCGAGACGAGGATGTAGGGCTCTAGGCCTGGGATGCGCAGGAATGACCCCATGGCACGAGTGGCTCCATGGCATGGATACTCCGCTGCGGGGATGGCCTCGTGGCACGGATGGCCCGGGAAGGGGCAGCCTGGCTCTGTGCATGGTGCGGAGCTGCGCTCACCCCAAGGCACCCCCGGTCCATGCGGCGCGGGCCGGAGACCCTGGGATGCGCAGGGCTGGCTGCTGCCAGGCGAGCAGGCGGGGAAGCATTTGCTGTGGAGGTTATGAAACACGACGCGACTCGGGGGAACCGAGCCCGGGAGGAACCGAGCCCGGGAGGAACCGAGCGATGCCAGCGCCGCCGCGCTCGGTGCCGAGCGAAGGGTTAAGGGAAGGGATGGAGCCGCGGATACAGAGCGAACGCAGCTTTGCTGCTCCACGCCACATAGTGATATATTTAAACTTTCATTTAGCATAAATACTGTAGGTCAAACACCAGACAGATTCACCAATTATATTTTCCCCTATTAGATGAAATATGTTTCTAATTTGGCTATAGTTTTGTTTTATTAGACCTGTGGCAGCGAGGGTGACCCTGCCTCAAAATAACCTTTTCAGATCATTTAGCCCTAGACTTTCGCAAATAGAGTTTGATAAAGCAAAAATGTGCCAGTCTATTTTTTAAGCGAGGGTTATGTGAACCCGGTCCCTCCCCCGGTGCGGCAGGGGCCCCGCACGAGCATTGGGTTTCAGAAGCCGACGCGCGCGGCCCCGCGAGCTGCAGCCCTCCAGCGCGCATACCTCAGCCCCAAAATATTGTTTATTTTTCAGAGAGATTTGGGCCAGGGAATTTTTCTCTCTTTAAAATGTAATAAAAGATAATATTAGCATTTGTCGGGTTTAGGCGCTTCCAAGGCTCCGGCCGGCGGGCTGGGATGCCGGTCCGGCCACGCTCTCCGGGCTCACTCGGCCCACGGTGCGCGCGCAGCGCCCCGTATCCCTCGGGATCCGCGCTTCCCTTCTGTGCGCCCCGCAAACCAGAGGGCTCAGCTTGCATTTTGCAATCCCTGCTTGCTGCTGGTTTATGTGCTTGGCTGCCTGGAGCAGGGCTGGATTCCCGGGGCTCCCGAGCACCAGGCCCTGCTCTGCCCACGCAGGGAGCAGCGGGTCCCGCATCGCCCACGGGAACCCCAGCGAGGCCTCGTGCCGGAGCAGCCTCCGTGGCGACCGTCCTGCAGTGTCAGGGCTGGCAGGACTGTCCGTCCTCACCAGGCCGGGGCCAGAGACTGTCCGTCCGTCCGTCCGTCCATCCGTCTGTCCTTCCATCCGCAGCGCAGCAGCAGTCCCCGCCCGGCTGCATTTCTCCTTAAATAGAAGTTTCCTGACTCTGCTCTCAGCCCTTGGCTGCAAGGGGGCATAAACCGATCCCTGCTCCTCGCCGGTGTCCGTGCAGCGCGGTGCCCGGGGGTGTCCCCATGGTCCCCTCAAACAGAGCCCGACGTCATCGCCCGCTCCTCGCTCGTGCCTGCAGGCCAGAGCAGGGATGGATGGGCAGCGAGCTCCAGTTAGGAAGCAAATGCATTTTAGACAGAAAATATGGTTTAAACAAGTATCTTGTGTTTAGCAAGTCATGGCTCGACGTTTCCTGAAACGGTGTTCAGCAAATCTGACTTGGCACCGCTGGCACGGTTGGTGAGCCCAAGGTAGGCCCGGGGCGAGCATTGCCTGTGGAAGCAGGACAGGCTCCCGGCACCGGTGTCACTGCTCCAGCGCTGTCGCTGCCGCCGCTGTCCATGGAGCGGCTCCAGCGGGAACGTCCCGCGGCTCCCGCCAGCGCGGGGGGGCCGGGCTCCGGGGGCGGCCGCGCGGCGGGACACGGCGCGGGCAGCCCCATCCGCAGGGACCCGGGAGCTTCCCGGGAGCTTCCCCCAAGCAGCGCGGAGCTTCTTGAACGAGAACAAGGCGCCGTGTGCTGCAAAGAGCCTGCGGTCTGCAGGCTTTATGTTACAGCCGCCATAAATTTTATTTGCAATGCCATTAAAACATATTCCTTTTATAATGTGTGCTCACTGTTCCAGGGGCTGGCTGCAGACACCAGGGATGGAAGGAGAAGTCATTCCTTTTATTGAGAACACTGAGCGGAGAGCTTTCCCTTTCCCAGGGAAACTCCGGAGCCGTGCGGCGGGAGCGGCGCCCCGGGGCTGCCCCGGCGCACAGTGTCCCTATGGAAGCGGAGCGTCGCGTACCAGGTAGAGGCCTGTCCTTCCTGAACAGCCTCCTGCACAGTGCCTCTCGCCAGGCACGGAGGGATCATGTGGAAATGCAGCAATAAAAAATGGACTCGCTTTGCTGCTTTATTTACTTGCAGACGCACCGGAGAGCACGTGCTGGTGTCAGGCAAACGGTGTCAGCGGGTCGGAGCGGCACCTTGTCTGGCACAGCCATCCCGGGGAGCCCCCGTGCCCCTGGAGAAGCCCCCGCGCTCCCGGAGAAGCCCCCGCGCTCCCGGAGAAGCCCCCGTGCTCCTGCCCGGGCAGCAGGGTGGGCTGGATAGCAGAAGTTGGACAAACCCCCATGAAGTCTGTGATGTTCCAGGAATGGAGGGTTGTGGGTTTTCATAATATTTGGCGAGCTGTCCCTGCATTTCCATCTCTGTCACCACGTTCCGCTTTGTGATTTTTAATGTTGAATTTTTAAATTATTTTGAAAAACCCTTCAGAAATTCCAAAGTCATTGCATTTCACAGGATACTGCACCCCAGAAAAGGATTCTGTGAACTCCAGCTGAGGTAAGGGCCAGGAGGGTGCAGGAGGGTGCTCCCGGCTCCGGCATCGCGGCACGAGCGCCACGGAGCTGCAGGGCTTCCGCTTCCTCCCGCTCACTGAGGAGCCTTTCCCAGTACCGGCAAAGTTGTTTTTCTAAACGGCCATTACTGTTTTTACCATTAATTGGGAGAAATTCCAGGCTGCGGGTATTCTCCAAGCAATATCACTTTTCAAAGCCTCAGGAACCCCGGTGCTCAGAGAACCCAGCGCGCACGGTGCCGGGCCGCCCGCGCTGCGCTCCTTGCAGACCCAGGACCTGCCTCTGCTTCCCGCTCTCCCCAACCTGCTCCAGGCCCTCACATCTCCCCGCTCCACCGGGCCGTCGCTGCTCCAACACAAATACAGGTTTTTCCAGAAACATGATTTATTTCCCCTCATTTTGATCCCCTTTTGCATTCTTCAGTTTAAGAAGCAGAACGTGTGAAGTGTTTGGCTGACACAAGTGTTTGGTGGAAGGTTTCCCTTTTTCCCTTTTTCCCTTTTTCCCTTTTTCCACATCTCTCTCAGAAACAGTTACCTGAATCCAAATAAGATTAAGAGAAAAACCTCTAAAATGGGTTACATGGCTTTGGTAACCAGATCCCTCGCCCCGTTGCAGGGAGCACAGCGTTCTTATGTAATAAGTTCTGCTTTATAAATGCTTTAATTCTTAAATTATATTGTTTTAATAAACAGGGCTCTAGACATGCCCAAGGGCACTGTTATTCTCCTAAGAGTTTTCCAAGAAGGCTGGTGTTGTTGGATTATTATTCCATGACTTCCCAAGTCACTGAGTGGAGCTATTATTTTTATACTCGTATTGCAGTAAAAACAACAGTTTTCAAATTCTTTGTCAAGCAGCTCAGGGATCCGAGTGGAAACTATTTCTGCAGACCGAGCGGCCGCGGAGGCCTCCGCTCCGGCAGTGCCCGGGATGCTCGGGGCTTCCTGCGCCCAGGGAGCCGCCGCGTGTGGCTGCGCCGAGCGCCGGGACGCTCCAGAGCCGCCCGGGAGAGTCCCGAGCCGCAGCGGGGACGGCACGAGGGCGGGAGGCAGGGCGGGATGCAGGGTGGGATGCAGGGCGGGGTGCAGGGGACGGGATGCAGGGTGGGATGTAGGGTGGGATGTAGGGCGGGATACAGGGTGGGATGCAGGGTGAGATGCAGAATAGCATGCAGGATGGGATGCAGGGTAGGATTCATGATGGGATGCAGAATGGGATGCAGGATGGGATGCAGGGCAGGACGCAGTGGCTGGATCCTGTGCACTAGCGCCCACACTAGAGAGAGCTGGAAAGGCTGGAAAAACTTCCTTTAGCTGGAGAGAGAAATCCCAGTGCCCTGAGCGCTCCCATTCCGTCCTGCTTCCCAAGCCGGACATGGCCAGGGGGAAATCTCACCCGTTGTGCCCGGGTCAAGCATCTTCTGCCTTATTTCCATGAATTATTAGCTCTTTTTTATTGGCTTTGGCTTGCAGGAGGGTGACTTATTTCATCCATCAAATCGGAATCTTTTTAACACTAATACTGAATTTATAGAAGTGGTTAAACGAAGTGTTGACAACGCGGACAATGTGTTTCTGATTAACGCCGCGGTTTGGAGCGGCGCTGCCAGCTGCCTGCAGCCGCCGAGCGGAGCTGCCGCCCCAGCTCCAGCGGGGCCGGGAGCGGGAGCGGGAGCCCGGCCGGCAGTGCCGGCAGCGCGGGGTGCAGCGCCTGCCCCGGCCCCGGCACTGTCCCCATCACTGTCCCCATCCCCGGCACTGTCCCCACCGCTGTCCCCATGCTGCCTCGTGCAGCAGGAGCGGCACCAGCAAGAGCACAAAGAAGGGAGAGCAGCCGGGCCAGGTGCCACTGGGATCCTGCATCCCTGGAGCGGCTCCGGTCCCTGCCCCTTCGCTCGCACATGGAAGCGCCGACATTCGGCATCTGATGAAATGGGCACCATGGAATTGGGGGTTTTGCAAAGCACCCCATTAACGTCAGCCCCGAGCTGCAGCCGGAGCTCTGGAGTTGCCTTCCCGTTAAGAGTCCCGGGATCGCTTTCTTTCCAAGGGTGAGTCAGTTCCGGAAAAAAACCCTCAGTCACCCTGGGCTCGACGGCTGCACTCGTGCTCGGGAGCAAGGCGAAGCCTCCATCCCCTCTCCCTTTGAGCCCCGCTTGTCTGTAGAAACCGGCTCTTGACAGACACAAATAGGATGCACTAATCCACTGCTCTTTGGTTTAAGAGTCATTACAAAGTGCTTAATTAAGTAAGCCTCACTTAATCACCAAATGTTTGCATGCTCGAGGAGCTCTGGCGCAGCGGCTTCGCTGCGGGAGTGGGGACAAGGGCGGCCGCCGCCCGCGTGTTATCCAGGTTATCCGGGTCCGGAGCGGCTCTGGCTCCGGCTCTGGAGTGAGGAGAAGCGGGCAGGAACTCAGCGGTGCTGGGGCATCCCGGGCGGCAGCTTCACGCAAAAATATCTCAATGTTTAACTCTGAGACAGCTCGTCTTGCAATGATTTCATTATTTATCATATTACATTTTGTTTTGCATTATAACTCTTGTTTTCATATTAATTTTACATGATAAATGATTTTGGTAGAAGACAGAACTGAAATAAAAGCAACTTCATCAAACCCAAGGTGCTTTATTAAAGCGGGAGCATTTTTCCGGCATATCCCTTCACTGACACCTAGCCCCCCTCCCCGTCCAGCCCGCTCCCCAGCAAACACACGCAGGTTTCAAACGCAAAGTGCGGCTGCAGCCGCCTGCCGCGGGGCGGCCGGGGCTCCCGCTCCATGGACAGCTTCGCTGCAGAGCCCCGTCCAACCTGGGAAGTCCTCTCGCCTGGACGCAGGCGCTGACAAAGAAGCAGGAAACACATCTGGGAAGAATTATGGAGAGACATTTCCAAACTTGGTCATCTTCGCTCTCGCACGAGCGCCGTTTGCCAAGCGCCGGCCGAGGGGCGGCTGCTCCCGGCGGCCGAGACACTGAGCGCCGGTCCATGCACCAGGCTGAGCGCCGGGCCCAGCACCGGATCAAACACTGGGTTCAATAACGGGCCGCGCACCAGATCAAACACCGGGTTCAATAACAGGCCGCGCACTGGGCCAAGCACCGGGCTGAGCGCCGGCTCAAAAACCAGGCTGAGCACCGGGCCAAGCACCGGGCTGGGCACTGTGCATGGGCAGCTGGCTTTGCAGCTTGACTTTTTGGCCCCTACAAGGCGAAACGAGCATTTTTTTTCCAAAAGCCTCAAAAGAGACCATGTTACCATTTTCAAAATGCAAATTTTCACTTCCAAGTGACATTTATCAGTGATTTGTGTTTCTAAAGGGAAGGCTCCAGAAAGGGGTTCAGGAGTTTATACCGGGACAAAACCCTTCATCTCGGCACCAAGGAACATTTCAGCTGACCCCAAAACTGCTTCCTGGCTGCTTGGTTCCTGAAATTCCAGGGACTGCTGGTAGAACTGGTCCTTGACCAGCAATTTCAAAGCAAACATGGGATTTGCGTGTGGAGCTGCAGGAAGAGGAGTGGGGCCGGTGCCCTCCTGGAGGCCCTTGGCCGAGCCGGGAGTTATTCCTTGCTTGAGAAGAGCTGCTGGAGCTCCGAGCTTGGCAGCTTCACAGCATCCTCAGGGAGTCTCCCGTCCCCCCATCCTCCCTGTCCCCAGATTCCTCCTTGTGCATTTTTGCCTTCTCCTTTTCCCAGACCGTCTTCTCCTTTCTGTGTTCCTTCCCTCTGTGCCACTTTGCCCACGGCGGGGCTGGGAGAGGGGCAGGAGGCGGGAGCCGCTCCAGCCCGGAGCAGGGGGCCGCCGGCACCAGTGCCGCTTGTTGTCGGTAGCCTCGTTGCAGGATTTAATGGTAGGATAATATTTACACAGTAAACTCCTCTGGAGGTGTAATAAACACCATAAAAAGGATTTTAGAGGCTTAATGAGCGTTAGTGAAGTCGAGACAGGATAATGTGGCAACTGTGCGCTGTAATCTGATTTGGCACCTCGTGCGCGGCAGGCGGCGGCTGCAGAGCTCCCGGGCTCGTGCCAGGGGTTCCGCGGGGCGCGCTGTGCCCACTGGGATGCTGCACTGGGATGCTGCACCGGGAATGCTGCACCAGGATGCTGCACCGGCATGCAGCACTGAGATGCTGCACAAGGAATATCTCACTGGGGATGCCGCACCAGGCTGCTGCAGCGGGATCGTGCACAGGAATGCGGCCCTGGGTGCTGCACCAGGATGCTGCGGAGCCGTGGGGCCGGGTCAGTGGGATATGCACAGGCCGAGCCAGCAGTGGCATCGCGGGCACCACCCGCTCCTTGTGGGCTCTTTTGTTCAGACAACAGAAGATATTGGAATTGGGGCAATTTACGGCTTGGCAGCAGAGCCACAAACTCATCCTTTCAAAACTGCATACATTTAAAAATCTCTGGTTTATTGCATTTTAAGGCACAAACCAGAGTGCAATGGAGCGCTCTGGCCATGAGGCAGCTGCTCACCCCTCGCAGGGCCGGGGGGCTGCTCGGCAGGTTCTGCCCTGCAGCCTCTGCCCCTCTCTCGGGCTCCAAGCCCCCCTTCCCGGCCCACGGCCCTCGCTCGGCTCTCGGACACGCAGGGCTCTGATTCTGACATGCTCCGAGCTGCCCTCGGCCCATCCAATTTCCGCGGGACGCCGGGCGCCGTGAATCTTGAGGCTGCCTCGCCAGCAGCCGCCGCTGCCTTTGGTAAATAAGCCAATATTTTCTTTCTTTCGAGGGGAAGCTGACAAAGATCAATACGAGCCTGCAGAAGACATGGCCCTCTTAAGAATTAGCCCTTTGCAGAGTCATTAATCCCGGGCACTGTTAGGGGTGACAGGAGTAGGGCGGCTGCGCGGGATGCGGCGGGATGGACACTCGTGTCCCGCTGCCCTCGCCGGCACCGGGCGCCAGCCAGGCTCTCCCAACACCCTGCGCAGCCACACGCACCTCTGCTCTTTGTCCCTGCTATTTCTCCAGCGTGCTCCGCTGCCCCGGTGGCGCCTGGCTGGGCTGAGCCCGGCAAGGCTGCGAGGAGCGGCTTCGGGTGGGTTTGGTGGTTTCGGAGGGTTTGGGTGAATTTGGTGGTTTTGGTGGGTTTGGGTGGATTTGGTGGATTTAGGTAGGTTTGGGTGGATTTGGTGGGTTTGCAGGCTCCTGCGGGCTCCCTGCAGCCAGGCAGCTGCCTGCGAGTGGGAGAACGAAAAAAAATCACACTTTTTTTTCTTCATTTGTGCTGATTTGCATATTAATAGTTTGCATATTAAACAACTACTTCAGAGGGTGGGCGGGCTAATGAATGCAGCAGTCTCCTCTATTTTAACTCAATTTGCCTCATCCATATTCCAATGACTTTGGGGATTGGTATTCAGTTTTCATTGAAATTATCCAAGCCAGACCTAATTTGTGCTGCCCTTCCATTAATCCAATTAATTAGCACCATTGATGTGTACTGCCTTTGTAATGCAGCTTTGTTCAGCACTGCTGCCGCTAATGACAGCCTAGTATCAGAGCAAATAATGAGCAAACCAAAGGAGCGTTTGACCCTCCGTGTACCCACGCACAATGCGGCAGTTTTTAGTCTGGAGGCCCTAATTTAGGTTCGATAGCCCAAATTATAGACAATAATTCAATATTCTTTGTGGGGAGCTCAGCAAGTATCACCCTGCCATTCATTTAGCTTATCATTTTTTTCCTGCCTCCTTATTTATGTATTTTTCCCCCCTTTTCATTATTTTCCAGCCTGGCCTCCCTGCCCCACCTCCAGCATTGATTCCTGACCTTGTTTCCACTGAGAGGTCTGAGGATCTCTTTGCTCCGAAGGAATTCATTAACCTTTCCCCCTGCCCACAACCAGAGAGAAACCTCTCTATTTTTAAGCAAAGCAAATAAACATCATTAGTGACGACTGGAGTCCCCTCTGCCGCTCGGAGAGCCTGTTTGCTGGGCAGGGAGCCGCTTTGGGGCTGCAGCTTTTGTGGCGCTTGGGGCTGCTCCGAGGCCTGGGGTTCGGGGACAGCCGGGGTCCCCCGCGTGCTCCCCATGCACCCGGCCCACGGGCTGGGTAGAAAAGAGGCTGCTCTCATTGCAATAGGAGCTGCAATAGGAGCTCCGAGCCCTGCCCCGCGGCAGTGCAGGACCAGGATGGACCCCTGCTCCCCAGCAAGCAGCTGCTATGAATTTTTTTGAGCACGATGCCTTGCTAATCCCTCAGCCCCTTGCAAATGACAGCGGGAGAATCTATTAAAGGAAGCATTTAGCCATGGTTACCCACAGGTAGGTCGCTAAATTCATTAAGTTAATTAATTGCATGTGGAACATTGCCTGTGTCCACAAGTGGTTGAACTTGGAGGAGGGAGGTGTTAGAGTGGGGAGGAGGACAGAAAGTCAATTTTGTGAGGGGATATTGAGGTTTTGATAGGTGGCCTCCTCTTAATTGGAGCGAGGCTGGGTGTTTGGGAATGCCTTTCTCAGGTGGGTGCTTGGCAAGGCTGCAAAACCATATTCCGAGAGGATTGGTACATCACGGGGCAAAAAGGCTCTTTAGATAAAATTGTTCACTTCTAGTTTTTAAAAAACTAAAATGTATATTTAATGAGAAATAGTAAAAGTTGTTCCAAGAATAGAAGTTGGACAGTGTTGGACCCCTCCCTCCCCGCTGCTTGTCTCTCCCCAAATTTTGGGAAAATGAGCCAAAGCAAGTGTCTCCTCTTGCGGCTCCTGCGCTGTTTCCAATCACTTCTCCTTGCTGCTATAAATCACCCAATTTGAATAGAAGCTTATACACTTAGTTGCCTGAAAGATTTTCCTGATTAACCTTAAAATGTGCTATAAATCTTATTCTCTTCCTTGCCCGTGGAGCCCGGAGGAAGCAAGCGGAGTGCTCCGCTGCTCCGGTGTCGTTCGCGTCCCCTGGATGCGCCCACGCCGCACCGGGACAAACCCGGCTTTCTGAGGCGGGATTTTAGGGATGCTGCTAGGCCTGGATGCTCTTACACCGAGCGCAAGGAGGCTCCCTGGAGCGGGGAGGAAAGGGCAAGGCCGGAGCCCGGCTCGGGGAGCCCCGTGCCCACCAGCACCGAGAGCTGCTGTGCGCGGGGCTGCGACACGCCGTGTCCCTGGGCCCTGCTCTGCAAACTTCCATTCCCTGCAAAATTTCAAATACAGAACTTAATGGGGTGTAAAACAGACTAAATAACCTCATCAGCTTAATAATAAAATAAATAAAAGGCGGCCTTTTGGAGGCTCGTTACGGCGTGAAGAGCCTCAAGCTCTGCGTGCTGGTCGGCAAGGCGGGCGCGCTCCGCGCCCGGTGCTGCAGGGCTGCCACACGGACCTTCTGTCTGTTGCTGTTACCTCTGCTCACTTTTTTCCATGCTCTCATCACTAGTTTGAGTGCTTCTTATTTTCCTTGCCTCTGAAAGAAGCCATAAAATTCCCCAGACCGTGTGTGGTATGGTGTGCACTTACAAATTACCATTGAAAAATGAATTGCCTTGACAAAATCTAATGTTTTGTGACACAGCACAAATATGCATTTCATTCTTGAGGAGAAGGAAAAGGAGCTCATTGGAAATATTAAATTAAGCAGTGTAACAGCTGAGAATAATTTGGTTTTCTGCTCTGTTGCTTGTGATTTGGTATGGAGTTTGAGGTGGCAGGGCAGTTCCTGTTTAGAGTGCAAAGCACACGGATGCCTCGCGTTTCATGCCTTGCTGCGAAGCCACGTGTTTGCTCTGGTGTCGGAGGCTGGTTCGGCTCAGAACTGCGTGTCCTGCGAGCTGCTCCGAGGGCTCTGGGGCGGTTCCTGTCCTGCCAGGATTGGCCTCCCAGCACAATCCAGCAGCGCACAAGATTCAAGACTCTTTTTTCTTTTTTTTCAGTTAGTAATTTATGCAGTAGAACGGCTTGTTCCTCCATTTTCCTAAATTGCGCAATTGGAGGGAAAGTTAGCAACGGAAATCAATACAAATCCAGCCACCAGAGTCTGTAAACACATATCCGTCCTGCCTTGCGGAGGTGCTCATCGCCCAACCACTTCCACGACTGGAAAAGGCTCCAGCATTCCAGTTATTTGCTATTTATTATTTATTTTTCCCTGAAGCTGGTCAGAAGTTTTCAGATGAAGTATATGCTTTCAGTGGGATCAGAATATTTTCCAGGAAAAATGCCAGTTAGAAAAACACATGTTTTCTAAGAAGTTTTGAAATGCGATTTCTGATTTCCTCGCTGTGCGGCCCTCGCAGCTCGGGTCCGCGTGTGCGACGGCATCGCTGCGAACACCGCGGAGCAGGGGCTGCAAGTGCCGCGGCGGGACAGACCCCGCTCGGCGTCGTGGGGAGCCCTCGGCACCGCTGCCTCCAGCGGGAGGCTGAACGTAGGAGTCAAATGAACGTTTTTAGCGTTTCTGATTCCATAAAGAGCTCCTGAAGTTTGCATGGAACCCGGCGCCCTGCCCCTTTGCTCAGAGCGTGCCGGAGCTGCTCGGGCCAGCCGGGACGGGCGAGGGAGCGGCAGACAGAAAGGCACTCGGGAGATACGGAATAGAAGTGAACTTGTGCTAGATCACCGTAGTAAAACTCGGATTTATAGCTCATGATTTACGAAGGTTTAATCATGCGGATGGGGTTTAATCATGCTGACTTGTGTGCAAACACTGGGAAGCGCGGCCGGAGCAGGGGCGGGTGGCCGTGAACCTGCTCCCGTGGGATCTCGGAGCGGGCCGGGGGTGTGGGGGCCAGGGAGATGGGAGTGTGGCTGCCATCTCCACTGCGGAGCTGCCATCCACAGCAGCCCTGGAGCGACCCGGAGCCTGGGGAAGTGCTGGTGCGGAGGGACCCGCGAGCAGGAGCTGCTGGGCTGCTCGAGCCATGGAGCATCCGGGGCACCCCTGGAAGGAGGAAAGGAGGGGGCGGCTGGATCCTGTGCACGGAGTATCCCGACAGGCACGGATCCTGCGCACGGAGCATCCCGACAGGCACGGATCCTGCGCACAGAGCGTCCCGGGGGGGGCGGCGGCTGTGGAGGGGAGCAGGGGGCTCCGGGGCGCTGCGCCCGTCCTCATGCCGGCACAGCGCCGGGCGCGCAGCCGCCCCGCTCCCACCAGCCGGCCCTGCAGGCTGCCCCGAGCCGCCAGCATCGTCCCGCGCCAGCAGGAGCCGAGCACAGCCCCACGCCAGAGCCAAGGAATCTTTGGCACTGGGATGTGGGTAGAAAACCCGCAGGAGTGTCAAAGCTGTGGACCGTCTCCAAGGCGAGAGCAGTGTTTGACGGGGGAGAATATGCTTTGGAAAATTGACTTGATCCTTGTTTGGAAGCAGCCGGCGCGGCGCGCTGAGCCCTCTGCACACACGCGATGCTGCTTGGGGACGCTGGAGAAAGGGGAGCGCTGCAAACACGGCATCGTCCGCCGTGTCCCGCTCCTTTCCGGCCACCCAGTGACTGCCCAAGCGCTGCGGGTGGTGGGACGGAGCCCCAGGAGCGGGTCCTGCTGACGCTGCCCGCGTGGGCACCGCGGCCCCGCGGCCGTCCGGGGGCACCCAGCGCTGCCCCCGCGCCGGCCTCTCCTCCCAGCCGCCGCCGAGCACCAAGGGCCGCGCGCAGCAGAGCTGCTGTTGTTCTAGCATCCCCCTTCCCTAAAAAAATAATTAAAAAAAAAAAAAAAGAAGAAAATCTGGACAACTTCCCAGATTGTACATCTGTCTGTATAATTTACACCACCAGGATAAGGAAGTGAGGAGGGCTGTAAACTCTTTCCATCTGTGCCGTGCATGTGATGGTTTTTCCATCCCCGCTGCCGCGCTGAGCAGCGGGTGCCGCTCGGCCGGGGTGCCCGCGCTGCCCGCGCCCCGGCTCGCCTTGCACGGCCCCGGCCCGCGCCTGGCACCGCAGCGATGGAAACTGTGCTTCAGGACGGCTTTGACCAAAAAGAACTGTTTATTTGGGTTTTTTGGATGAATGGAGGAGGGAGGGGGATGCTGCCACCCTCCAGCACCCGCTCTCTCCCTGGAGCACCAACTGAAGTGGAATTTCCCTCCAAGTCCCTGTGGGTCAGGGACGGTCTCTGCCCTACCCGCAGGCTCCAGAGCGCCTGTGCTAGGGCTGTCATGGGGCTGGGCAGTGTCCTGCGCTGCCCTGTCCCGTCCGTCCCGCAGGACACACGATCCCCGCTTGCCTCCAAGCCACCAAACAGCTGCACAAACAACCCCCAGAGCCGCCCCCTTCGCTCCCTGCCCGGCTCTGTGTGCACCGCGGAGCCCGTCCAGCGGCAGCAAAATGCAGCCTCTGTTCCCGGTGCCCCCGGCGCGTCCTGGTGCTCCCCAGGCTTCCCTGGCACTTCCTTATGGTTTTACAGGCCCGTGGAGGCAGCGGGTGAGCCCTTGCCATGCCAGGTGCTCTTAGGCCGGTCCTAGCTAGCCCTTGTGCTGCTGATGCCCCGTGCATGGGATGCGGGATGCGGGATGCAGCATGCAGGATGCGGGATGCGCAGCGGGTGCCTCTCGCTCGCCGAGTGTGCTGGCTGCGGGAGCAGCACTGAGGCGGTTAATAAACACTAATAAACTTTCCAGGCGAGGCACTCAGGCAAGGCACTTCCTCCGTCTTGACATTAAATTCCTATTGGTGTGACTCATTAGCTATTTATTTATTTAAAGCCGCTGAGCTATATGCAATATTTTTAAAAAGCAAACACAGTGTGTGGGCAGGGGAGCTGTTCTGCCTAAATGTTCATCTCGCTGACACCGGCGATCACTTATCAGAATAAATAAAGAATGTCCCAATCATTTCTTTTTAAAATGTACAGATCGTTCAGTGTATTCTGCAGGAAAAAGTCACAACGTTTTCTCCTCAAAACCTCTTCAGCAGCCTGTGCGCGTGGTCCGGGTTACCCTGCGACGTGGGAAGCTCCTGAGCCGCCTTCCCAGCCCCGGTTAATGAGGGAGGACCTGAGAGCCCCGCGGCTCTGCGCAGCACCGGTGCGTGGGTCTGCAGCGCGCGGGAAACCTGCCGTTCCCGGGGGGGACCCGCCTGGTGCACCACAATGTGTGCGGGAGCTTTCCTTGTGCACCCCGAGAGCGCGCCGGCCCCGCAGGGCCAGGGCTGTGCGAAGGCCCCGAGCGAGCGGGGAAACGCCAGGAATCAAACAGTTTGTACCCCTTATGGTTTGAAGTTATCTCATAATTCAGGCTGGAACCAAGTCAAGTTCTTTTTTTTTTTTTTTTTTTTTTTTTTTTTTTTTTTTTTTTTTTTTTTTTTTTTTTTTTTCTTATTTCCAAGGAAATGTAGATTTTGTGTCAGTTTGAAGCTTCAAATTTCATCTTGGTAAAACAGGAGTGTCTTAAAAACCTGGAAGATGCTGAATTTATTTGTGTGGCAAAACGCAGCAGCAGCAGCTTGGTGCTGGCGGTGGCCAAGCTTGGCTCGGGGTGGCCACGCCAGGAGCAGCACATCGGAATATGTGGTGGCGGGATGGGAATTCTGACAGAGTGCAGGGCCCGGGAACCCCAAGGACCTTCGGTGTTTGGATTGGGGGAATGTGGAAAAGGACGTGCTGTGGTGTGTTTATTTTGCAAAGGCAAAAAGCCATCCTGCCACTGCGCGTGGTACAAAAAGTCAACTGCTTTTATATTCAAACTCGGATTAAAAAAATAAAGTGCATATAATATCTTGTGGTGTGCCCCTCTCTGTAAATCTCCTGCCTGATGCACCAGTCAAATCATGTTATATTATGCTTTGAAATGTAACATGATGTGACTGATGCAACGTATGAGTGATGGTGTATCAGCCAGGAAATGTAAAAGGACCCAATTTTCTAAAGAGCATTGTTACAGAAACAAACAGGATGCCCTTTTAACTTGTATTGATTGATTGCTAAAGAATAAGCTGCTCTCATACTTCTGCGAGTGCTATAATTAGTCGGTGGAATTACCTGGAGGGGGAAGAGGCAAACAGGCGTTTCCTGCTCCGAGGAGGGAGAGGAGGAGGGAGCGGGAAGCAGGATGTTCGGAGTGGGAAAGCAGGATGCTCGGAGCAGCGAGATGCTCAGGACGGGGAAGCGGGATGCTCGGTGCAGCGGGATGCTCGGAACGGGGAAGCCGGATGTTCAGAGCAGGGAAGCGGGATGCTCGGGGAAGCGGGATGCTCGGAAGAGAAGACCATTTTCCAGGGTCTTCCTCCACCTGCTCTGGCCTTGCTAAGACGTATATTTCCCTTTGACACTCAGGAATGCCCTGGCTCCCACACGCGGCACATTGCGAGCTGTCCGGGCCCCATCCCTAGGACCTGCCTTGTCCTCGCTCGTCCTCTGCAGCTCTTGGCTTGTTGTGGCTCTCCCTGCTTCCCTTTTTCTTTTTTGATTAGCAGCTAAAAATCACAGCTATGTCTGGCAGGACAATGCCTTTGACAGCAAAGGGAATATTAGGGTCAAGCTTTATTAAGAAAGAAGCTATTGAAATGACATACTCAAACATATTGCTATTAGGGACTTGAAGAGTATTTGCCTCATTAATGTAAAAGGTAGCTAGCAATCTTCTTGATCAACAGTGGCAATTTATTTTAAAGTGTCCATTTTCTGGATGTCAGAGGAAGACTTTTATTTATAATCTTATTTTCAATTTCAACAAAGAACACTTCACTCACACTCTGTGCAGATTTTTTTTGCAGACAATAACCGATTATAAAAACTGTACTCTCCCCCCCACACACATCCCCCTTGTAGTAGTGTTGACATATGGAAATGAATCAAAATGTAATAGGCATAATTACAAGCATTGTGTGCAGGCTACAATTAGTGTCTCTTCAAAGCGGGCTTGTAATCAAAAGACACCAATAGAACAGTGGAAGAAATGAGAGGACAATTCCCAGAATTAGGGCTGTGTTACGAAGATCTTTTCTGTGCCGAGTGGAGTTGTGGTGGGGCTTCACATTTCCACTTTCTGTAGAAAAATCGGCGGCTCCTTGGTGATAGGAGGGTGCTGGCGATGCCAGGCTGGGCCTGTCCTTGCCATTTGCTGCCATTCGCCTGAGCTGTTTTCAAAATCCGTTCAACTAACCCTCTCTCTGAAATGAAATGCTAAGTTTTTGAATAAATTATTACGTTCATCTTGAAAACAGAGCTTTAGAACTTGGCAATTTTGCCAATGGTCAAAAATTACTTGTAGTTTCTGCTTCGGTGTGTTCTGTGAACCGAGGGATGTGTTACTCACAGCTCCAAACACCAGGACGACTCCAGCATGTGCACAACCCCATTATTTTGTATTCCCTCGAATTCTCGTTAAGGTGGCTCTTGAACACCCTTGGCTGCCAGTTTTGCAATTCAATTTTTACCTGTCAGGAACGTAACAAATTGAGGCTCTTTTTGCATGAACATTTCTATGTTAATAAGTTTTTGCTTTGGAATAACATCCCCCCACAACATTTTAATAAGGTTAAACCTCCCTATTGGAGGGGGCTGCTGGATTTCCATGCTCACATTGACTTTGTTTACTCCCACTTTTTACCTATGGAAGTCAGGACAAAGTATTTTGCCAGTTGTCAAGTGAATTATTTTATTGTCCAAACCGCCTTTCTCTTCTTCGTTTATTTCTGGCTTTTCCCCCCCACCAATGGCGGCCATTCGGGACGCTCCTCCAGTCACGTCCCCGCTCCTCGGGCCACGCCCCGTAACGGCCGGCCGCAAACCGCCGCGCGCCGAGACGCCGGCCAATGGGAGCAGGCCGCGCGCCACGGGCCAACCAATCAGAGGTGCGCGAGGCTGTTCAAAAGGCCGCGGTTGCGCCACGCGCGAGGCAGCACGTGGCTCGCGCGACGTGGGCACGAGGGCCGCCGGTGGCGGCAGCGCCGCGACAGGGACACGCGGCGCGGGGGTGGCGGCAGCGGCGGCGCCTCACGGACACGGCAGGTACCGGGGAGCGGCGGGGAATGGGCCGGAGCCGCGCGTGGGAAGGGCGGCAGCGGGGTCTTTGTTCCTCGGTGCCCGTGCGAGCAATTAAGAGCTGGTGTTAATTGGCCTCAGATCAGGCGGGACTGCGCGCCCTGCAGGACCCGCCGCTCGGACCCGCCCGCCGCAGCCTGGCCCGACCGAGCCTGGTGTGGCGGGAGGAGCTCTCGGCGTTACCGTCCCCGACGGGAGGGACGCAGAGGTGCCACGCGCGGGGAGGGACGTGGGGCCGCGGGTGGGAGGACAGGGTGCCCGGGGCCGGGGTTCAGCCCAGCGCTCTGGGGCATCCGGCCTTTGCACAGTGTCCTGATTCTGCAGCTAGTGACGTGCCTGGTGCTCCTGGGTGGGAAGGGAGTGGTGGCTGTGCGAGGACAGAGGTGGTGAGTGAGCTCTTGTGGTTGTGTAAGGAACATGTAAGGATCATTTTCTTGATGAGTTAGTGGCCTTGAGATCCCAGAAGTGTCTCCTTGTACCCAGCTGAGCACCGGGAGCAGCGTGGGCGGCAGCACCTGCACCTGGAGCGAGGGGCCTGCTCTGGTGCCCTGTGCTCTCTGCACGGGTGCTGCTGGCCAAGCCACTAGGAAGCATTTTGTTCCCCATGTCCCCCTGGGAAAAGGTGTCACTGCTTGGGATTTTTTTTAAAAACTTTTCTCTTGTCGTTGCCTGCAGTTCTGCTTCAAGCTGTGACGTAAAGTTAGTTGCAAAGTCCTGCTACTTCCCTTCCCTTTCCTCTGAAGTTTTATTTAAATTTCAGTGCCCTGTTCCCTTCTCCAGGCTGTTGCAGAGGAAAATGTCTCAGTATTCCATGTCACCTTTGATACTTCTTAAAACCTTCTAGGTAAAATACTCCAAGATCCTAAATATCCTTTTCAGCAGACAGCAAAGCAAAGCCTTTACTGTCTTGTTCTCTGCTTTTACATTATTCACCTCTAGCAGCACGCGGGTGAAAGGGCACCAAGAAATCAGATACCCTGGCGATGGCATCAGCTCTGCATCCGATGCAAACTGTGTCAGTTTGCAGGGGACAAGGAGTGCCCTTGGCTGGGCTCAGGCCTGCCCTGGCTGCAGGTGCTGTGGGGAGCTGCGGGCAGTGTGAGCTGCCCCTCCTGCCAATGGGGTGTGTGGGTCTGGGTGAGCCCAGGGGCTGCCCGCGGGCACGGGCTGGGCAGCAAAGCTCCCCTTAATCCTCTTAACATCTTTGCTTTCTAAATGTGTACTATTTAAGTGAAATACCAAAATGTGACATTTGGAAAATGTTAAGAAGAACATTGCTGCATTATTGAAATACTCTGTTTCAATTTCCTTTGAAATTAAACTTTATCAGAATCACATGTTCCCATGGAAAGTTTGTGCTGATAAAATGGCATTTTCCAAAGAAATTGTTTTGATTTTAAAATTTGACCAACAGTAGTGACAAGAATTCATTGAAACTACCTGTACCTTGTGTACCTACAAGTGCCCAAATTCTAGGTTAACATTCCTAAGCGGTGCAATTCTCTGGCTTGCTGGCCAAGCCCTTGACTGGTTGTGTTTCTAATAGCTGTAGCAGGCCAGGAGTGGGGAAAACTTACTGCTTTGAGTAAAACTGCTTTTGCAGGAAGATGGGTCAGGAATTGGGGCTTGGAATGTGGCACAAATTCAGTCAGTTTCAAAGTATATTTCTTTATTAAATGTTCACAATGATGCTATCTCTCTTCCAAGCTTTGTTTCGCATTACTTAAAGCCAGTGTAAATCTGTGGTTTCTAACTTCTCCATTCTGAATTAGGGCGGTCTTAAAACAGGCATAAACAAACAGTGTGGCTATAATTGTTCTGGTCTAGTTAACCACAGCACAAAACAAGTTTGGCTCTGTTTATTTACATAGCACTTCTGCGACTTGCACTTAGTACTCTATTAATATTTAAAATAATAATCATGCCTTGTAGCCTATTTTGAAGGTTGTGGAGGCAGGCAGTTTCAGAGCAATGCTGAGCTGGGAGCAAATGGGAGTGTTCCTGGTATCCCTTGGAGGTGGATGGCAGCTCCCTTTCTTTTCAGGTGCTTTGAGGACCACCGGGCTCTACATGGGAAGCTGAGGACCTGGCCCTGCTTGAGCAGGACCCAGCTGCAGGAGCAAAGGCTGCGGGTACCTGGGGAGCAGCTGGTGTGTGGCAGGAGCTGCCATGGTGGAGGGAGCCCCTGACTGCGCCCCCTGCCCTGTGCTGGCAAACCTGGGGCTGGGGCTCCCGTGGTGGCAGCACACGGAGAGCCCGGAGGGCTCTGCACCAGGGCTGGCAGAGGCACCCGGGTTTCAAACTGCTGCCTCCTGCCCGATTTCCACTATGGGCAGCCTTGACTGGCAGCTTGCACAAACCGTTCCAAAAGCTGTGAGCAAATGCACTTAACTCTTAAAATGCAATTTCAGGCTTTATCTAATTAGATCCTGCCTACCCTTAGCACAAAGACCAGTTGTGCTGCTAAATGTCACTGTCACTGATCCTTGCTGGCCTCTGTGCAGCCTCTAAGCCGATTTCTTCCTGCTGAGGTTGTGTCCTGGAGCAGCCCTGGGACATCACTGCCCCCCTGCAAGGCCCTGGCAGCCGCGGGAGGTGCTGGGGCCGCCTGCGCCTTGGGGAGCAGCCTGTGCCTGGCACCACTCTGGGACCAAGCATCTCACTGCAGCTGCGGGCTCATGCTTCCCTGGGACTCCAGAATGAGTTCTGCCCTGGGAGCGATCACAGCATCGGTAAATCACACCTAGACTTCACTACTGAAAACTAAGGTTTGCTTTCTCTTTTGATTGTGACACCCTACCAAGGGGTTATTTAGTTAATCGATTATTTGGTAGTTGTTTGCAGCAGCAGGAGAAGCTGAGCTGGCAGGAGAGCAGCTTGTATTCAAATACCGCTTTTCTGTGGTCAGCAAAATAGGACAGAAAATGATTTTTCAATTAAGTCACGTACTTAGGATAAATGTTCCCTTTGAAAAGAAGTTGGTCCCTGCTCTAAAACTGGATGGCACGATGAGTTGCTATAAAATCATCCTGGGCATTAAATTGAAAAGAATGTTGCATATCTGTTTGTTAAAAAGCAGTATGTAACCAAAAAGCTTTGTACCAAATGAATGACTCTTGTCCCCTGTTGCTTAGTTACTTAGAAGAGATTATCACGATATGCTGGATGAATTTTTAGAGTGCTCTCTTCATGGAACTGTTTCCAGACCTGGAACACTTACTGGGATATATTCTTGTTTCAGTGAGGCACTTAAGAGTGAAATTAATTCTGTTTAGTAGCCAACTGGTTCCAAATTGATTCCTTCTGCATTTGGGATACTTGATGGCTTCTCAGGATGTGGTGCTGCATGGATATGTGTGCAGTCACTGAAAGGAAGCCTAGTGGCAAACGGTATCCTCAGAAATACCTGTTTGGAGAAGAACTGTTGCTTTGGTGCTCGGGCTGCCCAGGGAGGCCCTGCTCAGAGGGTGCTGAAGCAGCCCATGCTGGTGGGCATGTGGGCAATGTGTATCCGCTGGAAGGTTCAGGTGAATGGGCAGAGTGCATGGCAGTGCCACGGCCTGTGGGTGGAGGGCATGGGGAGCTGCCATGAGCAGCACCGTCTGCCTCTGCAGTGCCAGAATAAGCTGCTAGGTTGACTGCGGAGGCTGGACCTTCCCCAGGCCTGTCCTTCAGCCCCGGGTTTAATCTTCAGAACACACAAGCCTGGCCCTGGCCTGGCGGTGGCCTTTGTGCTGTGGGTACTCTGCACGCTGCGGGAGCTGCATGGTTTCACCCTGGAGGAGTCAGCACTGTGGTGTCTGATCCCATGCCATGGGGCACCCTTGGTGCCAGGGCCCTGGCAGAGCTGGGAACGGCTGCGACTGCAGCCCTGGGGAGGTGCAGCTGCACCGTGCACCTCGCTGCCTGCCTGCTGCATGGGCTCTGTGTCCCTGCCTGCGGAGATGCTGCTGCACGTGGATGTGCTGCTTGTGAGTCACCCTCACTGGAAAATGGCTTTGATTGTGCCTCTTGGTTCTCCAGGCTGCTTCCCAAATGCTAATGTAACTTTTGAAGTTGCTGTCTTCATTCTTCAGCGTGAACAGCCAGGCTTTGGACAACGCATCCCTGTGCCGAGCACGGCTCTGCAGCAGGCACTCCCATCCTGTTACTTGTCTTGGTTATCAGAGTTTTGTCATTTTTGAGGAAATAACAAACTTGAAAGTATACGGCTTTGGTGCAGCAATTGCAGCTTAATTGCACGTCTCCTTCTGCCCACACAAATGCTGAAAAGTGACTTGGCAAACTTTAAAGGCAATCCAGGGACTGAAATGGGAAGACTTGACAAGCCAGCATTCATCAGCTCTGACTAAGGCGTCTGTAGTCTCAAACCTGCTGCTGTGCCTGCTTTGGCCTGACATCTTGCTGCCCTCAAAGAATTTCTTTTGAGTCTCAATCAGCTACTGCCGGGTGGCTGCGTCTGAAAAGTCTCCCTGGTGCT
This sequence comes from Nothoprocta pentlandii, assembly GCA_013398315.1. Taxonomy (NCBI): domain Eukaryota; kingdom Metazoa; phylum Chordata; class Aves; order Tinamiformes; family Tinamidae; genus Nothoprocta; species Nothoprocta pentlandii. Next base: position 534,205 of record VZSG01000240.1, on the reverse strand, counting down.
TGTGCAGCCGGTTACCCCGCGCCGATGTGAGCGCTGCCTCGGGATGGTGGAAGTGCTGCCCGTAGCCCTGGCATTGCAAGGGCTGTGTTTGATGAAGGGATCGAGGGCTTCCTGCTAGTGCTGCCACAGTGGGACCTGGCATGGCCTCTCTGGGCCCCTGGTCTGTGGGTCAGTGTGGCCGAGGCGGGAGGCCCCGCTGCGGGCATGGGAGCTCTGTAGTGCTGGTGCCCCATGGTTGTGTGAGCCATGGGGAGCAGCGTGGATCACACCAGCCAGCCCCTGCCCCCCAAGCAGGGGGTTTAGCTGCTCAAGACCCAGCTCGCAGGCTGCCAAGGAGGTGCTGAAGCAGGAGACACTGGTGTGAGCAAAAGGATGGAGGTGGGAGGTGGTGATAGGGCTGCAGCCACATGGCATGGCTGGGCTTGCAGGTGGTGTGGCCGGAGGAGCCGCCTTCCCAGGGCAGGTAAGGATGTCCTGGGCTCAAGGGGCTCAGCAGCAGCAGCAGCCTGTGCTGCAAAGGGTTTGCCAGGCTCACTGCGAGGTCCTGAGATGCTCCTTCACGGAAGTGCACACAGAAGTCGCTGTGAGATTAGTGGTTAGCCTTTAAAGCATGCAGAGGAGGTCATGAACCCCCAGAGGAAGAGCAGAGAAGGAGCCAGACAACCACAAAAGATCTTGTGGTTATTTGCTCAGGTTCAGATGCATCCCGCAGGGGCTGCTGCTCTATCTATCCATCCATCCTTCAAGGGTGTCTGGACAAGCAAGCTTTTAAGAGGCTATAAATGTGCTAAGATGGGGCTCTGCAACACAGAGCTAGCAGGGCTATTCTGAGAGGAGGAAGGTGCAGAGACTGGAGCCTCCAATGGTGCAGAAATGACTTAATTGCAGGGGTTGGTTCCCTGGCTTCAAATGGTTGTGATGAGCACAAAGTTAGGGCACATGTGGGTTCCTTGTATTGCTTGAGCAGGGGGTCAGTGTACCTGGGGCCCTGCCCAGCTGGGAAAGTATCGAGTCTGCAACCTTTTGCATGTGAAATGCTCGAAATTTCTAAGCAAATGGTGCATGCAGTTTTTCAGGAAGATGTTGTGCTGTTTTGCCTACAATCAGACTCCTCCAGCACATTAGAGCGATGGCCTCATTTATATACAGCACTGGGGAAGTGATGGGAATAAGTGTTTGCTTCTTTCAGAAAAGGCACAATTTACCAAAGGAAAGGAATTATGTAAAGCAATGTGATTTACTCGCGTCCTGAAGTCTGTAAACAGTGTGAGTTATGCTGCATGGTGCTTTTTGAAAAGATAACTGGGGAAGGAGGCCCCTTGCCTCATTTTGTGAATGAGTGACTCTATTGTATAATGTTGGGGTTTATTCCATTTCATACTGTGTACACAGTACTTACTGCATGTTTGTAAATGAGCAACTTAGGAAATAGATCTTTGCTGGAGGCAATTGCTTTCCCAATAGTGATAGAAAGCATCATGCGTGGCAGACTTAGAGGTTATTATTTTAATACCTTCTTGTTGGAGAGCAGCAAGCCCACACGCTCTCGTGTGGCATTCCCTTGCTGCCCACGCAGGCTGCCCTGTGGAGCAGTGGCTCTGTGTCCCTGCTCACTTGTGTCACTGATCCCCTGTCTCCTGCAGCTCTCGCCAGCACTGCCTGCGCTCAACTCCCTGCACTGACACTGGGGCCTGGCCCTTGGTTTGGTGGCTGTCGGTCCCTCCTGCTGCGTGCACCTTGCAAAGAACAACTGCCTATTGGGGGGGAAAAAAAAGGACTTTGTGGGAAGAAATTGCTGGGGTTTTCCTTTTCATGAATGAAAATATCACTCTTTTCAAGAGAACTACATCTGGATGTGGTGGATGTAGGGGGAGGAGTAGGAATAGCATCCCAGGAGAGCAGTGGTCAGATGGGTTGAGCAGGCACTCCAGCCAGACCGTGTGACCATGCCAGGGGTCTCTGGCAATTGTGGCCCTGCTGTAGCCTTGCTGGTGGCTTTCAGCTGACAGGAGGTTGACCAAAGGCTGGTGCAACCAAGGGGCCATTCTGCAGCCACAAGAAGGGTGAGAGAACACGAGAGCCCCTGGGGCCTCTAGGAGATGCTCCGGGAGCGGGAGCCCTGCGGCTGCCCTGGGCTGGCCGGGTGCCTGCTGCCACGTCCAGCCTCATGCTGCTTGTTTGCGCCGCTGCAGCCTGAAACCGCCCAGGGTTAACAGCCCTCCCTGTGTCCTAGTGAGATGAAACTACCATTGGGAGACCCAGCACAATTTTTATATAGGATTAGAAAACAAAAATCAATATTTAATTATCTGTAAGCTTTTTGTGTCACTACATCCTTAGCTTGCTAACCGTGAGTGCTGGCTGCCAGGGAGAAAGTAAGTCATTAAAGGTGCAGTATCTTTTACTGGCCTTTTATGGGCCTGCAGTAAATAGAGTACATTATCACTTCTCACACACTGGTATTGTTATTTATCTTTACAATCTCTATTTACCTATATTTATGGTAGATTGCTCCTGTGTGTTATATGGCTAGGTTAACTTTAATGGGGTTCATTAAAACAGGCACTTAACAAAACTTTGGAACATCCTCATTTGGACAGATGGCAACAAAGTGAACCGGTAAAAGAGAAGCTCTATTTCAACAAGTCTCCTGGTCTCAGTGCCCGTGTGGAAGGCTCGGGGGTGCTGGAAGCTCTTTGCTGATCTGCTGTCTCCAGCGCAGCCTTTTCTGGAATTTGCAGCTGGCCTGCTGTGAGGTGCTGCGAAAAGCCCCTTTATTTATGGCAAGCCCAGGGTTTTATGGAGGCTTCAGCCTTTCAAAGCCAGGTGTTAACTGCACGATTAGTTATTTGGTGAGTGACATGGAGCCGAGTCACCTCCCGTATGCTGGTGGTCTCCGTGCCCTGCAAGGCACTGCTGAGGTGTCTGCCCATCCGTGCCCCGGATGCACCGGGGGAGCCCTGGGGCTGTGTCCCTGGGAAGGCCTGGGGGGAGCAGGGCATGGGGCTGTGCCCACTTTCCATGGGTGGTTCATGGTGATATCCTCCGGCTGTGTCCTCATCCCTGTCTGGTCTGTCTGCCTGTGTGTCCCTGCCTGCCCATGCGCCTCCGTGTCCACTGGACATGTCTCCATGTGGCCGAGGGACGAGGCAGCCCGTTGCTCAGCCGGGCCACGTTGGCCTGTGCCACTGGGAAGCCCCGGTGCTTCTAGCTCTTGCATATCGTTTGTGGGGACATATCACTCCATAAAATGCTCGATGATCTTCAAAAGACAATAAGTAAATATGCTGCAACATGAAACCAACCCCCATGGGGAGGGGAGCTGCCAATTAGCAGATCTCTTTGCTGCAGTAGTTAATTTTTTACAAGCCTCCCTTATTTTCACTGTTTCCCCTGGTTAATAATGACTAGCAGCCGTTTACACCATAAATAAGTTGCACAAATTTCGCAGATGCACCGGGCTGTTTAAGCAGGGAAATTGAGCAGCATATGTCTGAATGGTTAATTGACTTAATTGCTGTTAGTTGGGCTATTAGCACACTTGATCCACCCCAATGACCGCAATACTTTCTTAATGGTGTTCATTTTATTTGGATGCCAAGCTCCAGTTACCATTACAGGGAAATTTCCAATTGCTGATTACCTCATAAATATATAATTGTAGTCATAGGCTAAATAAAGCCAACAGGCATTAATAATGAACACCATTTGACTAAGAGCCTTTAAAGGATGATGGAAGTTTCTTTAAAGACCTTAGCTATTCTTGAAATGTAAATAATCTTTCATGCTTCTATTTTTTTAATGGTGCTGCATCCTTTTTTCAGTAGGCATGGAGCATTAGGAAAGGTGAAGCTGCATCCTGCAGTCAGGTGTTATCCAGCGCAAGGAAACATGCTAAGGAGTCACCAAGCCCTGCTATTCTGCCCAGAGCACCAGTTCCCAGGAGAGGCAGGGGTGGATTCCCTTAGGCAGCCTCAGGTGTGTGTGTGTAACCAGCACATGGCCCTGCTCATGCGAAGCTGTCAGAGGGGCTGCTCTAAAGCAGTCTGGTCCCTGGGGAGGGGGAAGCATCCTATGGACCAAATCACACCCTTCTGCCTCTGAGGGACTTGTGTGGAGCGTGGCCTTGGCCATGCCCTGCTGCAAGGGCCTCTCCCCTGGTGCTGTGTGTAAGAGCTCAACATCCAGGTGAGAGGTGGCAGGGGGTTTGCAGCTTGCCAGGCCACGAAGGGAGGTTGTGTCTCAGTTGGAGCGTGGAGACTGTCCTGCGGTGACCTGGCGAGCTGGGTGCGCTGTGTGGGTGCTGTGGCTCCCTCGGGCTGCCCTCCTCGCGCTGCCTTGGGCAGCGGTTGCTGTGCTCGCCCGGGAGCTGTGCGCAGTGGGATCCAAGCCAGGAGCTCCCTGCTCCCTCAGGGACCTTGCAGCAGGGAGGCGATGCCGGCAGAGGGAATGCAGCCTGGCTGCAGCCTCGGCCCTTGGAGAGTGGAGTTTAGTCCATCAGTCAAACGGCCAAGTCAATAAATGCACATACCGGTGCAGATCTGCCCTGCAGGGCAGGTATGAGTTACAAGATGAATGGCAAGGGGAAAATGGCCTTTTTGGCTCTAATTCCAGCCTTGTTCCTGGCTCTAGAGATGATTTAATTATTCTAGGCTATTCTTTGACCTAGTAAAATGAACCTGCCCAGTTCTGTCCACGATAATTACCTACAATTTACTAATTCATGTGGAGAAGGAATTATTCCTAGATAGCTGGTTAATCTTTGATCGCCAGCCCTGAGCTTGCTTTCCCAGTGCCCATTCCCTGCTGGCATGGAACAGGCAGCATGGCATTGCTTGCTTCTGGTATTGGGGAGCCAGTTATGAGCAATGCTGCCCCTGGCCTGGTTGCAGCTGGGGCCCTCCTGCCTGTCCTGCTCGCCTGGAATGGGATTCCTGGCTGCCTGCGGTGGGGATGGGGCACTGGGAAGGGGCCTGTGCTCTGCCAGGAGGACCAGGGAGCTGCTGCTGCACTCGGGAGCCATTTCTGAAAGTCTCACGCTGGTTTCTATGGGCACTGGGGAAGTAAATGAATCATTAGCTGTGTGTGAATGAGTGCCATGCGAGGAGGGGAAGGAGTGGGGCGTTCGGAACCATTCACAGCCACCTGCCAGCCCAAGCGCCCTGCCCAGGGAGTGGGGGTCTCTGTGGGCTGCCTGCTCCTCTCTGTGCTTAACGTGCCCTTAATGCTGTGGTCCCTGGGCGAGGGGTGGCCCCAGCGCCAGCCGAGCCCTCCAAGGCCTCGGGGCTCCTGCCTTTCCCAAGAGCATCCTTGAGTCCTCACGAGGAGGCTGCTGCGTGGCCGGCAGGTTCCCCTGCTGTGAATGACCCTGTGGACGGGGCGGTGCTGGGCGAGGAGAGTGCTGGGGGTCCAGCACGCAATGAACGTGGGAGCTCCCCGGTTACCGGCCAGCCCAGCCCTGCTCTTGCAGCCTCTTGTGGCTGTGTCTGTCTGTCGCCAGCTCCATACAGCCCGAGTCCTGAGGCACTGTGGAGGCTGGGCAAGTGTTCCCCAAATGGGGGAAACGAGGAGCAGATGTTGGCTCTGCCCGGGAGAGGTCTTGGGCTGCGGAATAGCTTCACCTGGTGCCTTCATCTTCTGGAAAATCGCACGGGCCAATTCCTTTTGAAAATGATCAAAGCCACGCATGGCGTTTCCCTTCTTGCCTATCTGCTTGAGTCTGTTTTATCAGATAGTCTTTAAAGGAATCACATGTTTTAGTTTAGAAGAGCCTTTTTAAAAAATGGCCTTTCTGCTTGGTCACTCAAACCATCTGGTTTTGTGCACTCAGCTGTTAGCCCACAGAAATGGTGCTAGCAAGCCGCTCAAGTAGGTAATAATCAGTTTGCTGCAATGCTGGGTAGTACTTAGGAAGTTGGTGAATCCAAAATTATTACCAGGAGCCCAATCTTAATCCTTTTCAAGTTAGGCAAAAAAATGGATCAAAAATTAGAATGATATCAAGCATAAAATAATCTTCTGTCTGTGTTGCACTGATAAAAAATAGAATATATAATTGCCATGTAAAACCTGCTTATGTTTGTGATTATATGTTGCTGCCATCTCCAGGTCCTCACTGTAAATGACTTAATTGGGTTGTCCCGCGCAGCAGGAGCGGTGCCCAGTGTGGGTACTGGGCTGTGCTGTGTGGCCCCCGCCAGCCCAGACCCTCCTGGGGCCCGAGCGCTGCAGGTGCCACTGCTGCCCCTTGCACCCCGATGCCCTTGGGGCCGTTCATGGGAAGGAGAAGCTGGGTCCAGCTGCACGCGCTTTGTAAGTGACTGGTGGGGCCGGTGTCGGGAGAGCCACGGCAGCCTCTGAGCTCAGGACTGCCTTGCCCAGTCACCTACTGGGGTCATGCCAGAAAGGAGGACGGAGGTGGTCCAAGTGGAGGACAGAAGCCTCCTTGTGCAGAGCAGGTGGAAGCCGCAGGCTCGCCAGGTGAGGGGCGCTCCTAGGCACCCTGTGTGCCAGCCCGGCCTGTCTCTGCATGCAGGAGGTCGCGGGGTGCAGCAGTAAATGTCCTTCTGGGGATGGGCTCTGCCTCCACATTGACATTGGATTACAGAGTTTGTGTGCATAAAAATGTCACATTAGCTTCCAGGTCTTTCTCCCACATATCAAATAACAATTCCCCACTTACAGCTGAGGCAGTTGCCTTTTGCTACCTACTGTATCTATTACAACTGAGAACATAGACTTTTTCTTTCTCGTTTTTGCTAATTTTACCCATTTTTCTGGTGATGATGTTCAGCTGAGGAGAAAGCAACATTCTTAAAGTTCATCATTCTCAAAAGCCTTTGGTGTCATTTGGAGAGGAACCCTTGCACTGAAAAACATTTGAATGCAGATTATGGCCATTAATGCAATTGAATATTTATTTCTGCTGTTCAGTGCACTAACTGTAGGTTGGGTAGCGCCGCAGGGCCGTGCGGGCCCTGCAGCACCGCTGCGTGTGGGGCTGGTGCCAGGGCTGCTGTGTAAGATGCCCACTGTGCCTGTTGGCTCCGGCTGCGCACGTGTCCTCAGAGCATCCCGTGTGCTCCCGGCTTCCCTCATTCTCCTGGCTCCTTGAGAGGAGCTGGGCAGCGAGGCAGCTTTGGGGTCACTGTGCCCTTGTTATTGCCATTGCTTGTAAGGTCCAGCTTGTGTTTCCCAATTATGTATTTGAATAAAAGATGGCTAAGGTGAATAGTACTGCATGCACGGGTGAGAGCTTGGTATTTGCTAGAGCTTTGTGCTGTTGAATTCTTTATTTTTTTAATGAAATCTGAACTTAGTTCAGAACAGGTTTCTTCTTGAGCACAGTTCAAGCCATCCCTTTTGGTAACAGAGCAATGACTTTGTCTTGAAAAAGCTCTGGTCGTCCTGTACCTATGGATGCCTGAAGTTGTAGTGTTGGAAGTGATGGGTCTGCTTGTAGTGCCTTCTTCCAAAGGCTCTTCAGGAGCCTAAGGTCTTTGTTAAGAGACTTTTTCAAAATAGCTTCTAAAAACATCAATCAAGAAATGATTCTTGCAAAAACAATCCAACCAAATAAAATGGTTTTGCATGTGGAAAATATCTGCTGCAGTTTTTACCACGTTCCTGAAATGAATTCTGTTAATGTCAGCTAAAAATGTGTGCCTTTGAGGGAGGAAGGTGACTAACAGGCTCCTTCCTTGTTCTTCCCAGGGTGAAAATGTTCTGGATGAACGTAACCGGTGCCCTGATTCCCCAGCATCCAGACAGTGTTTGATAGGAGAGGTCAGGAGAGTTTCCATTCACATAGAGAAGCTGCCAGTTATAGGTGGCTGGAACTGCAGGAATGGGCAAATGTGTCAGCTTGGACAATTAATTTACCAGCAGGATGGAAGCGAGAGGCAGCGGAGATGCGAAAGCGGGCGAGCCGGCGGCTCCCCTCGCTCTGGGTGCTGCGCCGTGCGCGGGGCCGGCGCTGTGACACTGGGGATGTTGCCGCTGGTGCCACCGCAGCAGCTCTGCGGGACTGTGCTCCATGCCACGCACCCAAGGACGGTCCTTCCCTTCCTGCGCAGCGGCCACCTCCCAGCTCCGTGATGCCTCTGGCGGTGCCGATTGCATCTTTTGAATCGGGCACAACGCAAGCTATGATCCATCGGTCCTAGGTCTGAGTTGTTTACCACTGATAAACAGATGATTTGGACAGTATTTTTTAGTGAGTTTTGACTGCTGTGTCACAGATGTGTCTGAAATTGAGAAAATGTGTGCTGCACTGTGACTCGGTAATTTGTTTTGATGCAAAGTGCAGCTGGTTCAGCTGGGAGATCCTGCTCTGCCAGCGCCAGTGATTTCACAGTCCCTCTGTCATGCCCAGTGCGCTGTCATGTTCAGAGATGTTCCCAAGCTGGGAGAGAAGTCGAGCAAGATGCTGGTTGTGTTCTAGGCTGCCCCGCTTCCCTGTCTGTGTTAGCTGGTGCTTTGTCATTGATTTACTTGCATCCAAATTGCATTTCTTATGTAACAGGGATGGTGAGATCGCACTGCGTGCACTCTCACTCCCTCCCTGCTCCTTGGGCTTGTCCCTTGTCATGCTCAGCTTCCTGCTCTGGATCCCTTTCTCTGCCGTAGCTGTGTGCAGGACTCTGGTTTCTTCCCATTTCTTTAGCAGGTAGATTTGAACTGGTCTCTTTTTTTTTTTTTTTTTCCGCTCTCTCCTTGTTCCTTAAGCCCCGGGTGGATCCCAGTAGAGCACCAGTAGAGGTGGCTTTGTTTTTGTGAATCTGTGCCCACAAGTTACCAAATAGCGCTTCAAATCCAATCCCGCTGTTCAGCAGCGCATGTGATGCTCGGAGGAGCAGCCGGTTCATGTGCCCCGAGCAGCTGCCGTGCCTGGTGCCGGGCGCTGTGCTGGGTGGTGCTGGGGGTGTCAGTGAGCACATCGAGCAACGAGGGCAGGAGCAGCGTGGGGCTGCAGCAAAGTGAGTGCCGGCTGTTCCTTGCAAGGCCCTCGAGCTAGAGCCCCTCGGAGCGAGAGCCCCGGGCGCAGCAGCCGTGGGGCACTGTGGCTGCTGCTTTTGCTCTATCAGTCCCGGCTCCTGCCATCCTTTTAGGCAGCCTTGTCTTGCAACTGGCAAAAGGACCCATTCCATAAAGCGTCTGGGCACAGGCCTTTGTGTGGGAGAAATTCCATATGGCTGGAGCGGAGGTAAAGCGGCAGAAGATGGGAGCAACTCTGAGGAGGGCCCACGGCTGAAGAAGGTTGTGAACGGACTGGGAAAGTCGCGGGCTTGGGATCGCATTGCATCGGCTGAAAGGGCCTGGTAAATGGAGCCATTATTGGTGGCAGTAACTGATCTGCCTCCTGGCTGGGGCTCATGGAGATTAGCCATTAATTGAACCTGCTGCCTCAGAGGGGAGGCTTTCAGGGTTAAAACGGCAAGGTAAAAGAAACATTACCATTGTAGAATAGAGAGGGCTCTTAGTAAAGACCCAAGGGCAGCTGTGCTCCTATCATGGTGCTCGTGTAGGGTTTCAAGCCCTGGTCCTCCTTCTGCTGAGAGCTCCCTTACCCAAGCGTGCAGTCGTGGGGAATGTAATTTGGAAGTCTTTAAGGAGGAGCAGGAAAGAAGGGCTGAGATCTCCCGTATCCATGTGGTGTCTCTGGCTGCTCTCAAGGAGCATTGGGAAAGGGGAAGCGGGCGGTGGGAAGGAGTCTAGCTGGGGAGGAGCAGTGGGATGCGCCGAGCTGGGGAGGGTGCCCACATAGGGGCAGGGAGAGGTGGCTGCGGCTCCGGGTGCCTCTCGGCCAGGGGCAGCGAGTTGGTGCCGTGGGTACTGTGCCCTGCTGGCTGCAGCGCCTCAAATAGATGTCTGGCCCTCGGCTTTAGTAACTGCCTCGCTCTGTTGCAGGGCAGTGGTTGAAACACATCTGTTTATTGTCGAGCTCTTGGTGGATGGTTAAGGTGATACTGCGGTGGGAGGGGGAAGGTACTGCACCCCTGCCTGCACCTTGTGCACTCCCTGGGCCCTGTGGCCCTCGCCTGTGGCTACAGGGGCGAGCAAGGCCCGTGCTGTGACCAGCAGCAGCCAGGGCAATGCCCGCACCACGGGCATCTCCTGCCTGTTTGTTCCTTTACCAAAGGAAGCCCAAAGCCCATCCTGCAGCCTTGGCTACCCTGTGTCCCGCTTGTGCCGTGGCAGCAATGTCTGTGACCAGTGCCTGTCCGATGCCCGGTGTGGTGCCTGTCCTGTCTGCAGGGGAGCCCAGGCGTGCTCAGCGTTGCAAGTGTTGCTCTCGGGCAAGTTTACAGAATTAGGCTTGTGTAATTTTTTTTTTTCCAAGGGCATTTAGAAATAGCTATTTTTGGTCTGAGCAAGAACATGTTTTTCCCTCCCTAGATTTCAGAAGTGCTCAGAGAATCACAAGTGAATCTTAACTCGTGTCCTTGGCACTGGTGTCACTGGAGCTGTCACAAGGCGTGTGCACAAGGGAAGCCAGGATGTTTGGGCAACCCGCATATTGACGGATCAGAGCTCGGGTGACATTGATTTTGCAACTCCAGTGTCTGACAGGCCTTCATTAACAGCTCCCATGCAACTGTGATATGGATGAAAATGCTCATTTTCCTAGCTGTGCATATCTATTTCTTGGGTATGCGCGCAGCTGTCACCCTTCCCCTTCTCCTAGTCGCCACACCAATAGTCCCAGTAATGTGCACAAACGCATTTAGCAGATGGATTTTATTTTCACACATGAAGTAATTAAAAATAGTCACCTTTATTAAAAATAGTGATGAGTGTGACTCAACAGTGTAAGGGCAGATCTGCAGATTGTATATCAATACTTTAAGTAAGCAACTGAAATAATCAATAGTTCAAGTGTATGTCTGTATTTATTACATATTCAATTGACTAACTCCTGCTCTTCCATCAATACATTAACTGATAATAAAGCGCTGTTTACTATAGAAAATACTAGTTACTGCGTAACAAATAATTGAGCATTAGTATGTGCAAGTATTGAGCTACAAAGGAACAGCAGGAAGGGGAACTGTGTGATGTTCTCCTGGCTAAGCCCACCTTGTGTGATTAAAGGAGAAACAAAACACCATAGATATGAGATTAAAAACATCTTGCACTAATACAGATCTGAAGTCATCAAAGTGGGGAAGATTCAAATAAGCTGGTCCCTGATTTGCAGTTGTCGCCTTTGAAAGGTCTGCTCTGAAGCTCGCTGCTCCCCAGCAGTTGCAGCTGGCAGCAGCAGCTCAGAGCAGCCCGGGTTGGTGGTGGCCCCTTCCTGTGGCACAGCTGCTGCTTTGCTGTGATGCTCCACGGATCTGCTCCCGTAGGGACGTGGCCTCCTGGGCATGTGTGGGCAGCCCTGGAGCTGAGGGGAAGGAGAGGTGGGAATGGCTGCGCGGAGTCCTAGGGATCGGCTGGCAGGGTGCTTTGCTGAGACCCTGGGTAGGGTGCTGTGCTCTCCGGGGCTGCAGCTTGGGCCTAGATGCCCCTTCTCTTGACCTCAGCTGGAACGGGCTCAGTGCTGCGTGTGGAGGTGGCGTGAGGCTTGTGTTGCCAACACCGAGAGTTCGGAGCCTTTCACGGGTAGCTGCTGCTTCTGATGCTTCTTCATCTGTAGCTGAGGAAATTTAATGGGATCCACCTGGTGACAAGGGAAGAGCAGACCAGTAGGTGGGAGCTTGGGGGCTCGCAGGTGGCATTCAGGATGGACATCGGTGCCTTGGTGGTACCAAACTGTGTGTTCTTCAGCTCCATAAACCCGTCATCTCTGAAGGAGATCGGGGCTGCAGACGTGTCCTGGGTCACCTCTCATGCGCTGGACAACCCTTCTAAACGCAGTGATAGGCAGCAGCCAGAAAGCATCTTGCCACAATTTACAGGGTGTTAATGAGCAATCTGGTACATACATGAACAAGTGATAGTGCTCTGTGTTAATACTGGGGTCATTAATGTGCATCCTCTAACGGAGGAAATAATGAGAATGAATTAGAGCTGCAGAGCTGCTCTGGCTGGGGTGTGCACCCGTGAAGCTCAACATTTTGCTCCTGTGTCGCCACCTGGCCGCACGTGGGCTGCATGGGGGCTGACTGTGCAGTGCATTGCTGCTGCGCGCGTGGCTGCGGGGTGGCCTGGATGCTTAGGAGACATGAGCCCCTAAAGTCAGGTGTGAAACAAGGGTGACACAAACAGAAGGTCTGTGCTTGATGTCACTTGTAAGGAGCACTTGAAAGGAGCTCTTGTAAGGACCACGGGGCTGGCCTGTGTGTGGTGGGTTGGGGCGCTTGGTCTGCATTAGGAAAGTGCGTGACGCAGCCCGCGTGGGGTGGCCAGGGAGCATTTACACCCTATGGAGCCCAGTGCAGGCTGCTCCTGCAGCTGGCCAGGGGTCTGGCCTGCGCAGACACGGAGCGCAGGGAGAGGCGTGTTCTCCTGTTGGATTTGGGCTATCAATAACATGCAGTCCTGCGTGGGGGTACATGTAGGAGAGGCTGGGTGCTGAGTGTACAGGGCAGCGCTTTGTTTGCACTGCGGCACAGGGCCGTGCTGGGGAGGGTGGCTGTGCGTGAGTGCAGAGCGCGTGGGTGGCCTCGCTGAGTGTGCACCCATGGTGCCGTGGCGGTCCCGCTGCCCTGGCCTCTCCCGGGAGCCGTGCGGGGCCCACACTTAACCCAGAGCGTGGCTGGGAGCTCTGCCCCGTGCTCGGCGAGGCACGTGCTGTGCTCTGTCACTGCCCATCGCCCCGTGCTGCTCCTTGTGCTTGATGGTTTCAGACAAGCAGCCTCCACCTGAGGACATATCAGAGCGTTGCTGGTTACTTGTCCAAAGGGGAAAACATTCTGCATCTCCTTGGCCAGCTCGCGTGCTCTGTGATGTAGTAACATCCTCTGCTTCGGAGCTGCGACCTCCTGGTTAGCGGGAGCCGCGGTTATGTATGTGCCAGTGGGTATGCACGTGTGCCCTGCTGTACACTGAGCTGAGCCCCGCAAATGCTGTGCAAACACAGGAGTGAAAACCGGCGGTGTTTGCAAAGCGAAGGAAGGGCTGCGCTGCGAGAGAGGGGGGTTTTAGTGGCAAAGCAGAAGGGTCCCCGAGAACCCCTGCTGTGGAATGGCACCGGCAGCGGCCGCGCGGCGAAGCCAGATCCTGCTCTTCCCAGGAAAGCCAGGGGTATCCACGGGCCTCGGCATCGCTGCCCGCGTGGCAGCGGGAGCTGCTGGGCCGCAAAGGGGCCCCTGCTCCCCGAAAGCTCCTTTAAACCAAGGCATCTTCCCTGTTCTCCCTGCTCGCTCCCAGGGCAGTAGCAGTATCTGCGTGTGTGCAGATATATGGGCAGTCTGCGTGTTTAATAAAATACAAACTTACATTTTGCTTTTCAAATGAAATTAACATATTTTATTGCTAGCTATAAGAAATATTCCTTAAGGGTAAGAAGTTTATAAAAAATTTAAAGTAACAAAGGCAAACTTATAAAAAATTCATCTTTTAGTAGTGATTGCTCTATAAAAAAAGTGAGTTTAAGTGAGAATACAAAATTCACAGAATTAATTATGTAAACAGAGAGAAGGCAGGACGGCTGAGAACTAAACTAATTAGCAGCAGAATTGCTCTGCCAGTGTCAGCCCGTGCCTGCGAGTCTGCAGCTTCAGAATAACCCGCCGTGACAGTTGTGTTTTTTAATTTATTTATTAATAATTCTGCAAGTGCTGAGAACAGTGTTGACTTAAGGGGCTGAACGGTGGGTGTGGGGAGATGCAGATTGTCCTCCTGGGGCAGCCGGGTGCTCGGTACAGCCCCTCACTGGGTCCCACAAGCCGCGGTTGCTGCTGCTGGGTGCAGCCCGTGTTGCCCCGGCGGCCCCCTCTGCACGTGCAGTCGGCAGCTTCAGGGCGCGCACAGAAACGGTGCCCGCGGTGCCGTCCCTGCGCGGCGCTGGCTCTCGCCCTTCCCGTGATCAGGTCCCTTGGAGCCGGCTCAGCGCGTGGCCCCGCTCCTCTCTGTACCCTCAGGGTCCTGTCTGGTTACTGAACTTGGGCTTGGGTCCCTTCCTCCAGATTGCGCAGGTCTAACAATCACGGGGCTACATTCAGACCAGCCACGGGCAAAGGGCATGACTGGAATGAGCAAGAGCCTCCCCCCCCCCATTCATGGGCACATTAAACATCATTGAAAGGGCAGTCAGTTGTTCAGCCTGTGTCTTGCTTTATTTTACGCTCTAGGAAAATTCTCTTTTCTGCTCCTAAAACTTAAGGCACACACTTAGAAGTGGGGAAGGATGCAGATCAGGAAGGTGCCTGCAACCAGAGTGGCCCCATGGGTGCAGGGCTGTGGAGCTGGGCATGTCGCACCCTCCCTGGGTACTGCTGCTGCCCCTTCCTGCACCGGAGGTTGCTGGGTGGCAGAGCTGGGGGACAGGCACTCCGTGGAGCTGCTCAAGTGCCAGCACCGCTGGCAGCACCTCGGCGCGTCCCCTGGCACCAGGTTGCAGAGCAGGAGCCACGGGCGATGGGAGAGCGGCACCAGGGCCAGTCCATCTGCAGCGCAGACCGTTGTGTTGGTGGGGAGGGCTCGCTATTTGTGATTCTGTGACTGTGCGAACATCACGGCAAGCGGGTGGGCAAGAGCAGAGCCCCGAAGCTTGTAGCTGCTGCTGGTGCACTGGGTGGGTGGGCAGGCACGGAGGTGTGTGGCGTTCGGTGGCACAGGTAATTCTTATGGGTGGGCACAGGTAATTCTTCCAGGAGGTAAATTTCTAGACTGATAGTAACTCCACGGATCTCCTTGGGGTCCTGAAAATACATTACAAAAGATAAAATGTTCATTACCAAATGAGTACAGTAAAGGTTGGGCTGACCTACCAATAAAGCGCGGACACCGTTGCTAGAAAGGTCACTGCAAATATTTCCATGTGTTGTTACCTGCAGGCAGGGTTGTTCGCAGGCCCTGCGGCCCCTTCCCGGCTGGTCACTGCACCCTGGGCATAGAGCAGGGCTGCTCTATGGGCTCGTGTCGTGCGGGAGCTGTGTGTGGGGAGCTGTGCACGGGGCTGCTCTGTGGGCTCGTGCATCATCGTGCGGGGAGCTGCGGCGCGCTCGCCGGGGCGGCGCTCCCTGCCGCTGGCACCCGTTCAAGCCGCCTGCTGAACTAAATTGATTTTTTATAGTTGCTCTGGAGCAAGTTTAATGAATCTGTTAGTAGCTGCTCCCTGCTTAAACCTTTCCTCGGCGCTGGAACTGCCGCCTGGCTTTTAATGAAACGGCGAGCGCTGCTGCACCCTACCCTTGCCTCCAAACGGCATCTCTGGATTAGCTGCCTGCTGCATGGTTCTGCATCCTCGCTGCATGCACCAAGGAGCTGTGATCCGCACTGCGAGCTGCGCATAGCGTTGGAGGAACCGAGTGCCAGGCTGCGGCTGCAGCCAGGTGCAAAGCAGATACACGGGTATCCAGGTTTTGCCTGCACACTTCTGTGTAGGATTTGTCCCAGCTCCAAGTGTTATGTGGCTGGGTGTCAGGCCCTGCTTCAAAGACAATGAGGCTGGAAATAAGTGATTTTATTTGGTTTTATGGCATCTTTGTTACTTGAACATTTTCTCACGTTCCCGCACAGTGAAAGGGCTGGGAATGCGCTCCAAGCAGGAGCACGAGCAGGATTCACCCAAGTGTCAGCGGCGCGGGAGCATGGGGAACATCCCGCTGTGAAGCCAGGGATGTGACAGGCGGCGCGAGCGGCGAGGACGGGACGGCGCTGCCGGGTGCCCAGCCCCGCTGCCTTCCAGGCAGCCCACGCTCATGCTCGGGGCCTGGCAGGGCATCTTGTTCCAGCTGCAGGAGCAATCCACGTCAGGAACCCACCGCTGTGCCCGGTTCCCGTTGCGACCCCGATGGCAGTGCCATGTCCCCTGCCCGTGGCGCATGCTGGCTTGGGGCTCGGGCGCTCCTGCGTGGCTGCCGCACGCCGGCAGCTCGTGTCGCTGCACACAGCTGTTGAACTAGCTTCTCCCGTCAGAACAGCTGCTGGGATCTGACCCTGTCCATCAGGAGGTAGCGGGACAGCCTCGGAGCCGCCTCGCAGCCTGCCAGGTGACACAACGTTTTCAGACATGCAGGCAGCTATCTGATCAGGGCGCTCCCCAGAGGCTGGGCTGGGCCGCCGTGCTCGCTGGCGCTTGCCTGTGGATGCTGCTGCTTCCAAGCAGACGTTAACTCCTGAAGCGCTGTGCTCTCCAGCCCTGCCATCGGGAGAGCTGCTGGGAAAGGGGAAGCCTCGGGAATGGGTGACAGCCCGGCTGGAGCGGAGGCTGCGGGAGGAAGGTGCCCTCATGGTCTGACCGTCCAGGGCGGGAAGAGGCACAAATCCTGTGTGACATCGAACCAATGTGAAGGAAATATAAAAAGTTTTTTGTTGACTTGGAACAAAAGATAATTAATATTGATTAAAACAATATAAGTGTCACCAAGCATTAGCAGGAGAGCCAGGAAATCAGTTAACTAGCAAGCAAAGGCCGCCTGCACATGTGCAGCAGCGAGGTGTGAGCGCTGCAGCAAGTGCTGCCTGCAAGGGCTCCTGCGGCCCCGCCAGCCCGCAGGGACGGGACGGGATGGGACAGTTGCGCGTTCTGGGAGCCTTGTTCGTCTCGGGAATCCACGGGGCTCCCTCGTGGTGCCAGCTGGTACCTGCGGTGATGGCAACCACGGCCAGAGGCAGCAGCAGCCCTGTGGCTGCAGGGGCCCCTGAGCGCTGCGCCTGGAGCCCTGGCGCTGTGGCTGCTGCAGGGGGCCCGCCTGGCACCCCAGCCCGTCCCACCCTGAGCAGACACTCTCCTGCCCTGCCTTGTGCTTGCCTGCCTCCTGCCTTGCCGGGAATGCGGTGCGTGCCCCGCACAAGCAGCTCGGCACGGCTCCCTGGGCATTATGTATGCAGCGATCCGCCTGCTGCCTGCGCTCTAACTGCGCTATCGACCCGTGCGCCTCCAATAACCTCATTGAGATTCCGCACACTAGCTCAGGGACTCTATCTCGGTGTCTGGTCAATAGCTTATATTTTTAATTTGTCGATAATCAGTCAGGACCTTGGTCCAAGTGCTGCTGAGGTGCTCCGCTCAATGGGGAAGGTGAAATCACTCAAGCAGGGTCATGTTTACAGCCTAAGCTGAACCATGGGAAATGGAAATATCAGTCAGACGTATGAAAAATAACATGCTATATTATTTTTCATAAATGTGGGGAGGAAAAGCATTTATTTAAAGGCAAGGGCGAGGCGGCGCAAGCAGAGCTTGCTGCCTCCCTCCTGGGCGCTGCGGGCGCCTGAGGCACCGCGGAGAGGGGGCAGCCCCAAGGGGCAGTTCCAGCCCCGGGGGAGGGTGATTTTGGTTTGCTTGTTTAAGGCTTGTCAAAGGTTCGTGTACAAAGGCAGGGCAAGAGCAGGGGAAACGTGGGTGAAGAGAGAACACAGAGTATTCCAACCCGAGTACTTTAAAGTATTTCCCATGGGGAGAGGCCTTGTTAGGCTTGGCTGCACGGACCAGCACGGCACGAGGAGATGATGCCCTGCGTGGCTGCAAGCAGGTGTCCCTGGGCAGGGCATGCACCCATGGGACACCGTGTGGCATCGCAGGGCCACCGGGGAGCGGGTGTCCTGCACCCGCAGGCGCTCTGCGAGGGGAGCTGGGCGGCAGCGCAGCTGCCCTGCCCTTCAAGGCGCCACGGGCTCTGCTCCAGTATCGCACTTGTCTCCTTCGATTTCCCTGACAGCCAATTCCGGGAAGTTGGAAGGTGCGCCATTATCTGGGGCTGCATTATGAAAGTGTCACGCGGGTGATGAATGGCAGCGCGCGCTGGCTCCTGAGGAACGGGCAGGAAAGAGTGACATTAGGAAAGATTTTCTTTTTATGGTTTCTTCAATAGGAAGGTTCTTTGGAGGGCTGTATTTCAGAGCAGATAATCAAACGCTCGCAGCCTCCCAAACTTTGCAAGAGGCGCCTGCAGAAAGGTCTTCAGAGAGGCGAGGGCTGCAGCGAGGCCTGGGCAGAGCCCGGGCAGGGGCAGGCGGTGCCTCCTGGCAAGGACTGTCCCAGCCCTGTCCCTGCCACATCGAGGGGACCCACGGGGAGGAGTGTGGGGGGACGGCGGGGCAGGAGGGTACCGAGCGCTGGGGCTTTCCTCCAGGAGCAGCTGCAGGTACTGGCGCGAGCTGCAGGGCTCTGGGCAGTCACAGACCCACTGGCCCTGGGACAGATGATGATGTCCCCACACGAAGCCCCGAGCTCCTCCAAGCTCCCCCGTGGTGGAGCAGCCACCCCGGGCCTGGCCCTGCTGTTCCCGTGATGTTCCCAGCATCGCCTTGCTCCTCTCCGGCAGAACAGCTAACGAGGTACATGGGCATGTCATAGAAAATGATATTTAATACCGTGGGAAACACCCTAAAGACCTATTGACCAGGCAATATACTGTGTCAGTGCATTTTACAGGCGAGTACAAAGCAGACGTCAATAATCCCATGCGTGCAGTTAGTGCACATCTCGGCGTCACCGTAAAGCTCCTGCTGGCAGCCGGGGCCGCCCGGGTGCTCTGCTGCCGCCACAACCCCCGGCTCCCCGGGAGGGTGACAGGGCTGTCCCCTGCGACCAGCCCGGGGTGCTGGGGGTAACCAGCACCCGGCAGCGCTCATGCTCGCAGAGCCGCACGATCCTTGAGCTATTGCAAATGGGCGTGAGAGGTGGGAAGAGCGAAGGGGCTCCCAGCTGCAGTCATCCCACGTGCGCTGCGGTGGCTGCAGCTTGTGTCGCCCTCACAGATTTTCCCCCTGTGTTTTCCAGTGTGCTGGAATTTCTTGGTGGGATGCAACCGCTTTGGCTGGTCTGAGACCGGGAAGTTGAAACCAAAAATGCACTTCAGCAGCTTGAAGGTGACTGCTTTCTTCCGTGTGACCCTCTGTGTTGCCTCTCTCTCTCGGATGCTGGAACGCGGTGGGCTGGCAAGTGTGGTGCGAGGGGACAGTGTGGGCAGCCAGGAGGGACGGAGCAGGAGCTACTGGGGCCAGGGCCGCCTGGGTGCCCTCGCAGCCAGAGGACACCCCAGGGCTGTCCCTGCCCCAGCAGGACGGACCCCAGCCCACGGCGCTCCCCTAACCACCTTGTTTGATAAGGCACAAGGCACACGCAGCACCAGCCATTTCGGGTGGTGAAAGCTCTTTTCTTTTTCCTGCTTGCCTTCAGGATATTAATAAAACCAGATTAATAAAATCAAAGACAGCACAATTTGATGGGGCATCAAGGAAAAAAATGTTGCCGTGCAATTTTTCAATTTCCATGGCAGTTCCCATGCTGGGAAAATCTGTCTGCGCTTGCTGATGCAAAGATAGGGAGCTGAGTGCGAGGGACGGGGGGTCTAGCTGTGGGACGGGGAGGTTACGTCGGGGCTTTTGCTGGCAGCAGGTCCCTCCTGGGCATTTCCCATTAGGGAATTCATTCTCCCTGAAGCGGCTGCTTGGCTTTTCTGTGCTGCTGTTCCTGGCGGTACCTGCTGACACTGGGAGGAGAGCAACAGGCGCGAATATTTTCTTGATTGAGGCTAAGACACTCTCAAGCAACAGGTCATTCGGGGCTCAAGTCTATATGTTAAACAAAATACACTTCAAAGCTGCTGAAAATTCTGCAGGCAGCTGGAAGGCCCCTTCACTGGGCTGGGATGCTGCTCGTTGCTCGTGGATGCCCTCGGTGGGGTCGGCTGTGCAGCCTGTGCGGGCTGTGTCCTGCATGGCGCCGGCTGTGTCATGCATGGCACTGGCTGTCAGGGCTGAGAATCCTGCAGAGCTGCAGGATGGCGGCCAGGCTGGGAATCCCGTGGAGCTGCAGCATGGAAGCCAGGCCAGGAATCGTGCAGAGCTGCAGGACGGCGATGGAGCGGGAATCCCGTGGAGCTGCAGGACAGCGGCCGGGCCGGGAATCGTGCAGAGCTGCAGGATGGAAGCCAGGCCGGGAATGGTGCAGAGCTGCAGGCCAGCAACCGGAGCGGGCGGCTTGTGCAGCCGGGGCCCCTCCTTGAGCTGGCCGGGGCTCCTGGGGGAAGGATTCAGTCGCACGCGGATTCTTCCTGTCAAATGCCGAGGCACTTTGTGGAATGGTAGTAATTATTATAGCACTAAGACAAAGCGCCAAAAGCTTATTGCTTTGGAGAGATCACTAACTATCTTTGTCTAATTACTTGGCTCCAATTAACATTTTACCACAGACTACTACTTGAAGCACTTCTCTTGGAAGGAAAAATAGTGTCAACAGCAACATAAAATGAAGACGCAGCAGCCTTGAAGGCAGCGCTAGACCCGGCCTGGCAGAAGAGGAACCCCGGGGAGGCGGCGGTGCAGGCTCAGGAGCGAGTGGTGCCTTGGGCGCTTGCACGGGTGGCAGCGGGTGCCGCTGCTCCAGGGCCTCCGGCCTTGGAGCTGGATCCCGGAGCAGCGGCAAGGGCTCCGTCCAAGCCCACCGGGACACGGACCACGCTCTTGCGAAAGGACCGCGAGGGCGAGAGGAGTGAAAGGCTTTGTAAATACCACTGACTAATAAGGTAAGGGTAAAAATAACAAAAATAACTGCCTGTCAGTCCAGGAAGCAGCGCGTGCCATGGAATTGTGGCTTTGGCAGAAGAGCATAAACATGGAAACTTGAGGGAGCCACGTCAAGGGAAGGAGATAGCGCAGCCGAGGAGATGGGAGATGGGCTGCGCCCTGCGAGGGGGCCCGTGGGGCACCCCAGGGACACGAGACACTGCTGCTCCCGCCGTCAGCGCCGGGCCCTGGCTGCGCTGCCATCACGGAGGTGCCGCGTGGCCCTGAGGACAGGGCCATCCTGGTACCACCTGCAGCAGGAGCAGCGTCCGGGGCAGCGCGTGGCAATGATCCCGCTCCGGGGATGCCGGAACCCGCTCTGCCCGGCCCACAAAGCAACCTCCTTGCCCACAGAAAGGGGACAGGAACCTCAATCCCTGGGTGCAGCATCGGGTCCTAGCGCGGGGACGCAATGTCCCATTTGGGTATCAAGGTTTCCCCAGGAGAAAGCTGGAGGGCAAAACGTGGAGCCTCTGGGTGTTGGCAGTTGGATTTGGCCGTGCAGATGCCGGGCAACCTTTGCGAGCTGCAGCGTGGCTCCTGCCTGGGGCCTGAGGCCGGCAAGGTGGGCGTCCCCGCAGCGCCGCGCGCTCTGCTATGCTTCCCAGCGCTTACATATTTACATACATTCTATAATTACCATCTGCACAGCCAGAGGCATTTGCTGAAAATGGGTTGATTCCATCTGTTGGTGCAATTTTCTCAGAGGAATTTGCATTGATCACTTTTTTATGCAAAGCTTATGTATAGATCATTTTTCCCTATTTTTTTAATAGAGCTAAATATTTTAGGGGAGGAGAGAGGCTCTCCCGGCGCGGAGCCGGGCGGATAATCCCTGGCCCTCACGCTAACCAGTTGCTCTTGTTTTTCTTCTCTGTTGCACCACACACTAGAACTGCTGCTACCTGCAGCCTGCTCCGTGACGGCATTTCTCAAATATTTATAGTTTTGCTTTATCCTGGCGGTGGTAGCTCATTCTTACTGCGATGACCCTCCATCAGGAGAACTGGGGTGCAATAATTAGTAAGGTGCTGCGCGGAGAGGGGCGTTTTGGGCTCCGTACCTGGGAGGAGCAGGTTGGACTTTCTGCCTGTTTTTGACAGCGGCGCCGAGCAGGGCAGCCCCGTATTGATTAAGTGTCTGGGAAATTAACAGGGGCCTCTGGAGCTTCGTTATGTGCCAGGAGCTGCACGCAGCGGCGGGTGCTGCGCTTGGCGTCGCCCTGAGCCCGGCGCCCGCGGGCTGTGCTGCTGCTCCGAGGAGGAGTAAATAAATAACCGGGCGCGGTGAGCGGTTATTGGGAGGGAGCGGCGCCCGCGGAGCCTGCTCTCCCCATGCATCATGCAGCGCTACTGTATTTCATTTACTGCGGCACCAATTAGATGGGAGCCTGTTCTATTAACGGGCACCCTTGCAGATCCATGCTAAATTAACTGCTAGATCTTCACTACAGCAGTAAAACAATTGATTTCTCTCCTTAATCAGTTTATTTCATTAGTTATACATTTATTTTTACATGCGTTTGGCCAGGCTGGAGTGAAATGACCTATCAAGGTGTGTGACATCATGGAGCGGCTGGAATATTAACGGGGCTGTTCTTACAGCGGAGCCGGTGCTTAAAGATCATATGTAAATCAAATGTCAGGGGATGAAATTGCAGCAGGGCTGTCAGAAAACAATTTAGCGGTGGTTAAGGGGAGAGCTTGCAGCTGCGGTGCCGTGCGGCCGCCTTGCGCAGGAGCGGGACCGGGAGCGGGACCGGCTGCCCCGCTCGGCGCTGCTTTCCCGGCTGCATTAGAGCTGCGCTGCTCGCAGCCCTCCCCTCTGCGTTAAGCACCTGCCTACTGAGCAGCAGTTGTAACCTGCAGCTTGAGTCAGCGCGCCGTAATTTCCATTTCTGACCCAGGGAGCCTAAATATGTTAAATATAAATAGCTGCAAGTAGTGAGAGGCAAAAGCGGCTTCTCCAGCCCTGTAATTACGGGGAATGTGCTCCCGGGGGAAAGGAGAAGAATGAAGCCTAATGACAAGCTCCTGGTGCTGTGTGTTTTAGTCTGGAGCGTGAGCTGCCTTTCCCGCCCGCCTACCCAGTGCCGTTACGGGGTCAATCCTGCCCCGGAGTCCCCGGCATGGGGCTGAGCTGCAGGGCCACACGCGCCGATGCCCGTCACCATCGCACCCAGTGCCGTTATGGGGAGATCCTGCCCCGGAGCCCCCCGTCATGGGGCTGAGCTGCAGGGCTGTGCTCGCTGGTGCCCGTCACCATCGCACCCAGCACCGTCACGGTCAGATCCTGCCCTGGAGCCCCTCCTGGCCCCCCTTTGCAGGGTCACCCCTGGCAGCAGCCCGTGTGTGCCGTGGCTGGCGGCAGTGACCGCAGTGCTGGCTGCCGCGCTGCAGGCCCCGCACGGGAGGTGCTCCCAGCCCCAGGCGGCAGCGCAGGGCTAGGCGCAGGCTGTAGTCCCTGTGGAGACAGGACAGGCAGCAGGGCCTCCTGCGGGGGCCGTGGGTGTCCCCTGGCACCAGTGGGTGGCCGCGCCGGCCTCCACGCACATGGATCTGGTGTCCCCGCCTGCCACCCCGGGACCTCCCGGCTGGGTGCTGGTGGGTGCTTGCCAGGGACCCCGGGGAGAAACCCCCAAACGGATTTTCATCTGCCGAGCGGACCGAGTTGGATTCACCGTTCAGTCTCAAAAGGGGAAAATTTGCACAGAATCCCTGCTTAGATTTTATTTTAAGTAAATCCCATGAAAAATCCTTCAGAAGGAGACAGTAACTCCATCAGATCCCACACACTGTATCCGGGAACATGTGTCATGTTTTATATAATAAGAAGTGTAGAGTTTCCCCATGTTGCCATATGCTTTTGCATCTCTCGCTGCACTCGCTGTAACCCTACGTTCCGTGTGAGCCTGGAGAGCTGCATGTGCGAGCGCCGCGCTGCGCCAAGAGCCTCCCTGCGGAGGGGAGCCAAGGAGAAGACAGTTGTGTCACATAAAAACTTTGCATCCTCTTACACCCTCAAAAAGGGTAATCTGCTGCAGCGGGGAAACGAGTGAGTATTGCCGTAACCTTGTGGTTCTCCAGCAGGGTTGTGCTGCAGAGAATTGTAGAGCCCTAAGGCCCCTAAGTGTCCCTGTGGGTGCCACCCGGGCTGCACGATGCCCGGCGAGCTGCACAGCTTGGTGTGTGTGACCCTGGTGTGATGCTCCACGATGCTCTGTGATGCTCTGTGGGCTCCACGAGCCCTGGGCAGGTGCTCGCCCTGCTGCCTGCAGCCCCTGTGCGTTGGAGCCGCAAGCGGAGCCCTGCGTGAAGAGCAGCCCCTCTTTTCCTCTCTTGGAGTAGTATCTGTTCCCAAATCATGTATAAAACATTTGCAGAAACCACTTACTCCTCATGTATTTTTTATGAGTTCGATTCGAAGTTAAAATATATAAACATAAAAATATCAAGAAATACTTCAGGGAGGAAAAAAAAGAAATTTGTCTCATGCAGTAGCCGGAGAGTGGCTGGAAGCATCGCGGCGGCCGCCACGGGCAGCCCGGCCTGGCCGCAGCAGCGTCGCCGCTGAAATGCCTCTGCCCGTCCCTGCTAATCGGCACTGCCTTCTCTATGAAATCCTGGGAAAAAGCTAGCGTTTATCATTTTGCACTTAGCATTTCTCTAACGCGCGTCGTCCTGGTAAGCATAGCTGGAGGAGCGAGCGGGGAGTTTCCGTGCGCAGCAGCGGCTCCCTGTCGGTTCCCGGGCAGTCTGGGCTTGCTGCCTCCTGCAGAATGACCTGCCGGGCGCTGCTCACGCCGCGGGCCCGGTGCAGGGCACCGGCAGCATCAGCTCAGCGCGGCGGGCGCCCCTGGGCAAAAAGCCCAGACCGGGCAGTGCCAAAGGCCTCAGCTCGCCCTGCCCCCTGTCCTGTGCTCAGCGAATCCTCCCTCACAAAAGCAGTGCGCTATTTTCCTGTTAGGGCAGTCCTACTAGACACCCCCAAGATAAAACCTTGCTTTTGTAGATAAAAATTGCTACTTTTTTTAATTTTTCCTTTAAGCATTATTAGCTAAATATTGTTTCTTTAAAAATGTATTTAATTTAAACTAAAATGCTGGAAATTTCCTTCCGAGAGTACTTTTTTTCATGCACATGAATATTAATGCCTTTCTCGGAGAGATCTACTTGAAAAAAACAAGAATAAATTAAATACCTACAGATTTTTCTAATTCCTCTTTTTGGTGACATGCCGTCATTACATCAAATTACTGAGATGTGCTCCCATTTTTTTTTGTGTGTGTGTGTGTGTGAAAATTATGGAATATAAAGTATATGTAAATGCAGCAAAAGGCTGTGAAGAAAGAACAGGGACAGGAGAGGCATTAGGTATTCAGCCAGCATCGTTGTGAGCCAATTAATCAAGCAGTGGCGAGGAAAGATGCAGAAACGATGAGTTCGCCCTTCATGTTGATGAGGCCGGTCCAGGGCAAATGCTGCTGCACCTGAGCTCGTAGTTAGGCATGCAGAAAGGAATCCTGGGAATATCTTCACGCCTTTGTCTTTCTCGTGAAGGATGGAAAATGTCAAGCTGTTGTTTGGCTGCATGTGGGAGACTCGCTGAGAATTCGCCGGCTGCCGAGGCAGCTTTAACTCTTTGTGGGCCCTGCGGGGGCCGCATGGGGCTGCGGCGCCGGGCGCCCTGCAGCTCGGCCCGTGCCCGGCCCCTCGCTGTGCCAGGGCCCAGCAGCTGCAGCCCGGGCGCGAGGCGGCCCCTCTTCCTTTCACCCCGACCTGTGTCCGTGTGTGCTTCAGCCCCTGTGCCAGCCACTGTGGCTGCTGGTTGGTGACAGGCACAGGACAGAGCAGGGCGCTGCCCCCGTGCTGTGTTTCCCTGCTCCTTGGTGGGTGTGTGTGGGAGAAGGTGCTGCCGGTATCAGTTTGTCACTGAAGGTTGGAAGCCCTGGGGCCGTTAGCTGCCCCCGGGGCTGCCGGCCCCGCCACGGTGCTGGGGCTGCCGGCGGCTGCTCCATGCACGGTGCTCGGGGATCCATGTGGAGCAGCTGGGAGAAGGGCCGGGGCCGCGCAGCCCGTCGGCACCGCGGGAGGGGAGGCTGTCCGGGCGGCTAGAAGGGCCCGCGCGGCCCCTTCCCAAGTAGCCCCGCTCAGGGCAGCACACGAGCCTGCGCAAGCCCGTATGCCACACAGAAAGGCCCTTCGGAACAACAGCACCAAAATGAATGTTCCAGCCAGCGTCTCCTGAGACTCGGCTAGCCCTTTGCTGCTGGGCACGTGCTGGATAGGCCGGGCACAGATGGGTTAGGGCTTGCCCAGGCAGTGGGAGCCCTTGTCTGGGGTCAGGAGAAAGAGCAAGCGCCAGGACCTCTGTCCCCCGGGCGGTTTTTGGGTGACTTCTGCACTTCTCTGCTTGGCTCCTTTTCGTGGTTGGGATCTCGGTCCTTCCAATTACACTGGGCTTCGGGGGCTCTACTTTGCCTTCGTGCCCATAGGATAAACTCCTGTTTTTCCCAAATCATTTCTAGGATTTCTCAAGACCTTCAGCATCCTAATTCTGTCCTCAAATGCATTCTGGGCTTGCAGATTGAATAGCTGTAGTCTTGCAAATACAATGATGATAGTCATTTTGTGTCATATAGGCCAGAGCTAAATGCTACCTAAGGCTTTAGGGCTAAAATGCAAAATGGCCCTAGATTGCGGGTAGGCCTTACAAAACCCTGCTCAACACAGACTGCCGTTCCAACAGAAATCCAGTGGAGACTCGTCACTGATTGAAGTTTTTCCACTGGTTTTACACTCACCAAACAGTATTTTTGTCTAGACTATGATTCCTCAGCTTGCTTGTGAGAATGTCATATAAGACGGTGTCAAAAATCTTATTAAAGTCAAGATATGACATTTACTGCTTCTTTTCTATCTGGAAGGCCTATTACCCTGTCGCAGATGAAAATTAGATCGGTTTGCCACGATTTGTTCTTGACAAACCCATGTTGGCTGCTACTCATCCTGTTATCTTCTTGGTGCTTATAAATAGTTTGTTTGATCATTCGTTCCAATATTTTTCTAGGAGCTGAAGTTAAACCGCCATAAACTGATGGTAGTTTCCTGGCTGCTCTCTCCCCTTCCCAAAGCAGGTCCTGTGTTGGCTCTGGGAGCCGCCTCATC
>VZSG01000240.1:477513-507045 GCA_013398315.1 Nothoprocta pentlandii | reverse complement strand
GTCTCACGGTGCCCTCCCCACTACGCGACCACTGCTCCTGCCACAGAGCCCCGAGCGCCTCTTGTCCCTGTGTCCCCTCCTGGCTCCGGGCTTTCTGCGGGGCCTTTCCCGCTCCATCCCACTGCTCAGCACTGCCCTTTCCTCCGCTTTGCGTTAGCAGCCCCGGCCGAGCTGCTCTCAGGAGGATGCAGGTGACTGCGGGCAGGTGAATGCGGAGAGCAGAACCGCCACCACTTGCTGCAGCCTGTAATTCTGCCTGAAAAATGCTCCTTGCTTCCCATTGTGCCCTGGAGGAGGAACCTGCGGAAATGCCCCGGGCTGGGGGGTTTCACGCGGGTGAACCCGGCTCCGGGAGGAGGCTCCCTTGGGATTCCCAGCAGGAGCTGCTGTTCCAACGGAGGCAGGAGCAGATAGAGACCCGAGTGTCGCTTGGTGGGGGAGAGAACACAGGGGCCGTTGCCTGAGGCACCTCATTATATGGAGAAGCATTTCCTTGTTTTTAATTAAATATAAAGACTATCTTACAGTTATAATTAGTACCAGGTGGCTAAGGATTAAAGGGGCAGCATCAAAGGCTTGCTTGAGAGAAGCAAAGGGCAGGTTTGCCTCCTTCATCATAAATCACCAGCAATCTCTTTCTCTTGCACTACACTGCTTTCCAAATGCTGTTTGGGCTCAGATTTGAAATTCTGATCCTTAGGAAATCTTTCTTCGTATTTTAAAGCAAGTCGAGCAGAAGAACCGTGGTTAGTAAACATCAGAGCCTTGAGATCAAGATGTTCTGCGGAGGATCAGAGAGGCTCGGCCCGGGGAAAGCCCTCCGCAGCGTCGAGCCTCCGCTTGCCTGATGGGGAGGGCAGATGGGCCGTCCTGGCTGCGTCCTGCCAGACAAGGTCCCGTTCATCACAAGCTGAAGCGTCCGGGCTGCTGTCCTGGGTGCAACCAGCGTGGCCCAGCCTGGAGCTCCATGGCTGCTACGGACAGGGGTGGATGGAGAAGCTTTCCTGGCTGGAGGCCCTTCAGCAGCTGGGGAGTGTTGCAGGGCTGCTGGTGCCTCCGTGCCAGGCCCGCGTTGGTACAGGCCAGCCGTGCACGTCCCCGCTCTGCTCCATGCCAAGCCGGCGGTCGGGGCCCCAGGACACGCGGGCCCTGGTCCTGCTGCGGCTGTTGGGCCGTGAGGCCAGAGTGGAGAGTGACAAGGACAGCAGGAGGCGGGAGGCAGCTCCGTGTCTCTCCTAATCCCAGGCTGCTCTTTCACTCTGTCTTTAATTTTATTTAACATCCCATTTGGTTTGCTCTGCTCAGACCCTGCACAACCCATCAGAGCTGCAGAAGGAGCTGACAAACCCATTCCCTCCGTGATGGATTGCGGTGCCTCCTTCCGAGCGGAACCGGCTATGGAGCCTCCGGCTCTGTCCAGAAAGCCCTTCCCCTTTCCGGAGCCCCGGGCGGGCGGACGCAGCGGTTCCCTGCTCCTCGGAGCAGCTCCTGCCAACGCGCTCCGTGGTGGAGCCCAGACTCCGCAGGACTTGGGTGCGCACGGGACGGCCCCAGAGCGGGTTGCAGTGACAGGACGGAAGCGCGAGGTCCCCTCCACGACCCCGGGGACTCGGGGTCTGCAGCCTGGCTGCCCACGCAGGGTGGTAGCAACTGCAGGCACGTTCACTTGGGAGTGCCGGTGTTCCCACAGGATCGATCCGGGTTTAGGGAGCTGCGTCCTCTGCTTTACTGCGTCCTCTGCACGCCGCCGGTGCTCAGATGCTTGTGGTGTCTTCCCATCTCGGCCAGTAAATACCAGGAGAGGCAAAGCCAGGATGCCAAGCGAACGGGAGTCCCGCTGCCAGGAGCAGCCTGTGCTCCGATTGCAGCATAATTCATTTCACAATGTATAAGAAAAGTTGAGTTATTGGGACATGTGACATTTATTTAGTTACATATCTCCTGTGGGAGGTTTCTGGGGCCATTAATGTACTGTATTTGCATGGCTAGTTTACATGCCTTTGCTTGTTATTGCTGTCTATATTCCATGCACCTCACACTCAATTTCAATTCAAAGTTTGGCAGTTGAGGTGTCACGACTAAAAAATGGAATGGCCTCCCTCAGAAATGAAATAATTTTGTTGTTCAGTTCCGAGCGATTTTGTAATTTCATGCTTGTGTATGATAATTTTATGCTGTCCTGCTCCACGTAACTCAGCTCTGCCAAGGCCTGACAGGTGATAAATACAATCCTTTCCGCCCGGCGCGCAGGCCGGCACGCGGAGGGGGAAGCGCGCGTTGCTGGGGAGCGGCACAGCCGGCCCCGGTGTTCCCGCGTGGGCTCTGCGGCACGCTCCGAACCAGCCAGGTCGCGGGAAGGGTCCTGGAAAGGGGCTGGACCGGCACCCCCTGCTCTGGAGCCCTCCTTTACAGCACTGCCTCTCTCATGGAGTTCAACGGAACCGTAACCTTTTGGAGAAATTATTTTTACAAATCTGTTAAACATTTGAAAGACAGCAATTTCCAATAAAAGAATATGAGTCCTTAACATTTATCACCAGGCTACAGATTTTATAACTGTTACTTCATATTGTTCTTGTAAAAAATGTTTCTCCTCCTGAGAGCAGATGAGTCAAAAGACTATTAAGGAAATGCCAGAGGTACAAGGGGGATATAATGGGTGCCAATAAAACGAAAGCAGAAGCAAACCATTTAAATTAAATTCAAGTGGTGATGAGAATCATCATTCCAGCTACAAACCTGGAAAGCTAAACACTGCTCGGAGCGCTGCGGCCCAGCCCGGTTCTGCACGCGGGTGCCAGCCCGGTCCCGGGTCGGTTCCGAGTTGAGGGTTCCCCAAGGGCTACCCCTGGATACACTGGTTTCCCCAGGGAGCAGGGAAGCGGCTCCCAGACTGCTGGATTCCTGGGGGGAAGCTGCTCAAATCCATGTTTGGAGAGGCACGGGCAAGGAGGGCTAAGGGGTGGCACTCTGGGCACCGGCAGAGTCTCGGCACAGCCTGTCCGGTCGCTGCCGGGGCCGCAGGGCAGAGGCAGAGCCCCACAGTCTCCCCCAGCACTGTGTCCCTGCGTTGGTGACCGCGCTGCCTCCCTGCGGCTCGTCACCAGACCCAGCAGTGCCTGGCTCCGTGCTGGGTCTGCAGCAGCGGCTGCGCAGGGTGCATGGGAGATGGCGAGAGGCCCCGAGCGCCCCGGCCGCCCTGGGGGATGCGGATCCGGCAGGTCGGTGCTCACAAGAGCAGAGATGATGAACCCGGCGCTGGCTGCATGGAGCGGGTGTGGGATCGGCCCAGGAGCACCAGGGAGCAGGGCACCGGCTCTTGCCTCCGCAGCAGGGCTTTTCCAGGGCTTCGGAAGGGCTTGCTCAGAGGCTATTGAAAATAACTGTAAACTGCCTGAGATACCGGGCTGTGAAAGTCGCTCTGTGTCCCTGGTTCCTCTGTGGGAGAATGTTTACTGTATAGCCCATATTATGGGTCCTTAATATGCAATTAGTGCTTTAATGAGTGTTTGCAGGCTCAGCACACTCCACAGCGGTGTTAGGGGCTCCCCGGTGCCTTCTGGCACCACGTGCACTTCTCCTTGTCCCTGTGCCTTTTAGCTGCCAAGTTATTTCCGTGACGAGACCTCGTCTGCACCGAGTGTTCCGAGTCATCTCTGCTCGCTGCCGGCCCCCGCGTTAGGCACTGTGCGCCCTCCTCCTCCTCATCCTCGCCGCCCGTGGGGGCCCCGATGTGTGCAGGGTGCCCGGCACCCCAGGGTGCCCCACGTGGCCCAGAGTGCCCCTCTCCTAGGAATCGGGCATTGACGGCTCCCGCGATCCGGACACGGCCATACATTAGAGCTGATTGCTGGTGCATATTTTTACACGTCCCATATTTTAATATCTCTCTGAAAATATAAATAAAACATACATAACCATTAGAAATACTTAGAATCTGGGAAGCGCCTAAGAATTTATTTGTTTTCAGGGGGATCATACATATTGTATTAAAACTATATAAAGGGTTTAATAAAATGGCAAAAATAA
This sequence comes from Nothoprocta pentlandii, assembly GCA_013398315.1. NCBI lineage: Eukaryota > Metazoa > Chordata > Aves > Tinamiformes > Tinamidae > Nothoprocta > Nothoprocta pentlandii. The sequence goes on along the minus strand of VZSG01000240.1, from coordinate 503,016 downwards.
AGTAAGAGTGAAGGCTCTCAATCTGCACCGCGAGGAGGGAAGTGATCTTTCTTTGATGCCTATTAAATGTTCCAGCAGATGAAACCCTATATTCTGCCAGGAAATGAGTTTGCCACAAGCCGATTGGGTGCTGTCGTGTGTGCTCGACTTTACCACTGTCATTCCTCTTCTTTGAGCAGCAATACATTACGCCGCCTCCATTTTTCATTCCTCACTGCCCGAAATGCAAATTTTCTCTCTGTTGTTTATATTAGGTTTTCAAATATATGGAAATCCAGATATCTGGAGGAAAATGTCAGGGCCAGAAATACTCGTGATCTGTCTTTTCCCCGGCCTGACACTTTTCTCCATCACTTACCCGGCAGCCGGAGGAGTCGGAAGGGGCGGGCGGGAGCTGGAGGCCGGAGCGCCCTGCTCCGTGCCTGGCACCCATGGGTGTTTGTCACCCTGGGAGGGGGGCGGGTGGCCTGCGGGGCAGCCCCGTGGAGGGCCGGGGTGCAAGCAAGAGGCGCCGAGACTGCCGGGTGACGGGAGCCCCGTGCCCGCCGGGCACAGTGGGCTCTGCTGGGCACTGCACAGGGCACAGGCACCGGCTCCCACATCCGTGATGCGGCTCCTGGAGAGCTGCAAATCCTGGTGAGTTCCCAGGAATGCACGATAATGCACTTTGGGGGGGCGTCTGTGGCCTAGCTTTTGGGATGCCCCCAAGTTTCCTCAAATAAAAAGCAGATGAAGAGGTGCTCCAGAGTGAAGGGCACTTGGTGCTTCTCAGGCGCTGGTGGATATTTCATCCCAGGTTGAGCTCCCTTCCCGCGTGGCCTCCCAGCTGGGCACCCAGCACGTGCTGTGGCCGTCACCCTGCGCACGTGGTGGCTGTCACCCAGTGCATGCTGTGACCATCACCCCCTGCATGCTATGGCTGTCACCCAGCACACACTGTGGTTGTCACTCCACGCACGCTCTGGCCATCACCCCCTGCATGCTGTGGCTGTCACCCTGGGCATGCTGTGGCCGTCACCCCGCACACGTGGCTGTCACCCCATGCACATTGTGACTGTCACCCTGTGCACGCTGTGGTTTCCTGCACAGCCCCACTGAACTGGTAGCTAGCGCCTGGTTCAGCTAGGCTTAGAGGGCTACACCAACCGCAGACGAAATGATGTATTCTGAGCATTGCAATCAGGTGCAGACCGTGCAACTTGTCGGACATACTTAAGCACGGGATCTGCTTCCATGATCCGTCAGGTTCCACCACGCGAACACGGACACAAAGCAAACCGTACGGCTGCAGAAGCAGTTGCACTGGAATCTGTGTTTGACTGAAATTTATTTACACAGAAATGTTTTCATCTGTTTGCTTAGCTCTGCACAAACACGTCAAGCACTTATTCGTGCAACAGCAAAGAAGTCATATGCACCGAAAACCACAGTCTTTTTAGCTGGGCATTTTAGTACCCAGCACAATATAGCACTTTGGAAATCACAGGAAACAATCCAAGATTAAAAACCAAACAGCAAGCAGAACCAAACAATTCTATCAAGTATCATTATTTGCCCACTGCAAACACACACTAGCCCCAGCCCAGAATAGAGGGTCTTTGGGAGATTCATGCTCAGCTCTCCCTGCTCGCAGCTCATCGTGTCTGCAGGATGAGCCCTCACCACAGAACCACCTTTTCAGATCTAAATTTGCATCCTCCTAGCAGGTATATTCCTCTTGATGTCACTCATAAAAGCCTCAAGCACATGCTTAACTTTAAGCTCCTGCAGAGCTGAAATCTCCAGGTGCTTCACTGTTCGTATTCCTTGCAGTTGCAGAACGAGCACCAGGGCAATCTCAGACTTCCCCCGGCTCCTCTGCTGGCGTGGGACCTTTGGGCAGAGCTCCTGTTCCAAACCAGTGGACCTTGTCGCTCATCAGCGTGTGTAACCCAGAGCTCCCGTTGCAGAGGAGCCGCTGTTGGGCTCAGGCACCACAGGCCTTTGCCTCTGCAATTACCAGCTGCACCTGAGCTCGGGAAGCACCAGAGTTTGGCTAAGCTCTTCTTTTCCCTCCCCACCCACTCCTTGCCCGCTGAACGCTGCCCCCAAGCCCCATGGCAGTGACGGAGCCTTGGGAGCTGCACGGGAAAGAAGAGCCGTTCTCCAGGGCCTGCATCACAGCCAGCGGAGCTCCTGGACAGCGGCCCCTTTGCTTCCCAGGAGGACCCCAGGAACCCCTTCCTGTGACGTTTCAGCCCGTGTGCACTTGGCTCACAGTCGCTCGGGACAACCTAGAGCAGGTTCAGGACCTTGTAAGAGCCTTGTACTGGGAACGAGCAGGAATCAGGGACTGCAGAGAGTTTGCAGCTCCCGCGTCTGCAGCCCCAGAGCTTTTCCGCAGAGATGGATCGGGCAAGGTGAGCAGCTCTCCTGCTCTTCTGAGTCCACACATGGAAAAACAGCTAACTCGGGTCCTTCCATCCCACTCTATTTCTGAGCTTCTGGCTTCCTTGTCTTGTTTCCTTTGGCAATAGCTTCCCTTTATAATGAACATATTAAAAAAACTCCCTGTGGATGTGAGATGCTGAGGTGGAAAGCACCATGCAAGGACAAGGCACTTACACCTCACACTTCAATATAAGACACTGTTATACAGGGAACTGTCCACAAGGCAGCTCCGAGCATGTCCAGTCGTAGGCTGATTGTAATTTGGGATAGTTTTATTTCAGCAAAGTGAATAAGTGCAGGAAAATAATTTGCAGATTAAGACAATTCCTGCAGTGATGCATGTCTCGGAGGGCAAGCAGCCAGTGTGGAGAGCTACATTATTTGCAGGTTCATTTAGCTCTTAGCAATATCTGCTTTGGAATAGGCTGTAATGAGATGTTCGGACTTCATACTGGGACACCTGAATGATAAAACTGGAGTCACAACCAAACTCCTGCGCTTGGCTTGCATGCAGTGCAGATATCAAGTGCAATTCACATTGCTCTGTGCAGGTGTATTTAAACATCTAGCTGGGGTTGTTCCCTTACATGCTGTGCACAAGCTCTGGAGATGTGAGGAAGGGCTGCAAGATTTCCCCTCACTCTGCTGCACCTGCAAGTGATGCATCAGAATGAAGGCTTTCTGCTGTGGAAGGGCTATCCATCATTAGTGAAGGTCAAGCCACAGCTGATTCCCATCATTGCAGAGCCGGGGCTTCACTGTCACGTCTCAGCCCTCACCTGGGTCCTGCTGAGAAGGTGGGAGCCCTTGCACCCTCTGGCTGATCCCTGATGGGTCAGTGTGTGTGGGAGTGGTGTTGGAGCCGGGGGCTCCTTGCCTTGCCCAGTCTGCTGCAGGTCGAGGCTGCTGCAGGTAAACAGAGCAGCTGCAGGTCCTGGGAGCAAGAGCCGCTGCCCTGCAGCAGGGTGTGTGTCCTGTTGTGACATCCTTGCACGCACTGACCCATCCAACTGGGCCTGCGCACGCCGCAGTGGGGAGCAGCCGGAGCTGCCGCTCCGCGCGGGCGCCTCAACATGTCACGGGCGCATCATTTAAATTAATGTTGCTAAAACAACAATGCTATTGTTAATATTTAAAGAGCCTCTTTGAAGAATAGGAGACTGTGTCAGCTTTCCTGGTGGATTTGAGTGCCGCGTTCGGGGGCTTCTGTGCCCTGATGAAAGGAGTTGGCGGCGCTCGGGAGCGCCCGGCGAGGCAGGCGCTGCGGGAGCAGTCCCCGGGAGCCGCCGGTGCATCCCACGGGGCGGGGGCTGCCACCGGCACCCTGCCGTACGGGCACCTAGACGTGTTGGAGGGAAAGGGCTGTGAGGATTCTGTAGCGCTCAAAAATACACAAGTCTGAAATAAGACTAACGAGACTTTTACTGGTGCAGTTGGGTTGCATTAATGACCCTGCAGAGGATACAATTGCAAAAGGCTTTCACTGTAATTATCACACTAATGATCAGCAATGACATCATTTTAGACCAAATGTGATACTTGTTTTGGATGCGTTTCAAAGTCAGAGCTTCTGTGCCTGGCGGGGCCAGCCCCTCTGCGAGGCTGCTCGGCCTCCCTCATCCCAGCCTCCCTCGCTCAGCATCCCCAGGTCCTGCGGGCCCTGGGCACCGGTGAGCACCGGGTTCCTGGACGTGAGCTGGGATGGGGGTCACCGAGCTCTCTTGGGGCTGCAGACCTTCTTAGGAGGCTTTTAACAAACAAGTGTTTATTATCTGCCCTGGTGCAGAGCACAGGGCAGCCTGGGCAGCCCCTGCTCTGGGTGCGGGTGCTTCTGCCGGGAGGAGCGTTGGCCTCGTTGCTGGCCTCGCTGGGGCTGCACGCACGTTCCTGCAGCCGGACACGGGGCCGGCGAGGGCCCCTGCGCGGGAGGAGGTCACAGCGGGGGCTCCCTGGTGCCGAGCCGGCCCTGCCACCCAAGGTTGCTCCCTGCTTGAGCGACCAGCGTCATTTCCATACTATAATTACATTGCCCAGCCCGCGCCTGATTTTACTGCTGTCTTGTAAGGCGGCCGGGCTGTGAGTAATTTAAAGCTCTATGAGGTGTCAGGCTGCGGGAAACAATCACCCCGCGGAGAAATACGGCCGGGGCCGTAATTGAGCAGAGCCGTGGGCGCGCGGCGGCACCGGGCCGGGCGCAGGGCTCCGAGCGCCGGTCCCGCGCGCCTGGCGCCCTCGGGCTACCTGGGCTCGTCCCGTTTGCACCTGGGACGTGCCCAGGACGGGAGCCGCGTCCCAGTACCGCGCGGCGCCGCGGTCCCGAGCCGCCGCCGTCCGCAAAATCGCTTCTCTTAAACATCTAAATTTTTAATTGGGGAGGAGAATGTAAGCTTAATTTTTCCTCGCCTGAAAGATATGAAAGGTCTGGCCCGCGACAACGGAGTGAGTGATGAATTATGCAGGCAGCGAGGGAGAGGTGGGCGCTTTTTGATGTGCTGTTTTATAATTGCGTAAACTACTGCATTCCTGAATCGGGCAAACATTATTTTACACGTTCAGTAACCTTTAAAAAACAGTGACAGCTAATTTATGATGTTCTCTAACAAAATTACAACAGGAATCTTAAAAAGTCTACCAAACTTGGGTGTTCTCTCCAGCAAATGTGAGGAGTTCAGGAGATAACGACTTTCAGAAACTGAGTGTTTTTCATTTTTGCATTTAGGCAAATATGACACGAATTAAAAGCTGTGCTTATGGAAGTCTTAATCAAGGAAGCGTTTTTTTAACTCTTCAGAACAGGTTTGTGTCGTGCAGTGGAACAGGACCGAGCGCAGAGCAGCCCTGGCTGGTGACACCTGCAGTTGACACTGGATATTCAGTAATTTCAGTGGGGCTTTGGGATGGAATCAGATGGTGTTTTAACTTTGAGGCAAGGCGGATGTTGCTGATAACTAACCTATCTGAAAACAAAATGTCTCCCAAAGGGAATTTCTATATTTCAAACTGTTTTTTCTTTCATCTTGAGTTGGTTCACAAAAAGGGAAATCTGTTTCGCAGAATGGAAATTCTGGAGATTTGCTCTTGTTCATGAACAGTGGAACAGTCTCCTTTGAATGACCCTGTTTAATAGATATTAAAATATAAGTCACTTTTGCTTGTCTCTGTGTTCACAGATGATGAAAATACGGGTGACCTCCCAGAGGCCCAGCTTGCTCTGGCCAGAGGATCCACCAGATCATCAGCCTGGAGTCGAGGATGGAGCACAGGGACACAAGGTACCTCGCAGGACTAGGCAGGACACCAGCGTTAAGCTGAGCAGAAGTGCCACTTGTCACCATCCTGCCCAGGATCTCAGATGTTTCATAGCATTTCTAGTGGATTTTCCTGTCTCTCCTGCATGGGAGCTGCAGCGGGGACCTGGGACACCAGCCCGGGGTGCTCTAAAATCCCCAGATTGGGTTTTAGATAATTACTGAAACTACTTTTGGTGATGTTTGAGCTTTCCAAGCACAACTGGGCCACATTTTCCCACTTGTCTCTAAACTCAGTAAGGTCAGAGGAGTGGGATGCAGCCTTGCACAGGTAGGTTGGCAGGAGGAGCATCTCTGGAGCTGGCTCCAAGGCCACACAAACCAACAGAGCCGTGGCCTAATCCACTTCCCCGGGCACCTTGCCCACATTTTGGGAGTGTTTTTGCTAAGAAAGCGACTTATTTTGGCTCTGTCTGTCACATACTTGCTGCATTCATTCTGAAGTAGGCTTTCCTTCCTCTTTCTCCCCCTAGCTTGGGTTGTAAATTTACTGCTATTAATTAATTTATAATTAAGTTCTATACACCAACCACTCGCTCTGAGAGAGATGATTTCAGATAATCTTAGTCTGTCAAAATATGCCTGTCTCTTTTCAAAGCTGCGAGGAAAACACTGTACAGCTTCAGGTTTGGAGATGTTAAACAGAGCGACAGGCTGAGCGTTTGCCCCGAAGGAGGCAGCTCTGCAGTGCGGGTGCGGAGGGCGGCGGCAGCTTGGGAGCTTCAGCACCACAAAACGTGCCCGCTCCTGGTGCTGGATACGTCCTCTGCAGCACCCTTGCTCTGTACAGCATGCCGAGCTCCTTGCAGTCTCCGGTTTTCCATGTCTGGGCATGGAAAACCAGCATGCCGGTACTGAACGTCGAGGAGCCATAGGGAGAAGTGGTTTTCTGTGATGAGTTGATGAGAAACTGAAGTCTGTGTGTGTGGCCCTGCTGCTTGTGCCGCTCATGCGAATAACGACCTGCAGAAATAGCTGGTGACTCTTGGCCTCCATGGAGGCCATGAGAGCGGAAGCCTCCTGAGCCCCTGTGCGTGCAGCCCCTTCCCAGCCCCGGACAGGCTCTGCTGGGTCTCCCCAAGAGCCTCCAAAGATGCTCTGAGGCTCTGGAAGTAGTTTCAGTACAAAAGAACCGTTCTTTCTTATTGGTTCAAGTTATTAATTAAAGATAATCTGCAAGTGATATGATAAAAAATGTGAATTTTCTGTTAAAAATCTGTATTTTTCTGTCCAGTTCTGGATTTCATACCTAGGACTGGTCTCAGGTTGCACCTCGGTGCGTGTGCAGGCCGTGCAGGGCTTCCCTCTGTTTCTGTAGCGGAAAGCTGACTGTGGGTGCCTTGTAAACTGTCACCTTCCTCTTCCTCCTTGGCAGTGTCAGAGCGTCTCTGAGGCTGCTTTTCCTTATCTGCTTCCATGCAGGAATGACCCAGACCTCTTCCATCCTGCGTCTTTCAGAGCCTTGCCTGATATAGCATATGGCTGAATTAATAACTAATCCTTGCAGGAAGTGTTTAAAGTCATATTTAATGTGGATGCAGACTATAACCCGCTTGCTACTTAATTGGCTCCAAACTAAACAAGCCATAGATATCCAATTATGGGATTGTATACAGGGCGCTGTGTCCTGCCGTAGCTCAGAGGCTCAGGGAAGCATTTAACTGCTAATAAACAGGGTGCTTGGCTTAATTTGAAAGGTTATTGCCATTTAATGTGGCTCCGTGGCAGTGAGCGCTCTCGTGGCAAGTGGCTGATGTCACCGTTGCAGCGGGGGACACGTGTGGCGACAGGGCTGCTCCAGAGACCCTCTTCGTGCTGCACATTGCAGCCCAAGGCAGCGGCATTGGCTCTCCCAAATAATGGTGCAATATAGGCCCTGTGCAGGGGCTGAGACACAACCAGGGTTCCTCAGCTCTCCAAGATCATTTCCATCAAGGTAATTTGCGCTTTGGGATGCTCGTTCACGCCCATCCATCTCGAGCCCAGGAGAAGCAATTCCCTGGGGCAGGGAGTTCGTTTGTGCTCTCCCTGGGTGATGTGGATGTCTGCGAGCGCCCATCCCAAACCTGTCTGCTACTTCTGTCCTGTTCACATCCCCCTGAGCTAAGGTAAGTGGTGGCTGGGCCAGGGGCGTAGCCTTGTAACAGGGCAGGTTCTGAGCGTGTGCCCGAATAACTGACGGGAAAAATAACACTCACTTGTCAGCTTGCGAGCATGAAATGGGCTGAGCTGCAGCTGGGCAAGGGGCTGCTCACCAGAGCTGGGGGTGGTCTTTTAATTAAGGCACCAAAGGCAATGGTGGCTTCGCTTTATTTGAAGGCAGGAAGGGCTGAGAGAAGCTCTGAGAAGCTCCGCGAGAGCCTGCAAAGGGGCAGCCCGCTGCACATGAGCCGTGTTGGTAACGGGCTGCGAGGAATGAGCTGGGCCGCCTGTGCTCCGCAATAGGAGGGGAGGCCTGGCCGGGCGGCCGCAGCTCCGGGACGTGAATGGCCTCCCCGGGAAGGCCCTCCCAGGGCCCCATCCCGGCGGGAGCAGCGCGAGATAAGGAGCCTGAGAAACTTCCCCAAAAGGAGAAGGCGAGAAGCACGGAGCAGGCCGACACGTGCCAGGAGAGCGGAACACCCCCGGAGATAAGGCCCCGCGGGACGGACAACAGCTGCCTCATGCCTGCGGAATGAAAGAGAAGGGAAGAGAAGGGGCAGTTCCATGAAAGGCAAGGCGCCGCAGGCTGCCGGCGGCGGCGGTGCTCGCGGGGCACCGGGTTCAGCACGGGCCGCGGTGCTGCCGGCCGGAGGGGAGGCTCCCGAGGCCACGCGGAGCCCCAGGGGGTCGCGCCGGCGGACAGGGAGGTTCTGTGCAGCGACACCCAACGGGCGGCACCGGGCGAGGAGCCGCGTGCGGTGCCGGCCCTGCCAGCGGGTGCCTGGATCCCCGTGCGGCGCTGCTGTCCCCAGGCTCTCTCTGCTTCCATGGCCTCGCCAGGGCGAAGAGGGGGCGTCCGGGCCCAAAGTGGGACCCTGGAGTGGGACCCCGGAGTGCAGGTGGCCCCCACAGCCTCTGCGGCGCTTCTTGGGGGCAGCGGGAGTGAAGGAAAACAAACAAGTCTAACTAAGTGCTTTGGCAATTATACAGACAAACAAATCACTTTCCCAAATTGCTTCTTTGGGGAATTACGGCTCCTGGAAATGAAACACAAACAGATTATTAAAAAAGAGCTTCCCGTTGGGAGAGAAACAGTATTTACAAGAGAAGATGTGCCTAGCTGGACCTCTAATTGCTGTTCATTATCTCATATTGATTTAATTAGTTGCTGCACTCAGGTCTAAATTGCCTGCTGTCCTCGGCGGGGTTTCGGGGCCGGGGTGCGGGGCTGGCCGGGTGGCAGCGGCAGGTCCCCGTGTCCCATGCTCTGCCCCGCCGTGTCACTAACACGGCCTGTGGCGAGGACAGCGCCGTGTCCTCGGGGGCTTCGCCTCCGCTTCGTCTGCAGTGCCCGCGAACGCCAATTAACTGGAGTAATTAGAGCGCCTTCATACCATGGAAGCTGAGTGTCTTTGTGGGAGCAGGGCAGGATGCTCCGAGGGGAGGTCCTGGGAAGGCGGGAGCGCTGTGAGGGCGGCCGTGGCCCTGCCACCCTGCGGGACACATGGGCACCACAGAGCCGTCCCCACGGAGCCCTGGGCACCTCCCGGCTCCGGCAGCCCAGCAGCGCCAGCTCCAACAGCCCTCCTTGGGGACCGGCTGTTTAGCAGGCTCCTACGTTATAATTGTGAGTGATTAATGAGGGAGCTGGCGATTGGGCTTGGAAAGATCGGTAATTGCGGCTGTAAGAAGCCATGTCCAAGCAGGAAGATGGCACGTTACGTTATGCTCAGGAAGCTGATTTTGTGGAACTGCTGCAGAGTTGCCAGTGTCTGGATGGCGGTGGCAGCCCTGCACACGGTGGAGGAGCAGCGCAGGCGATGCTGCACGCGAGCACCGCAGTCGAGCAGCCCCTCTCCCTGGGTTTCCCTGGCTCTCCCTGGCCTGGGGAGCGTGCAGGGCTGGAGCAGCTGGTGGCTGGTGGGCCCAGCTGCCCCGCGAGCCGCTGCTCATCCTTGGCTGCAGCCACCATCCCCCTGGGCACCCGGAGCCCTGTTCCCTCCTGCGTCAGCTCTGCAGGCAGCCAATCCAGCCTTCCTCGAGGCGCTGCAGGAGTTAGTGTGGCTGGAGCTGCGGAATGGCCAGCGCACAGGGAGCCGCACTGAGGCGAGCAGCACCCATCAGGTCCATGGACGTGGGACAGGCCGCTCCGGTGCATCCCGGCTCATCCTGGCGGCGCTCACGCCTGCCCCAGTCACACAGCGGGAGTCAGGGCTCGTGGCAATGCCAGCAGAGACTCAGAGCAGTGTGGCGAGCGTCCCGGCCGGCATGGATTGATGCTGCTCCTGGGCGGCCGCCCATTCCACATGTTGGGATCGAACGGGGAATTAGATCTGAGGAAATTGGAAGCGCAGCAGCTGTTAAAAATGATCCTTTGTGCATCAAATCAGTATTCCAGAGGCTACTCTGGATTCGATACATCAAAGGTTGAAGGATCATACAACCCTATTAGCTACAAACTTTAATTTCCCTTCGGGGCTGGTGTGTTACAATGGAACTACAGCAGCAATTACAACTTTTCCTGCTCTGACAACTTGTTTAGATCAATAATGTCCTCAGCATCTCGAATCAAGAGGGCTCCGTCAGCCGGGTGGGTGAAGCGGCCAGGGCTCTGGCAGGGCAGCCAGGCCCTGCTGGGCCCCTTCGGGCTGTTTCCTCCGTGCCGGAGGAGATGGGGCACCCCATGGCATGGTGGAGCTGATCGGCACCTGCTCCATGCCCATCCCAGTGCCCTTTCCCAAACCTCCAAGTTCACCACCTTCCTCTTGGGATAGAGAGCAAAGCTGCCAGCGACGTGGCTGTCGCCCTGCTGTCACCTACGGTCTCCGATGTGTCCTGCAAAGCTCTGTGCCGAGTCTCTCCATCGCTGCTGCTGCTGCCGTGGCGGCGGCAGTGCCCGGCGTGGCACGTGGCCTGCACCCCTTCTGCCACGGCACCGTCCTCGGAGGGCTACGTTTCCCTTCATTCAAACATTGTGTGAGCTGCTGCTTTCACTCTGTGGCAGGAAGCCAGCGTGGAGGGCGAAGCAGTAATAAATCTACTCACCGAACTAGAGCTGGCTTGGGAATTGAGAAGGAGAAAAACCAGAGGAGCAAGTGTGGTCTCGGTGCCCGGCACGGCCTGGCTGCTGGAGCCGTGTGAAGTGCGGCAGCGAGGTCACGGCGATGCAGGAGCCGCGACGGGCAGGAGCGGAGTGGGTGCCAGCCCTCACCTGCGGGCCCTGAGAGGTTGGGCACCGCCGGAGCCCGGCGCGGCCGCTGCCCGAGGCAGGCGCTGCAGGCTCCTTTAGTGCGGCGCATGGACAGCACCTATTGGAGTGCAGGGCCTGGGCGCAGCAGCGGGGAGCTGGGCATGGCTCCGTGCCCTGGAAAATCCAGGGGAGAGCTGAAAGATTGCAGGCTCGTACATGAAGGCTATCAAGGAGCAGAGGCAGCGCTTTGCAGAGCACGAGAGGCGCTGACAGAAGGGGTGAGATGTATCGCCCCTGGGTGCATGTCCTGCTACAGGGCTCTTCCTTGCAGCCACAACGCGAGTGGGAAGGGCAGGGAAACCTCATCCAAGCAGTGAAACGTCTCGTGTAAATGCTCCCAAAGGAAACACGTTACAGACCTCTCCTCTACAGCCAAGAGCCTTTTGGGGGAGAAATGGATTCTGATCTGACAAAAATTGACGGAGCTGAAAGCTGCAGCCTGGCCCTTTGCAGAGCAGCACAGGCAGGCATGTGCACACGCTCGGAGCCGCGCGCGATGGCGAGCGGCAGCAGAAACGGGACAGTTCAGTTCCCAGGAAAATTCATGTCTGCACGTTCAGAAATTATGTAGTCTCCTCTAGCAAATTTAAAGCTTTTACCTAAAGCGGGCAAGATGCTGGAGGAAAACATCAGGGATCGGGGCTTTTGTTTGACATTTCTAAATCCAAATATTGCATGTTCTTCATCTAGTTCTTCTGCAGTGTGGAACTGCTTTATGGTAAGTGTGTTGGCAAATCATTTCTAGGGCTCTTATTCATCAAGGTACTTAAGCACATGATTAATTTGATAGTCAATAGGAGTTCTCACAGGTTGAAACTTTAGGGATATGTGAGACCTTGCAAAATCAAAGCTGCAGCAGTGATTTACTAACAGTTCTTTCTGGTCTGCTGATGTGGGACCTAAAAGATTAGATGTGTTTTTCATACAATAGGAGTTTATAAGGTTCTCCTTACTGACACGCTGCTTTCTGTCAAAGTTTTTGCTCATAATTATATTTGCTGAGGGTTTCCTTTGTAAGTAACGGCTGCACAGGAGCAGGGATGAAAGGAGTACGGATTGAGGGGCTCCGAGGGCCAGGAACACTGTGTTGGATGTGAAGTGTTCGTCAGAGAATCTCTGGTGCTCTAGTAGGTGCCAGCACATTCAGAAACGGGGATGGAGGAGCCAAGTAAGCATCAAAGTGAAACGTTCAAATTCCTGTGGAGAATTTGAACGTTTCCAGCGCAGCCTGTGTGCTTGGGGCGCCCGTGAATCACAGCGATCCTGGCGGTGCTGAACAGGCTGTGCGTTCAGGATGGGACATCCCGTCTAGCCAGGGGTCGTCCCTTGTTTTGGAAGTGTCCTCTGCGTGGGGACACGGAGCAGCCTTATACGTGGCGCAGAACCGGTGTGGTGGCAGAGGTGCCTGGGTCGGGGAGGCAGCGGGAGGCTGCTCCGGGCCGCTCGGAGCCCCGCGGGAAGGCAGCGCCCAGCTGCTGCGCGCCCAGCGCACAGCCCCGCTGCACTGCACAGTGCTGATGCCTGTAACTCGGAAAAATTAAGTGTTGGTGCAGGAGATGGCCCGGTTTTATAGCGCCCGTAAAGCGTCGAGGCGCTGGCGCGGGCTGCCGGCCCCGCACGGTCACCCTGCCTCTCCGCCGGCCTCGCATGCGGGGCCTCATGAATAAACAATTGCCTCATGGATAAAACAAATCAACATATTAAACACCCTTTACAGCTTAAAAAGTTCCAACCGTTATGCAAATAGACCTGTTAAATGAAGAATATTCCTAGGTAAAATAATTATGCAGAACAGTTTCCCCTCTGCATAAGGTGCCAAAAATTATCTCAGTGATGCCAATTATCTGCTTGTTAGCACTGACATTATCATAGTCATTACACCGAGCCGGTGCGGTTTATGTAAGATCTACACTGTGTTCTATTGTCATTTTTTTTCTCTATTTACAACTCTGTATAATAAATGTCATTTTTCAAATGTTAAGGTATTTGGTATTTAATCTATCATTAAGGCTCGGAGTATGTCTAGCCCCTAATGGGAAGAGTGGTTTTAGCCCCCGCAGTACTGAAAAAGGAAGAAAGAAGAAGGAATCTCATGGCGCCGGCGGGGACGAGGCATGAAGCAGAACCCTTTAGCTGCCCTAACGAGGGGGAAGGAGGGAGGGTCGCGCGGGCAGAGCTGCGTGGAGCGGTGGCCGCAGGTGGCCGTGTGTCCCCGTGCGTGTCACCGCGGCGCAGGGGATGCAGGGGCAGCTGTGCTGCCCGGGCGCTCGGTGTCCTCCAGCCGAGTGTCCTCGCGCGCCACGCGTGTGTGACCTGCCTTGCTCAGCCCTCGTGTCGCTTATGCTCCCTGCAGGCGCCGTGCCAGGACGCGGCCGCGCCGGGATGGGGGCTGTGCCGGGGACACCGCGGGCTCTGTGCTCCCACGGGCAGCATGGGCAGGTGAGTCCGGCCGCGACGGTGCAGGGGTCGCTGCAGGGTGGGACGGGGCAGCGGCTCCCTGGGAGCAGCCCGGCCAGCTCCAACCGCTCCTGCCCCTTCCCTGGGCTGCCCTGGGGAGGCCTCTGCCATCCTGCCGCAGCTGCTGGGAAACGGGATCTGTGCTGTGCCATTACGAACCTTGCAGTGTGATCTAAAGCCATTGCCCACGTCATGCTCCCACCATCCTGCTCCCGGCCCGGGGGACATTGGCTGGGCAGGACGTGCCCCGTGTCGGCGCAAGGAGCCCAGGGCAGCGCAGGGCGAGCAGAGGGAGATGCTCCTGGTGCAAGGGCCCTTTCCAAGCACTAGCGAGAAATAAATCAGGGCCTCTCCTTGAGTCCGTACAGGCTTTGAAATGTGCTAAAAAACATCTCTTAATTACTGTGAAATTACTGATAACTGTCTCAGCACCAGGCTATGAACCATCCTCTAATTACGTGTTATAGACGCGGTATTTCTATGAATCATTAATTAATTATCCCCTGCTGCCCAGCGTGAAAAATGGATGTCTGGAGCAAGCAAACGGGAGAGAAAAGCGGGGCACAGTCAGGAGAGTTGGGAGGAAGGTCTCGGGCAGCCGGGAGCCGCGAGGCGGAGGGAAGGAGCGCGCGGGGTGGCTGCACACGTGGGGCTCCCTGTCGGTCTGCCTTTGGCCCCGCAGCAATTAGAACGCGTTATTAAGAACAGGTAATTGCACTGTGATCGCGTGGCCGCAGAGCTCCGAGCAGGTTGCCCGCCCGGTGGGGTGGCAGGGGCCGCGGCCGGCGTGTCCCCGGGGGCTGCACAGCACCGTGGGCTCGTCGGGCGCTCTGAGCTCCCGGCAGCGCCGCCCATCAATCTCACTCCAGCGCCCATTTTCCAGCTCACTATCTCCTCGCTTCCCATCCCGGCGCTCCTGATGCGGCAGCCACAGCCGAGACGTGACAAGAGGAGCTGCATCCGACCAAACAGATCCCGCTGCAGCGGCAGCTCCCAGCGCTGCAGGGCGGGATCGCTGCCCATGCAGCCCTGTGGCCTCGTGCCCGGCGCTGCCGGCTCCGCGGATGTGCCCGGCGCGGCAGCGAGCCTGGTGAGCAGTGAGGGGGCGAGGGAGGCACGGGCGCTTTCTGGAGCCGTGGGAAGCGGAGCTGGTCTCCAATGGCTGCAGCGTAGGGAATGCGGGAACCGCTCCGTTTGTTGAATCGCATGTAAATAGCTTGTTTGCTAAACAGCCTCTCCCCAATCTCTGGTGTTTTGAAAGCTGCTTGCAGGAACATCGCACTAAAAGCTCTCTTCCTCCCAGAAGGAGCCATAATGGGAACCCGCTCGTGGTGCTCAAATACCGAAAGGCTTCCTTGGGAAAAAAAGGTAGTTTCTCATTTTTTGTTGTAAAGAAATGGGGCATCTTAGGCAAAACGAAGTTTTTAAATAAAACCTTTTGCTTTGGTCACGGAGCTGTTTCTCATTCTAACCATTTTAGAGCAGAGAGCTTTGAACTTTGCAGCTTTCCAGGGCAGAGGCTGGGGCCGAGAGGCGCCGCTCACAGAGCCGCTCGGGAAGCGGCCGCTCGGGAATGTCGGGAGCGCCCTGGGCTGGCCCCGCTGCCGTGCCAGCCCCACCGCCTTCCTCTGACCCGCCTTGGAGGAAGGAGCGACGTGTTCCCTCCCAAGCGACCCCTTACAGAGCAGGGAGGGCTGGAAGCATAAAAACCTGTGAAGTCTGAAAGCCTTGAGATTATTCTGCCATTAAAGCTTTGATACAAAGGAAAGTCTGATGGAAATGTCAAAATATTTGATATTTTACAGCAAAAAGAAAACAGCTCGACTAATGGAAACTCGGCTTTCTTGTGCCTTGGTGCCACTTGTTTGATCATTGAAGGGCAAGAAAATAAATGTTTCCTTGTAACGGTGGATTTCAGATTTCCATGTGAAATCCAAGCAAATGCAGCGGCCACGTGCGAGCGCGTCGCGGTTTAACCCGCAAGCCGCTCTGGAGAGCAGCAGTGCATTGAATAAACCCCGGGAGCCGGTCTGCGGATTCACCGGCACCTCCTCTCCTCTCACTTCTTCAGCCCGCTGCAGATTTATGGTTCCGCATTAACCTCGTGAGCACTCATAAAGTTTACCACGGTAATGGTGGCAGGAGGGAGAAGGGAGTTTTATGGGTGGATAATAATTACCAAATGCAGAAGTGCTCGGGGGATGTGTTTGTTGGTGTGAGGGCCCAGCCAGGCGCTGTCCCTGCGTGAGGTGCCACTTGTCCACGCGCCGCCGTCCCCATCCCAACAGCGCCCAGCGCCGGGCGGTGGGAATCGCGTACCACTTCACTGGTGTGACCGGCACGGGTCTGCGCTGCGGTGTGACACACAGGTCTGCACTGCACGCCAATGAAGCCCAAGTATTGCAAAATGCATATAATATTATAGCATATAATAAATAGAAACATGAAGTGAGTTAATTTTGGATATAGCAAAATATTAGGTTTTGTAGTAGCAAGACAAAAGAGCCAAGCCAGTACAAGTCACTCTGAAATTTTCTTATATAAATCTCACCTTGATGCTGCCAATGCCTGTTCCAATAACCCTGCGTTTCCCAAGGGAAACTGCCCCACGGACCCTTCCCAGCCAGGTCCCGTGTGCTACCTGCGGTCCTGCCACCAGCACCACTCAGGAAATTTAATTTGGATTAATTGAAGGTGTGAATTTACAGTGGATTAGCCAAACCTCATTAAATCCCCTCCTGCAGTGAAAGTCCTATTCAGAATTAAAGGACCTCATAAACTGAACTAACCCAAATGAGCGGGATTTTAATGCTGAATGAGTGTCCCCAAGTGGCAGTGCCGCAGGCGGGCTGATCCCGCAGCGCGTGCCAGGGTCCCGCTCGGGTTGTGCTTCCCGTTGTGCGCGTCCCGGCCGAGCACGAGCTCCGCGCGGGCCCGGCGGCCTCCGTTTCCCTGGGCAGAGGGGAGAGCTGCGCAGAGCGTTCCTCGCTTTAACTCCTTTCCCCCGTTTTCCCTTTGCTCGCAAGCGGCTCCCGCAGCAACCCCAGCTCCAACAGACCGTGGTGCCGCAGCGCGGGCTCCGCGCGGCAGCAAATCTGGGCTGTTCTGTTCAGCCACTCGATTTGCAGGTAGGCACCTTCAATAAATGGGACAACTTTAAAAAAACATATCAATAAAGGTTTAATTTTAAAAGAGTAAATGCATTTTGAGTCTGCCACAATTGTATTATTGGTACCGTTGTATTTCCACTGAAAAATGATTTTGATGTTGTATCAGAGTGGGAGTCTGTCATCTCAGGTCACTGGGGATCATTCTTGTTTTCTGTATAGTTTACAAACTCATATTTTCCATTTATGACATATAAAGCTGTGGATATCGCCAGAGAAAATACTGTAGTAAAACCCTAATAAATTACTACAGGCATAAGCAAACTCTAGTAATTTATAGAGGGTTTTGACTTTAATAATGTTTTGCCTTAGATTTGGTCTTAATTATAAATCATTTGTAAAGACAGTTTAAAATATAAGCAAATCTTACATGGCATTCTTATTATCTACTTAATATCTCAGATCAAAAGATTTACTATATTGCATTCTGGGAATTAAGCAAACTAGGAAACTAAGTAAGAAAGAAACACAGTAAAATTATAGTTTTGTCATAAAACTTTGATTGATCAATGATTATTGTAAAACTATGGTAACTATGCAGATGCCAACATAAATCTGTAGCTGAAGAGGATTTATTATTGAAAATACTATATTTTCCACAATTTTGACTGTGGTGTTAATATGGATCTGACAGATTTACTGTAGTTTTAGCTTAATTAACTCTATTTGACTGTATATACCCCTATAATGCATGTATCCCAAGGTGCATCTGCTCCGTATGGAGGTTTTTCCTTCAGCGGTAGTTTAAGAAATACTTAGTCCCGGTCACAACCCCGTGGCTGCAGAGGCCAGGAGCGCATCCCGGCCGAGCGGAGCCCTCGGGGCCACGATGCCGGGGACAGCGAGGGGCAGCGGCCCGAGGGTGCAGCCCTCATGGACCCGCAGGGACCCCAAACGCCTCGCTGGTGTTGCAGGTGGCGAAGCAGAAGCTCCTTTTTCCTCCTGCTTCTCTCCTCGCTCGGTGCAGAGCGGGCGGCAGCGAGTGCAAGCGTGCGCTCGGCCTCCTTCACTGCCTGCCGCTGTCGCTGCTTATTTTGCCTAACCATGAAATTGCTAGACTGCCCTTAAATACGCTCCTGCAAATGAGGACACCGGAAAAAATGCAATAATTGTGACAGTAACTCACTAGGCCAAGCCTGACATGTCTCTAATTGCCTGCTAAAATTGTCTCTGTCTCCTAAAGTGCAAATTATCACCCGAAATGACAAGAATAATGAATGAGTAACTCTGATGTAATGCAACAATTAGCCCTTAAAGACACTGTCTAATATGCTAATGCTGAACACCCACTCCTTGTTATTAAGTGGCTGATAATTATTTAATTATCTCTCTGCCAGGATGATTTACTCGGTTTGTTTAGCTGGGCGGCGGGGTCAGGACGCGGCTCCGGGCGCCGCTGTGGCCGTGTCCCTGTCACCCGCGATGCCAGCCGGGCTGGCCCCGCGCTCGCCGTCCGCGGGACGCAGCCGCAGCTGCCCTGGGGATCGTCCCGCTCCCGTCCCGCTGCACCGGTGACGGAGCCGCCGGTCCCGGCGCGGCGCCGCCCGCTCGCAGGGTTGGTTTGTGCAGTTTTCTGTGCGTGTTCTTGCAGGTCAGGAAGGTCTCTCTGCTGAAGGCTTCTCCACACCTGAGGAGCCCTCGCTGCTCCCTGCATTGCCCGTCTCCCTGGAAATAGCTCCCTGGAGCACACCAATGAATGTGGCAAGGTGCTGCCTTGCACAGGGAAAGGCCATCAAACCATCGCCACTGCTCGGCCCGTGCTTGCCGTTTCCCCAGGGATTTTCCCTCCTGTGCGGCCACCTCCTCCCAGCCCTGCAGCTGCTTCCTGGCGGGATGGCGACACACAGGCAGCCGCAGCAAGTGGCAGGGCTGGTGTCACTCCTGTCCTCTGCTGCGGAGGCAGCTCCCACCTAGACACGCGGGAGGGATTTTCCTAAGCCAAGAATTACGGAGACATCAGGGGAAATGGCCGGTAGTTGCCGGGGGATGCTCGGGGCTGCAGGCAGGAGCCGTCGCTCGCGGAGCGCGAGCTGCAGCCCGCATGTCCTCTGTCACCAGCACCTGCTCCGGGCCGGTAACCGGCCTGAAGAGACGCGGTGACAGCAGCGGGCACTGGTGCAGGCAACACTTTTATTAACCTAAAATACCTTGAAAGTGAGGGATTGGCAGAAAGGTGCAGCCGGGGCCGGGGAGGACGTGCAGCACGGCGCGTCCCGCCTCCGCCGGGGATGCTCTGCTCATGCCAGGCGCCTCCAAAGCCTTCCCACGCCAGACGCAGTCAGCTCCGGCTTCTGCTTTCCCTAATAAATTAAAAATGCCACATTCTCCCAAACTGCATTATTACCGTTTATAATTTTGATTGTTAATTTGCATACGAAAATTAGTCCTGTGACATGCGTGAATTTTATTTTATTCTTGAACTAATTATAAACAAGAATGCCACATTATTTACATAACTAATTATTGTTCCTTCTGTTCTCCCGTTTTTAAATCATAGTCCCGTTCTACATTGGTTAACGATGCAAATGAACAATCAAAGAATATTTCTAAAGTTTCGGAATTTGTTCTATTTGCATCAAATACAAATTCCTCTGAATGGGAGATAATGTGCCTTTCCATTTTAATGGACATAAATTAGGCTGATCTTAATTTATAGTTAATTTGAATGAATATTTCTTGTCTACCTGAGTCTGTTTTTTCAGGGGCTAATTGTAGATGTTTATTAACCCATAAATCTGCCTTTTGCTATAAACAAAGCAGGATTTTTCCCCAGAAAAGGTGATTTTGCACCGTCATTTTGAAGCTGGCCATTCGGCATTCAGGGATTCTGTGCTGCACGCATGGGAATTTAACGAACTCTTAACGGGGAAGTGGGGAGGCCGGGGGCTCCTCGGAGCGCCGTCCTGTGTGCACAGGAGGGAGCTGGGGCTGAGCTGAGGGGCCTGGCATAATCGAATCCCGGGATTTGTGCAAAAAGAACCTGTGCAGCGACCGGGACTGGGGGCGCTTGGACCCGTTGGATGGGGCTTAACTCCCTTCTACAAATGGTCTCTAGATAAATGTGTGTCTTAAAAAACATAATAACTCTAACAACATTTCTATCCAGTAATCATTAAATCGGCTCCCAAGGAGCCATTATGTTCTATGTGGTAGAAAATATGAATTTTAAAATGGATCCTAAACGATGCTTTTATGCGGTGGAGCGTCACAGCTCACAAAGAGCCGTCACAGTCTAGCAGGGGATAATGCACAGCCCAAAACACTCTCGAGTCTCCCACTGCCTGAGCAGTAAATGTGGCCAGGAGCATGCGGGTGCCCTGGCCACCCTCTCCTCCCCACCCTGGCCACCCCATCCACGTCTGCCCGCGGTTCTGCATGCAGACGTGCGCATTTTGGGTTGACCTGAGCATTTCCGTGCTCATGTGAAGAGCCCTGGGAGGATCCGTGCGGCAGCGTGGCACGCTGCGCTCCGCAGGGCACCCTGCCCGGTACGTCGCCACTTGGGGTTGGAAGCTGCCTTTCCAACCAGGCAAACACATGTGAGAGGTGGGTGGCGTTTGGCTGAGCTCGTCAACGGGAATTGCTCCCGGGTTCCTCGGGCCCCATTAGCGCCGCTAATGAGGTTCCCATCAGCGGCGATTGGGCGCGCTGCCCGCGCAGCTGCCCCGTGAGCGGGTGCTGGCGCGCGGCACACCGGGGACAGCGGCTCCTCGGCCCCCCGAGCCCCGTCCCCTGCGCACGGGGCCCTCGCTGCCGCCCAGCACGGCGTCGAGGAGCGAGGCTGCAAATTGCAATCACGTTAGTGACCTGCAGCTATTGTTTTTTGGCTTTACTAAAGCAATTAGACTGTCTAATTGTATAAATCACGATCGTATTATATTGTCAATAATTAAATTCCCTTTGACACCGTTGTTTACACTTCCAGTGCTTATTAATTAGTCCAAGCTCATTAGTCACTTCCATCCTGGGGAAGGGGCTCCTGCCACGGCACGGTGCCCTGGATGAAGGGAACATCCCGTTGCCCTTCCTGGGACCGGCAGGGCCCGTTCCTGCAGGGTCCGACTCCTGAGGAGATGGCTCCGGAGCTGCCGTGCCCGGTCCTCGGCATGCAGCAGCCTCTGGAGCAAGAGGACAGCAGGGCAAGCGGGAGGAGGCTGCTGGGATCGGCTCCTCGCTGAGGGCAGCTCTGCTGCAGCGCGCAGCGGCGGGCAGGCCTGCCGGGACGGCCACGGATCAGCAGCATCCGTCATTCCTCGCAAGGAGAGCAGAGGCGAGCGGAAGCGGTGGACGTATGTGCAAATCTAGCGAGCTCGTGGGGATAGTTCCCTTGGAAACAAATGTGATGGAAGTGAGACGAGGAGACAGGGCAGTTCCTCGGATGGACACGAAGCCCGGCACAGACGTGGAGCGGGGAGCGGAGCTGGACACGGAGGGGGCCGGAGGGGCCGCGCACGGCGTGGCCGAGCGCTGCCTGCGCCTCCGCATCCCGGCAGCCCTGGGAGCGCTCGGCCCGCGCCGCACACTTGATATTCTGGCTCCGGCGGTAATTGATGCCGTGGAGCGGGCGCCTCGCCGGCCGCCCGCCACAGCCCCGGCCACCCGCCCGCGCTCCGGCGCCGCTGGGCTTTGCTCGTGAGCAGAAAGCGCAATTCCAGGCCAGGAAGTTCTGCTAACGGTGCACAGAGGAATGCTTGTGAGACACAGATTGCTTCATTTGCATCATCTTGGAATATTTTTGCATATAATAAAGATTCATATTTTTTCTTTGCCCTCTTCTCCATCGTTTTCACGGGGAAGTGGGAGTGCAAAGCCCCGCGGTTGCATTAATCACACAGTGCACCTGGAAGGAGGTGATCTGCCTAACGCTGCGGTCGGGCTCTCTGGAGAGGGAGCAGCCGGGCGAGCCTCCCTGAACCAGGGGCTTCTGCTTCTGCTTCCCACCCGGCCCTGCAGCCCAGACCCTCGCGGGTGTCACCTCCAGCTCCCCCGGCACTTGTGGAAATCAAAGCTCTTCCCTGGGCTGCACGAGTTTCCTTTGGGCACGTTGGGCGCTTGCTGTGCGTGTGGCCGCGCTCCGGCCGGGCGCGCGGCGATGGATGCGAGTGGTGCCTCCCTTCCCCAAGCCGCTGCTCCACGAGCGAGCGGAGCGGCAGCAAAAACCTCCGGGATCTGATTGCGGAGGCGGGAGAGGCGCCAAGGGGAGGCGGCGATGGATGGTGCCCGGCCGGCTGCCCCTTGGAGGAATCATTAACACGTGATTAATTAGCGGCGCTCTGCTTGGGAAGCGCAAGGCGCTGCAGGAGCGGCTGCGAGCGGCCGGGCCGGGGAACGCGGCGCTCGCCCCGGCGCTCGCGCCCGCCTGCACCGGCGCTGGGTGCACCGCGCCTCGAGCCGCCGCCATCGCCAATAGCTATCTTATTTAGCAGCTAATACACTTAAATGCATTTTAATAAACTCCATTCCATGAGCATACATTAATTGACTGATTAATTCTAATAAATCCTTATTTGAGATGCTTAATTTAGAGTGTGACTGATTGTGCTGTCACGCATGGATTAGGGAAGTGCTGGCTGCAAGGAGATAGCCCGGAGATACCGGAATTCCAGTTCTCCTGGAATTGCTGCAGGAAAGGGAGATAGAAATGGCCCCAAAGCTGGTGCTGAGCGGGGCAGGTTCGTTAATCAGGTGTCATTTTTCCTCCACCTCTCGTTCAAAGGTTTGAAATGGCTGTTGACCAGAAGTGTCTGACTCAGCCCTCGCACCCCGTGTCTCCCCTTGCAGCCCTCGCCAGGCTCAGCAGCGTTATCAATATTCAGCGAATGGAGCAGGTGCTGGAAACGCCTGGCTCTTCTGCAAGTGCTTGCACGTCAGGCAGGTCAAGTGTCTGCTTTCGTTTCCATTTATCAGCTCTTATTTTCAGGGCCTTACACTTCGGACAAACTAATATTAGCAGGGTTCATGGGGAGAGGGTGCAATGCGGTATTCAGGTTATCATTCATCTCTCCCCACTGTCAGCAAGCAGCTACCAACAGGCATAAATAAGAGTTTTATTGTCTTGCACCATCATAACACACCAAAGCTGAGAAAAAAACAATGCGTCAGATAATTTATTCAGCAAATGTTATCATTTCATTAGCTCCGCACGAGCCGCCTGTGACGCTCTCCCCGGCTGCGCAGCCTCGTTGCGCTCCGTGCGCTCCCGGAGCCGGCGCTGCCGGAGTGCCTGGATGGAGGAGCAAAGCCGGGGGTGGCCCCGGGCTTCACCGTGCCCGTGAACGGAGCAGATTGCGGGGGCTTGTGTCTCTGCTCTCAGTGCACGGCGTGGGACTCGTTGCTGTAGCGTGTACTGTGAAATGTGAATTACAAGTGCACCCTCCCAACTTCCCGATTGAGTATCACCTCGCATGCATTTTCAGTAATTTTTTTATCTCATTTGCATTTTTCCTTGTGTATTTGCATCAGAAAAGCTGGAGATGCTTCAGTTCCTGTGGGTGTGGAAGCCCTGGGCTGGGAGCGAAAGGAGCCAGAACGAGAGGGAGGAACAGCTCCGTGCCCCCTGCACCCCGGAGCGGGGCAGCCCATCCATCCATCCATCCATCCATCCATCCATCCATCCATCCATCCATCCATCCATCCATTTTTGCAAAATACTCATTTTTTATCATCTTCCTATCCTGCTCTCGGGTATTTTGAGTGATCCTATAAAGTTTAGAGAGGGAGTTGTGACCTTTCCTGACGTGCGACAATTAATTTGTACTTCAGCCCAGTAATGAACTGCAGTTATCCATCACGTGCAGCTCCCTGCCTCGCGCTCATAACTCAGGCTCGTGGCACGGCGAGGCCAGCAGCCGCGCGGCGCCAGCACAGACCTGCTCGCTGTAGTTCTTCAGGTGCATACGCAGCACAGTACTGGGGCAAATCTGGGATTAAACCCAGCCACTGCCTCTGCATCTTCCCCACGGGGAGCTCGCCGGGCCAATTTGCTGCGTTCCCATTTCTTGGAGGAATTATTTGCCCTGCAGCATCCCCTTTGCTGCAGGGTGCTGCCACAGAGCTGCGGGTGCTGCACCACGAGCTCAGCGCTGCGAGCGCCGGATGCAGCCGGAGCAGCAGAGCTGGATGAGCAGCCGCCTCCTGTTCCCGCCAGCCATTAGCATGCGAATGGGTCCGTAATGTGCCATCTCCGCTCCCATCCCTGGCACGAGAACAGGAACGAGGATTTTGATTACTCATATGCTCCAGGAAGGTGTCTGCGGGCTGCGCTGCTCGGCTCGGCAGCGGGCTGAGCGCCGGCACGCTCGCCACACGCTCCGTGCACGGCAGCCCCTGCACGGGCCTGCACAGCGGCTGCAGGACCGAGCTCAGATGCAGCCCTGCCCGCGCGGGTGAAATACTGGTGAAGATGCCCGGAGCCAGGAGCCGAGGAGCTGGCCGCCTTTCCTCCCGGGTTTAACTGCTCGCCGCTCCGTGCCAGCGCGGCAAGCGCGCACCTTGGCTCCGGCGGGGGATGTTCCTGGGCTGTTGTTTGCGTCCTGCATAAAGGAGCGCCAAGGAGAAGAGCTGCTCGGTGCCCAGCCGGGCCGCTGGGGCTGACTGCAGCCCCACTAACGCGCCGGAGGCAGCAACGGGGACACGCAGAGCGAGGCCGGGAGCTCGCAAGGGCCAGGCAGCGGCTGAGGCTTCCAGCAGGAATCGGAGCGCTCCGCCAGCGCGGCGGGAGGGCAGGGGCTGCGCGTGGGGCGGCGCTCGCTGCTCCCGTTGTCCCCGTGCCGCTGCCCAGGACAGGGTGCCGCAGTGCCGCACACCACGCTCAGCACTTCCCCTCCTGCAGGATCCGTCTGCCTGCAAGCCGCACAGTGAAAATCTGTGGCACCAGCCCCCTGTTTTAGCTACTTGGGGTGGTTCTGCGTCACCTGGGTCCCTGGTGGCGTTGGTGCCACGTGCAGGAGCGGCCCGTGCGGTGCCCTGGGCCGTGCACGGGGCCGCGCCAGCAGCCCGGCTGCTCCGGCAGTGTGTTCTCGGGGAGTCCTTAATCCGCGGGTCGCCACCGTGATAAACAATAATGTCTCTTTTGGAGCTGTTACGACTTATCGTGTTAATGGGCAGTTAGGGAGTCTTTAATTGGTGATTTGTGCGTGCAGTGCCACAAAATTTTAAAACACATTTCCCATCATTGCTGGGGTGTTTGGGAAGCACCAGCTCGGCGTGCGATGGAGACGGGCGAGCAGGGAGCGGAGACCCCTCCTCCTGCTATTTGCTGCTTCGCAGAGGAATGGAGAGACCTGTGCTAGGAACGGGCAGAACCGGCTCTGTGCAGCCTGGGGCACCGCGGGCACCCAATGCTGGCGGTGGAGCCACAGCTGGGGCGTTGCCAGCGCGAGCTCCTTCCCGGGAGTATCATCCGGCATCCAGGGAGCACAAGGGAGCCTGAAGAACTCGTGGAAACGCTGGCTCCAGCCAGGGAGGAGGCGTCGCTGAGCGGGAAAGGAACCGGCCCCGGGACGTCCCTGGATGCGGAGGGGCCTCTGCCTTGCAGGCCAGCGCGTTGAGGAGCTTTGGGAGCGCTCCAGAACGGGGCTTTCCAGGGCTCTGATTAAGCTGCTCCTGCTGTTGTAAGCAATAAATCCTCGTGATGAGGCTCTGTTTGGCAGGTGCTGCCCCACCGGGCTGGCTGCGCCCAGCGGCACCGGCCGCGTCCCGGCGTCCCGGACGTGACGGTGCCGGGCGCCGCGTCCTGCTCCGGCAGCGC
>VZSG01000240.1:464767-477310 GCA_013398315.1 Nothoprocta pentlandii | reverse complement strand
CCGGGCGCGCGGCTCATTGGGGATGCGCGCGGCATCCCGCCGTGGGGCCGCCCCGGCGAGCAACCCGCGCACGACAAGAAAAATGAAGGCAGGCGCAATCTCATTTTCTGAGGGCTGCAAGTCAGCCAGGAAATGGCTATTATTCCATCGACACTGTCGGTATTAAGTTATTTCCTTCACTAAATACGCGAATGTTCATGAATATCTATTGAGTTCCAGGTACCGGCGGCGCCCGGCACTGCGGCTCGCTGATTGTAGCTTTATATTCCTCCGACAACACACCTCAATCTCACATTGAAGTGAAAGACAATAGTATTTTAAATTGGTTAATAAATCTCCAGATTGATGCTCCTGGAAGGCCCAGGAACTTCATCTCTATTACACGAATAAAAGTGATAACAATTTAACCGCTGGAGTGCTGGGGTTCGGGAGGCTCCTTCCAGGTGCCCTTCAGGACCAGCCGCATCCCTGTGTCCCCTGCATCCATGGGCTGGGGTGATACCCGTGGTTGGGAAAAGGCACCTGGGGCGGCAGGCGCAGGGTCCGGACTCCTTCCCATCCGGAGCCTCCACGGGGCCCGTATAAGGGATGGAAAATTCCCTGCGGAGGCGCAGGATGGAGCGGGCTCGGCACAGCCTCCCGCGTCCCGCCGCTGCTCGGCACATCCCGCTTGTCCAGCCCGGCTCCTCAGCACCCTCCCGCACCGCGGCCGGGCCGCGGGCTCCACAGGGACCCGGCACTGCCTCCATGTGCCCAAACGCCTCCAAAGGCGGCACTGAGGGAGCGGGAGCGCGCGGGCAGCGGCGCCGGCGCCGTCCCCAGCCCGCCCCGCGGCCCCGGCGCTGCCGCCCAGCACCTTCTGCAGAAGGGAGAGTCCTCCCACTGCTGTGAATTCTTATAAATTACAGGGAAATGAGAATATTTTAATAGGAACCAGAGTATTTCAAGTACAAAGAGCTGTTCTGAAAATGTATTGAATATTTTCCCACTGATGTTTAGTGTCTGGAAGATTCCTCGGGGAGTTCACAACAAGTGGAATACTTAAGGATATAGCGCCATAGGTTCTTTCAGTGTTTTCTCTTCAAGGAAAGTAACCTCTGAATTATCGAGGAGGTACATGAACAACATGAAAGCAAGATTATGCACAGAAGGAAAGAAATATGCAGAGAATTCAATTATGCAAAAAAAGTGATGTGCTTTGCTCGATGCCCTCCGTGCGGCGCGGCAGCGGCGGGCACACGACGGGCGCGAGCCCGGCTCCCGATGGTGCCGCGGCTCCTCCAGCCTCACCAGGACCCCGTTCTGGGGGGAATTAGCACCGAAAATGCAGCGGGACGCGTTTGTTGAGCAGGCTGCAGCTTTTGGAGGCCTCCCCGTAGGCCCGCGCTGCAGCACGGCGGCCGGCACCTTTGGGAGCCCCGCATGAGCCCCCGCTCCCGCGCCGTGCCGCCCAGCGACCCTCTTGCAAATCAGCGTTTGCTTCAGGCACAGCAGAGTTTTGGTAACACGGGGATGCTCTTTGCTTAGTTATTTATTTATGTCCCCATTAGTTGATAGATTTGCATCGCCTCTTGGAAGAAAAGTGTCCTCTCCAAAGTGAATGACATGAGTTATTTCGACCTAACTTACTAATTAAGGCCTCATTAGCAGCCCAAATTTGTGATAGATCAGCAGTGGACTTGGCACAGTGGTTTAATTTAATGATTTCTTGCATTACTTTGTTAATCATCTTTAGTCTGATTTAATTTATGCCAATGTGACTACCCTAATTTCTAATTAAGGCATTGACGGCAGGGACAGCGCCGGAGCGGAGCAGTTGCGACCGCGGACGATGCAGCGGCGCCCGCTCCCGGGCACCTCCCGGTCCGTTTCCAAAAGGGCCAAATCCCGACCGCTCCCGGCGCCTTTCCCGGACAGCCGGGGTGGCAGAGAGCAGCGGGCACTGTAAACGTGCACCATTTCCCGCACGTTTTCCCCGAAGGAGCCCGAGCGCAGCCGCGCAGGAGCAGGATGCGCGGGACGATCGGGCCGGGCTCTGCAGGGAAGTGCAACCGCTAATTCAAAACATTTATGTTAGGCAATATAAGTTTATTTAGTGCAATAAATGACATAATTGAAATTTTATTTCCTTAATATATTTTACTGAAATAACTAATATTTTGAGTATCCCTGGCCTACAGATGTCTTTCATAGGAACGTATTTCCTGTAATATTACTCTTGTATAAAAGTGACATTTAAATGGTTTAATAAATGAGCAGTTGTTTGACTTGCTTCAGTTTCAATACATTCTGGTATATTAATAAAATATATTTCAAAGGGGAGCTCAATAGACCATGCTATAAAAATTTGTGATTTATTAGAGATACATTTGCTATTAGTGGGGACAGATACTCAAAATGTCATTAAGGTTAAAATAATAATCAATCAAGCTAATTAGGCCCTATTTTTCATATGCAAATATAATTAAGCATACATTTCTCAATAACTTTGAAGAGAATTACCGAGGTAGTAAGTGCAGCAGCGGGTCCCGGTGCCCGGGGCGGCCGCGCGCCAATGCACCTTGCAGTCGGGTGCGGATGGGTTTCCCTGGCAAATCATTCCGACTGTTCATTTCAGGGGAAAAACACCATTTTGCTGCGAGAAGGGTTAATAAGAGATGTTTATTTATGAACTCGGCATATTACTGTTGCATAATTTGAATACAGTGCCTAGGAGCCTTTTTTATTGCCCGCTATAATTTCATTTTTAAAGCTTTCCCTATGCCATACTTTAAAAATGATATCGCAAACAAGAAATAAATTCTGTTTTGCAGCTGTGCTAACTATATTTACCCGTGGGACGCACTATTTTGCCCTTGACGCGCATCCCCCGGGATCCCAGCGCTCTCACTCGGCATCAGCACGGAGCGGTGGCAGCGCAGGGCTCCGGCTGTGCCACCGTGGGCATCCCCACCACGATGTCCCCACCACGAGGTCCCCAGATGCCTTGGGAACTGATGGGTGAGGACCGTGCACTTTGGGAAAGAAAGAACCGGTTTTGCATTCTCAGCAGTTTTTTTGAGGGGGGAGAAGCCAGTTTTCAACAAAGGAACTTTTCACTGGAAATGTTCAACAGATGTTCGCCAAACGGACGTCACGGGAAGAGTGACCAACAAGATGCCCCTTCTTGGTGTCCTCCACGTCCCTGTGAGCGGCACTCGGCTGCAGAGCAAGAGGCTGCACAGGGACCCCGCAGGAGCTGGTTGTCACTGCAGGTGTGTTTGCATTGAGACTGGAGCTGTGCACACCTGTGCACACACCCATGCACAGACGTGCACACACCCATGCACACGCACAGAGCCGTGCACACACACACAGCCGTGCACACCCATGCACACACACACCCATGTACACCCACAGCTGTGCACACACCCNCACAGAGCCGTGCACACACACACAGCCGTGCACACCCATGCACACACACACCCATGTACACCCACAGCTGTGCACACACCCGTGCACACGCACAGAGCCGTGCACACACACACAGCCGTGCACACCCATGCACACACACACCCATGCACACCCACAGAGCCGTGCACACCCATGCACACACCCATGCACACCCACAGCCATGCACACACACTCACAGCCGTGCACACCCACCCCAGCTGCAGATCCCTGTCCTGCCGGAGGTGGTTGGGAAGCGGCAGCAGCAGCAGGCAGATCTGGGGGCACCAGAGCCACTTGGTAGAAACCAGGCAGCCCCCATTTTGCACACCCACAAGCACCATTGCATTTACAATCCTGTCTCTTACTTTTTTTTTTTTTTTAGCTGCAAAACCTAATTGCAATCAGGAGGAAGGGCCGAGGCCGCCCCCAGCCCGCGCAGGCGGAGAACATCCGCGCGCAGGCGTCGTGGCGCCGGTAAATGAGGAGCTTTCAGCCTCCGGCTTCCCCGCGGGCCATGCGGATGAGCTGGCGCTAATGGGGCCGCGGCGGCGGGGACGGAGCTGTCAGCCCCGCGGCGCCTCCGCCCGCGCCGAGGAGCCAGCCGGGCCGCGGGACTCCCAGCACTGCAAGGGGCTGCCGCAGCTGCCCTGCTCCGTGTGTTTGTTCGGGCTAACCGAGCACTGGGCCCGTCCTTGCGCCCGCACGGTCCCTGTGCCCCAGCCGAAGGGCGGCTCTGCCGAGGACAACGCGGCTGCTCCAACCCCGGCATCTGCCATCGGGAAGCCCATCCTGGTGCCAGCCGGGCCCTGGCTGTCGGAGCTGCTGCCACTGCTGCATCCGCGGGTATTCCATGCACGTGTCGGTCCATGGGGAGGAACCTTCGTGCCGGGGAGCCGGGGAGCTGCGGCAGGAGGGAGAGGGCCCCTTGGGGAGCAGCCAGGTCCGTGCTGGGCACGGAGCAGGAGCCGCGGCCCCTGGCACCCCTGTGCCATGAGTACCCGTGTCACCGGAGAGGCTTCCCCTCCTCCTGTAATGAGTGTGGCCAGGAGTGCTCTGCAGCCCTATGATAACTGTTTAATAACACACCTCACTGTATTTAAACACTTTTATTAAGGCACTCCTAGTGCTTTAAGTTGGGAACTAGCCCAAAAGTGGTGCAGGAGGTGCCTGTGTCTGGGTGCCACAAGCAGCGGTGCTGCTGTGGGGCTGGCAGGGATGGATGCACGCACCGAGTGCGCACCAAGCTCACACGGCAAATGCACCGAAAGCACACCGAGCTCAGACCGAGCGTGCACCGAGTGTGCACCAAGCGTGCACCAAGCACACACCGAGCTCAGACCAAGCGTGCACCGAGTGTGCACCGAGTGTGCACCAAGCTCAGACCGAGCGTGCACCGAGTGTGCACCGAGTGTGCACCAAGCACACACCGAGCTCTGACCGAGTGTGCACCGAGCATGCACTGAGTGCACCCCGAGCGTGCACCAAGCACACACTGTGCGCGCCCTGAGCGCACCAGCAGCCCAGGCACACTGGGCCGTGCAGGTCGCCCCACGATGCGGCTCCTCGGCGTTCAGCCCCCGCTCCCCTCTCCGTAATGAGGCAAAATAAATTTCCGCAGTGTCGGCCCCCCCGCGCTGCAGCCCGGGCAGTTTTACGCTGGTTTCGACAACCTGCGCTCGGCGGCACGGCGAGGCTCGCGAGCTGCCTGCATTTTTATGAGCTGACTTGTTATGTGCAGGGGAAGTATGCAAAATATGTCAAGCCCAAGCAGAGATCTGAATCGAAATGACTCTAATTACTTGTAATAATTTTTGCATTCCAGCATAAAACAATGCTGGAAAAAAAATCCATTACAATAGTTAAAAGACAAATCATTTAGCAAGCCCCTTGCTTTATTGCTTTATTAGACAATTTACTCTGCAACACTTTGAGCATTTGATCGGACGATCGCCCAGGGCAATTCGGCTGTAAGTGGCAGGAACGGAGGGATCATCTCTCATCGTTAGCCGGGAAGCCAAACGCCATCCTGGCAAGACCAGCCCTGTCCTGTCAGGCGTTAATGAGCACAAACGAAGGGGTGGAATAAAAAGAACCCGACAGAGGGGCCTGGCTTTCCCCGTCTCGCCAGGATCCTCTCCAGCTGGGAGAACTTCACAGATGTGTCTGTGGTTTCTCACACCTCCAGGTCACCCGAGCTTGGCAGCTACCCATGAACGTGGGTGCTGCCAAGCGCGCTGGCGTGCCCGCCATGTCCCCAGCCCGACACATCCCCAACCCACTGCATCTGCACCCCGACGCACTCTGCTCCATGCCATCACTCTCGTCGTGAAAAAATACACCAGTGTTTTCATCCTGGAACTAAACAGCTGGTAAGATGTGGCACAAACCACATAGGCAAAGTCATGAGAAGCGTGGCGCTGTGCGATGCGGCTCGGGGCTCGTTCTTGTCGTTGGAAAGGGACGTGCGGCGCTGGGGGCCGCGCTCGCCGGCGTCCCCGAGGCCCTGGCGGCAGCTCCGCACACCGAGCTGCGTCCCAGCGCCGCGGTGGCCCCGGCAGAGCCGCTCCGAGCAGAGCTCCCTGCCTGCCCCGAGCCATGGCAGCGCGGGGCGCGCGGGGCCCGTAGAGCGGGCCAAGGGGGACACCGTGTGGGGACGCACGGGCCGGGCCGGGCTGCGCCGGGCTGCAGCGAGACAGCATGCACCGCGCTGCACCGGGATGCACTGGGCTGGGGTGCACGGAGCTGGGCTGCACTGAGCTGGCATACATGAAGCCAGGCTGCACCGGGCTGGGGTGCACAGAGCCAGCACGCACCGGGCTGCACGGAGCCGGGTCTCCTCAGCCTCGTGCCGGGAGCAGGGATGGGATAAAAGCAGTGTGAGCGTCTCGCACGCCGAGGACTGAGCCGAGCATCCCCCGCACGGCCGCCTGGATCTGCCTTCCCCTTGGCAGACCCGTCCTCAAGGTGGGGACGTCATCCCCACACGTGCGCTTGGGGAGGGGGAAAGGCGTGAAGGGGCCGGGGCTGCTCTCGGTGCCGGTCGGGGGGCTCTGGTACGCGGGGAGCGGGAAACCCGCCACACATTGGGTTACTGCTCCTCACCTCCCCACCAGGAACATTATCCCTTAATTGCGGCATTTACTCAGACTTATTCTGTATATCCAACAATAATGAGTGTATTAGATATGTAATTATTACTGTCATAAACGTAATAGTGACAAAACAATAATTGAAATAGTGTCTATGAGGATAATTCACCATTGCAATTAATACTGCCCTGCTTAGTTAATATGTCATGGTTTAAAATAAATGCTGTCATTACTCCATTACTAATATCATGCTATAATAATTATTGCAGTAATAATTAAATGTCTATAGCGATCATGGATCACTATAGATTGGAATAAGAATCCCTGTAAATAGCGGAGCCGCCAGCGGAGATCATGGGCCCGGGCCCTGCCGCCCGCGCGGGAACTCGGGGGCAACTCAACTTTCCTTGCGTTCCACTCAATTTTCTCAGATTAAACAAAATTTCCAAGTGTCACTCAGCAGCAAACTCTCGGTGGGATGGTGGTTGATTTTTCTAACCCTATCTCTGCTCCAATTACAATTTTTAATCTATATGTAGATAATGGTGAACAAAACCCCGGTAGAAATGTCAGGAGCGAGGAGGTTATTAGCTTAGTTTTAATTACTGTCTATCATCCCTGGAAAATGCCGTAACCTGACGAGCTGGGCGACAGCTCTGGTCGGAGGAGCCGGGGCGGCTTTGGAGGCCAGGATTGCTGTATCCAGAGGGATCTGGCGGCGGCGATTCCCGTGGCGGGATCTGCTGGGTGCCACTGTGGTCCCGCACGCTCCGCTGCTCCCCAGAAAGCAGCTGCTGCCGCAGGTGGGATGGGGGAAACACACTGGGGTGTTGGGAAAAGGTCCTGCAGTGGGGGAGCATTCCCGCCCGGAGCGTGAAGCACGGATAAAGAGCAAGTGTCCCTCAAAGCAGGAAGGTGCCATGCTCCAAAAACACGTGTGCACGAAGCCTTGTGTGTGCACGGAGCCCCACGCATGCAGGGAGCATCACGCTGCATGGAGCCCCATGTGTGCATGGAGCTCCACA
Organism: Nothoprocta pentlandii; assembly: GCA_013398315.1. Classification (NCBI taxonomy): domain Eukaryota; kingdom Metazoa; phylum Chordata; class Aves; order Tinamiformes; family Tinamidae; genus Nothoprocta; species Nothoprocta pentlandii. The sequence continues at coordinate 469,764 of VZSG01000240.1, read as the reverse complement.
CGTGCACGGAGCCCCGCGTTGCATTGAGCCCTGTGTGTGCATGGAGCCCCACGCTGCATGGAGCGCGCGACGCCAGGGTGTGTGCCACTGCCGTGCGTTGTTATCAAATATAGAAGCGTTTTATCCATCTTTCGCGCCGAACACAGATTGCATGGAGACATTCAATTTGAAGTCAATTTAAATTTCAATTGTCTGTGAAATCTAAATCAATAGGCTATAGTTCAATGGCGCTTTAATAAAACAGGACATAACAGAGGAATCATTAGGGATTACATATGATAAGAGATGGAAAACAGTGTCTGGGTAATGGTGGAGGAGCCATTAGAGAATTACCTCCAGCACCAGCCAGTAAAGCCAGGCCCCTTCCCCTCCCGGGACTAACGAGGGGGCCTAATTGTGCTGCGGCGCCTGCGGGGGTGTCCCCGGGAGCCCGTGCATCGCAGGGATCCGCAGCGGGAGCCGGCCCGGGCGCCCCGGCTCTGCAGCAGCGATGCATGCAGCAAGGATGCAGGAATGCAGCCCCTACAGCCAAAACTGCAGTCTGGGCGGCAAAGCTGCACCCCAGCCCCAATTCCCAACGAGGGTAATCACTGCCCTCATTAGCAGCAGGTAAGTGGGGGCTGAGGCTGCCCTGGACGCGTGGCCGGATCGGAGGCGGGAGCTGCCTGCAGTGATGCATCGCCCCGGGCTAAACCTCCTCCTGATTTATGCGGGCGGCGCGGCGCGGAGCAGCTCCCAAACAGCATTATTTAACTTTTATTTGCATTTAATAATAACTCACTTTTCCTTAGCCTGTTGCAAATTATCACAATGAGAGTGAAGATGAGATTGAATTTCATCAGCGGTTGGCTTTGCTGCCCAAGATGAGAGGGTGATCTGCATGGAAATGGTGCTTGCGGGTGACAGGCGAGGGCGGCGATTGCTCAGGGCCCCTCGCTGCACCAGGCGCTCCCCGGAGCCCGGCCCCTCGCCAAGGAGCATCCCTGCACTCGGAGACCTGGAGAGAGCCGAGGGCTGAGGATGGGGCTGGCACCATCCCCATGGAGCGGGAGGGACGTTTGGCACCTTCGAGACGCGCAGCGAGTTGGGGTTGTCCTGGCTGAGGGGCTTTGAGGACATCTCCATGCAGCTGAATCGCTCCCCTCCTCCTGCCTCGGAGCTTGCACGGAGAGCTTGAGCACAGTTTCCTAATTCTGTAGGTCTCTACTAAAACCCAGGCCTGTGCTGAGGTAAATAAGGGGTGAGGGCGGAGATGGAGCGACACACAGCAGGGCTGGAGGCAGGGATGAGGGGCAGGGATGCAGGATATTCCTCAGGACAGGGATGCTGCAGGGCAGGAAGGGGTGGTGGTTGCACTGGATCATTTTTCTCCTGCAGGTTAGATGATCAAACGAGATCAATTAAGCTGTAAGCAATTTTCAGGTAGGCGCATTAAAATACTATGAATTGGAAGTGAGCTAAAAGGAGCACTAATCGCTCCCAACTCCGTGAGAAGCAGACCCGGCGGGGCGGGCAGAGCCCGGGGGCAGGATGAGCTGCCATCTGCCCGGTTCCTACTAGTGTGATAGGAGAAAAGCTCCCGAACAAAGATGAACCTTTGAGCAATGAAGCTCGTGGAACTGGGGTGTTGGAAAACTGTTGTTACAGGAGCTTTGGTTAACCTGCGGTTACTGCTGCTCGGGCGTAAATAAGGCCATTCTGGGGAAAGAGATGGGAAAAATCGGTTGTTTTGGAGGCCACTGGTTGACCATGGCGGCATCCAAGGAAACCCTGGAATGCAGCTTGGAGAGGCCGACGTCCCTGTGCCGAGGGCTGGGATGCTGGGGCTCTGCGCGCCATGGAACAGCGTCCAGCGGGGCGGCCCACGCAGGGGCTTGACAAGAAATAGTGGAGAAGAGCCCGAGAAAAACTGCCCGCGGAGCCGGTGAGGAGCTGCCGGCCGCTCAGCAGCCGTATCGATCAGGGCCGGAGAAATAAGAGCGGACCCTTGCAAGCAGATAAGCAGGGAGATATACAGCAGCAGGGGCCCAGGACTGATGAAACCGGGAGAGAAGGCAGCTTAAATCAACGGGCGAATACACTGAAAGAGGAAAGATAATAGGAACTGTGTTTATGGCTAAAGAGGAGAGCGCTGGGGAGGTGATCAGACACGGTGGTAATTGAAAAGAAATGGAAAAGGGATCACAGTATAAATATTTTCTGGGGGAAAGTTGGCTGGAAACCCAAAAAGACCCGTTATTAACCTGGGATGGGGCAGGATCGGAGGGGCAGAGGGAGCGGGGGGTGCGCGGGGCCAGGAGCAGCGGGGCCTCTCCCTGCTCCGGGTCTGGAGCCAGGGCCGCCTCCTGGGGGTCTCGGGGGAAAATCCCGGCCCAGCAGCTCCATCGCCGCTGAAGCCGGTGCCTGGCTCACAAATCCTGCGCGTGCCGCCCGCTAAATCTGCCGGGCTGCGAGAGGCCCCTGCCCGCGTGCAGGAAATATGTGCTGGGCACGGGGATTTGTAGCCCTGGGTGCCGGAGGGGCCGTGGAGCCTGCAGTGCTGCGCTGCCGCAGGGCTGCGCCTCGCACACCGCAAACCTGGCACGCTGTGCGCGTTGCACACGCTGTGCGCGTTGCACACCCCATGCAGCATCCCGGGCACCACGGTGTCCTGGCTGGTGCAGCATCCCAGAGCCTGCACCATCCTGGCTGTGCAGCACGCCGGGAGCCTCCCGGGCACCGCTGTGTCCCAAACGCTGCAGCATCCCGGGCAGCGCCGCGGCCCCCCGGGACCAGGACCCCCCCCACGGAGCGCGCAGCTCCTCCCCGAGGGGCTGGGGGCTGTTGCTGTCGTTTCCCAGCGCCAGCCGCATCCTGGCTCCGCGCTTGCGGGCGGCGTTGCCATGGCAATGGTGGCATGGCAGGAGCCGGGCACAACGTTCCTTCACGGGAGGCACCCCGCACCGGCCGGCAGCACCGCGGTGTTGGTCAGGGCTGATTGTGAGGGAGACCCCCCCCACGGCGATGCGAGCAGCTGCCAGGGGCATCAACCTGATGTGCAGGGCACCGAGCTCACCTGCACTGTGCGATGCACACCCTGCACCGGGCACCGCACACCCTGTGCCATGCACTGCACGCCGTGCATCGCACCGTTGTGCAGGGCACCGAGCTCACCTGCACCTTGCGCTGTGCACTGCACACCGTGCATCGCGCCGTTGTGCACGACACCGAGCTCACCTGCACTGTGCACCGCACCCCGTGCACTGCACACCGGGCACCGGGCATGTGAGGATGCAGGCACACGAGTGAGCAGGCAGCTGCAGGGCTCCCGTGTCACCAGCCTGCTGCATTGCTCACCAAAAGAGCACAGTAGTCACAGGGGAAGGATTTTTTTAAATAGGGCCCCATGGAGACATCAGAGCAATTTTCAAGGAGGTTTGAAGCCACCAGGAAGCTTATTAGATCCGTTCTGCAGAGTTAATTTGATGTTGGTAATCAGCGAGCGAGCTAAGCAGCTGAGGAGAGGGGGCCGCGGAGCGGGCGCGCGGGGCTAACGAGCGCGCCAGGAATAGCGAGTGGGGCGGCTGCACGCGGGCAGCAGCCTGCCATAAACCCCAGCTTAATCTTTTTATTATCAAAGTCACGTTATTAATAATGGACTTTACATTAAGGGCAAGCTTCATCACCCAATTATGGCAGCACCTTGTGCCCTGGCACAGCTCCGCTCCGCCTCAGCGGGAATGCCGGGATGCGCCCGGCCAGGAGGGGCCAGCGGGGTGAAGACGAGGATGAGGATGGCGCTGCGGGACCGGGGAAAATGGTGCAATGGCTCCAGGCACTTTGTCTCCCCCCTCCCCCTGAGGACAATGCCATTGTCTTGGCGCCTAATTAATTGTAATTATTTTCCCATGACACTATCGATAGGGGCGGCTTGTGTAATGAGGCAGCATTGCCTGGGCGAAACGCTGAAGCAGGGAATGTAGAACATGCTAAAAAATATTAATCTACAAATGAAAATGATTTTAATTGGATTCTGCCTCTGGGGTCAGGGCAGTGCTGCGTTTTCAATCAGAGTTGTCCACTCAGCAAGGCGGCTGCGCTACCCTTTCAGACGGAGGCGGCGAGCGGCTCGCCGGGGTTAATAGGAGTGTTGGAAAATAAATAGGTTATTGATTGATAATAACAATAAGCTGACTCCAGTCCTACCTTGCTGACCTTCCCTCACCCAACTTAGAGAAAACGCAGTTAGCATCTAATTATGGGTTGGATCGCCTTGCGAGCGCTGGGATCCTGAGCGTGCAGCCGTGGCAGAGCCGGGCACCCCCTGCCCAGGGTGCACACGGGCACCACTCTGGCCCTGCGCACGGGCTCCCCCCGGCACGCTGCTCCAGGTGGGAATTAAATATTTATTGTGGTTAAGCAAGTCGCAGCCGCCGTCTTGCTGCACAAAGGGAGGAGGAGAAAGGATGGCAGCTCTGCACGCATGGAAGTTTGTAACCGATATTTTAATTGCTCCAAGATGTGCCAGGGAACTCCTGCCTTAAGCTGTAGCTTTATTCATTATTTCACATATGGCTTTCAGCTCCGTTGCTGCAAGATATGAAATAGTCATAACCATCTGGAGGACAAGCGTGCGCAGCGAGGCCAGCGGGACGCGGGACCCAGCAGCCCTGCTGCGGGACACAAAGACGTGGGGACACAGGGACGTGGGGACACGGGGCTGTGGCTGTGGTCGCTCGTGCGGAGCGCCAGCCCTGCGGGACCGGCTGTGCCAACGAGGGGCGGCCAGGAGCGAATCGCGTCGGGAGGGACGAGTGGGTGGGGACGCCGTGATTTTAATTAGCACCTCCTGCCCCTCGCCAGTGAGGGGGTGGTCAGGGGGTTGTGTGTGAGTCTTGGGCCAGCGAGGTCTGCGCGAGGTCCCCGGCGGCGCTCGGGCTGCGAAGGGCTGGGGACGGAGCGGGAAGAGCCTCGGGGCGCGGGGCTGGAGCGCGGAGCGAGGACACGGGGAATCCGCG
>VZSG01000240.1:412188-431906 GCA_013398315.1 Nothoprocta pentlandii | reverse complement strand
GGTGCACGGCTGCGGCACATGATGTGTGGCTGGGGTGCACGGCTGGTGCAGCGAGGTGCTCAGCACAGGGCGCTTGGCAGGACGCCCATGGCCCCGATGGCCGCCCCGCGCCCGTCTCACCCTTCCTGCACACCCGTCACCCCTCGGGGAGCCAGGCACTCCCGGCTGCAGCCCCGGCCCTCGCATGGGTGCAGCGTGCGGCATCGCGCCCTGGGCGCTCGCTGCCTCGCGGCGTCACCCCCAAGACACGAGTTTGGGGTTCTTTCCACAGCAGCTTCCAACGCTTTGGGAGCAGAGGCGGGAGCCCTCTCGTGCGCCAGGGAGCAGCCTGGTTCGGATGGCAGGGCCCTTCCCGGGCCTCTTGCCGTGTCCCCTTGCGCACCCGGCCTCTGTGCGCAGCCCTCCTTGCAGCCGGGAGCCGCGTGCGCCCTTGGGCAGGAGCCCTCTTTGAGGGCAGACCTTGTTTTTCCTTTTTTCCTTTATTTTCTCCGTTGCCAGTCTGCGGGCAGCGTGCTCCCCTCACCTGCGGGCACCCAGAGTCACTTTGCTGGAAAAAGCAGATATTTTTCTTTATTCCTTAAGCAAACTTGAGGTTTGGGGTTTCTCTTGTAGCCACAACCTCCCGCTCACAACCAGGAGCAGAGCTGCCCGGCGCGAGGTTGGCCTTGCACATTGGCAAAATATTTTGTTATTGGAAGATGCTAAATATTTTCTTAGCAATTCTGTGATTTCCTGTGGTGGGCAGGCTCTGACCACCTGCGTTAGCAGGAGCAGCGTGTGCAGGCCGAAGTGCGGATGCTGCTGTTCTTTGATTGTTTGTTTCTTTGCTTTTTGCCCCTTTTGGGGTTGGAGCAGAGGTCCCAGCCCTGCGTGGGATGGCGCGGGTGGAGCCGTGCCCCCTGTGCCGTCCCCGTGTTTGACGTTTTGTGTTCAGGTGCCAGTGGCAGGAAGGGCTGTGCACACCCGGCCCTTGCGAGGCGGCGGGACGGGCGCTGCTGTTTGCCCTGCCGAGCCGCAAAGAGGCAGCGCCGCGCTCCGAGCAGGAGCCTGGGAGCGGGAAGGTGCTCGTGTCCCGGTGCTCCGCCGGCGGGGACGCGGACCAGGGTGAGCTGGTCAAGACAGCCAGCGCCTCTGCAGTGGGAGGGTTGCGCGCTGCGGCGGAGGGAAGCGCCGCGAGGTGCTGGCGCACGGCGAGCCCGCGTGGCCCCGCGGGCGCTTCCTGGCGCTGGCCCTTCGTCCCCGGCGTCGCCGCGCGCTCCGGGACGTCAGGAAGGAAGTCTGCAAGCGCGCGCTGTGCGCAAGGGCGAGAGCGGAGCCGCTTCCGCAGCGCCGTGCCGGGCAGCCGCTGCCCCGCGGCGAGCGCGGCGGCCCCTGCGCGCGCGGAGGCGCATGCGGAGCCGTGGACCCGCGAGCTGCATCAGGTGCTGCCCTGCCGAGGGGCAGGCGGGGAGGCCCGTGGGGTCACGGGTGGAGCTTCCCGAGGAGCCGGGTGACGTTCGGGGCCGCGGGGCGGGAGAGGAGGCGACGTCCTGCGCGGCTGCAGAATCCATCAGCGCCGCGAGCTGGCGGCAACGTCCGCGGGGACAGGATGGGCCCGCGTGCGAGCGCGCGGTGCCCGCGCGGGCCGGCCTGACCAACCCTCGCTCTCTGCAGCCCAGCAGGCGCTCGGTGGCCGCCCGGGGTCGGCATGCAGCTCGGCTAGCCGCAGGATGCGCTTCCACGCACGGGGTAAGTGGCCAGAGCGCGCGGCTCCCCTGGGACGCGGCAATGGGCCTGTCGATATTTCACGTGTCTCTCCCCACCTCCGTGATGCTCTATTAATACCTCACTGCTTTCACCAAGGAACGGTTTAACCCTGCCAATACTGGTGTATGCTGCGCGTGCAGCACAGCGGGGCTTAGGACCCCGTTGGCCGTGGCTTTGCACTCGCCTCACCTCCAGCTTCCTTCGCTCGGCTCCGTTTGCAGCCCCAGTTGCAGCTCCTGTTGCTGCTGTTGTGGTGCCCTGGTCGCTGCCGCAACCCCGGGGCGCTCAGACTCGCTGCCTGCACGAGCTGCTTCAGCCGGGTCCCTCCTTGCTGCATGCAAGGAAAGCCACCAAACTGCCCAGTTCTTACTTGAGTTGAAAACTCCTGGAGCCAGTTTGTGTGTCTGAAGGTCTAGAAGATGGGTTTTGATCAGCAAGTCGTTCTGCCTAATCATGCCATGAAGTTTTACATCACAATAACTATTGTGGAGGAAATTGCATATCCATGTTCTCTCCTAGACTAATAAGCCCTATAAATCTTGGAAAATTCTTAGTGGAGCTTATACAAAACACCTAAAAAATAAGCTGCAGCTGCTCGGGGTTGCTCAGCAGAGCGTTGCTGAGCAGCTCGCGAGCGCCTGCGTGGCTGGCCCGGGTGGATTGGGAGCAGTGGGGCTGCTGGCAGCCAGTGGGGCCCAGTGCTGCCTCATGGCAAGCAGGGCTGGGCTTCCCTCGCTCCGGCAGGAAGCGGCAGGGTCTGAGTCGTGGCAGCGATGGAGAAGCTGCTCCCTGCCGCGGGCACCTGGGTTCCTGCCGCCCCGGGGTGGCTGAGCTCAGCTGAACGACTTCCCCATATTCGAGGTATTTTGCAGCAGTGGCACTTCTGCCCGTGGCTGTGCGGGCTGTGCAAGTAGCCCCTGGCCCCGGGCGATTCCCACAGCGATTCCTGTGCCCGCCGCCCTGCGGGAGATGGGAGCTTGGAGCGCTCCTCGGCACCCCTCGTCCTGCCAGGCTTGCCCGAAGCTGAGGGACAGCACCGTCCTGCCCGCAGCAGCTCTGTGATTTGCATGCCAAAAGGAGCAATTTCCCTTTTTGGCCCTATTTTTGCTGTTTCCTTGGAGGCAGAGCTGCGAGCGGTGCCGCTGCGGGAAGCGCTCCCTTGAGCCGTCTTTGCAGGGATCAGCGCGAGTCCTTCTGCACTTGCAGCCTCCTCTTTAAAGCCCAGAGCTCCTGTGAGCTGCCCTGCCCAGGTCTGCGTATCCGTTGCTATTGCAGCTCTCCTTGTGTCCTGCCCGGCTGCTCCATTGCAGCGCAGTGAAACAGCTTCCCGTGGCGTTAGGGATGAGCGCTTGGGCCCATGCACGTGGCCGAGCCGCCCGGGACAGCGGGGCGCAGAGGGGCAGCACTTGCTTTAACGGCTCTTAGTGCTCCACAAATGCCAGAGAGCTGTTGCTTGTTCCGAGTGATTAATGATCCAATCAAACCCCCTCGCACTTGACTTTTAGGCAGTGTATGGGTGTGCATGCGAGGCTATTTCACCATGAGGCGTTCAGCCAAGACATTAAGCGTGTTGCTAAACCCCGTGGAGGCAGGTTTGCTGGCTGTGCTGCCTTGTCGCTGGGCTGGCAAACCCCTACCTGGCCGCTGCAGCAGCGGGGCAGGCGCGCGGGGCCGCGGGGAGCTGGGCCGCGAGCAGAGCGGGGTAAAACGGGGTGTCCTTGGGGGGGAAACGGCCCCTGCTCCGTGCAGGTAGGAGGAGCTGGTGCAGGAGCGGGGCTCCCACGGCCCCGACACCGCCAGGACGTGCAGAGCTGCTCAGCCAGGGACGTTGCTAATGGCTTCAGAGAGGTTTTTGCACAGACCACTGCTGAATACGGCCTTTCAGCAAGAGAGGTTGGAGGAGAAACCGCATTTCTGGAGCAGTTCTTTTGGTTGCCCATGAAATGAAGCGCATGGACATGCAGTTCCTGCTGCTCGCATTCAGCTCCCGCCCCAGCCACATAATCACAAAGGGCTCCAAATCCCTCGGTGGCCCAAGGGGAGGATTGCAAAACCTGTGCTCCAAGTGCTGCGGGCGAGGGGGAGGGCGCAGAGCCGTGCCAGCCTTCCCGGGTGCCTTGGCAGGCCCGAAGGCTTGGGGAAAGAGCAGCTCCCTGCTGGAATAGCCCACCGGGGCACAGAAAGCCCATCTCGTGCCAGATGAGGTCTCCAGGGAGCCTTACGCAAGGTCAGTCTCTCGGAGGAGGGGACTTTGCATTGGCTGCGTTTGTTGCTGTTGTTTTTCTTACCCTTCAGATTGGTTTAGTTTCTCAAACAGCCTGTTTCATCCTAACTGGTGACTGCTTCTCCCTGCCCGCACCTTTGACATTTGCATGAAACGCTGCTTTTCTTTCCCTTCAGCTCCTCCTCCCCGCTTTCCTCCCCAGCAGCATATGTAAAACTGAAGCAGAAGCAGAAAGGAAGCAGGTGCTGCTGCTGAGCAGCGCAGCAGGCTGCGTGCAGGAGGCTGCAGGGAGGGTTCAGCTGGGACACAACAAACTCCTGAAATATTTGCTCCCGGTTTGGAGGAGGTAAAGCTGGAGTGCTTTTCTCCTAATGTAATACATGCATGGTCCAAAGGAGTGACGGGATGAGGGCAAAACCAGAGCGCGCGTTAGGGAAGCGACTTGCTTGGCTGCTTGTCTCCTAAAGCTTCGTGGAGCTTTGCTCGAGGTGAAAACCTGTGATCCTGGGAACACAGGCAATGAAGAACTAATCTCTCTGGGTGTGCTCGGAGACTGGCTCTAATTACTTCGTGGGTAGAAGGCACCTGGGCTGCAAGTTGCTGATAAGTAGGAGAGATGATGAAAGGCTGGGCGGGCGCCCGCGTGCCGGGAGGAGCGTGGGGCGCCGGGCCGGGAGCGGGGCCCCCCAGCGCCCTCATGGGCTCTGCTTGTCCCGCAGGCGCCCGTGGGACCCAAGGCTCGCTGGCCAGGCGCTGACGTGGAGCAGCATGCGGGTCACGGCGCGGCGGCTGCTGCTGGCGGCCGCCTCGGCCGTGGCGCTCGCCGTCACGCTGCACCTCGGGCAGCAGGTCCTGGAGTGCCGGCAGGTGCTGAGCGAGCGGCGGCACCGCCGCATGAGGCCCGAGAGCGAGGAGCTGGTCGTGATGGGCGCCAACCACGTGGAGTACCGCTACAGCAAGGAGATGCCGCTGATATTCGTCGGCGGCGTCCCGCGCAGCGGCACCACGCTCATGAGGGCCATGCTGGACGCCCACCCCGAGGTGCGCTGCGGGGAGGAGACCCGCATCATCCCCCGCGTGCTGGCCATGCGCCAGGCCTGGTCCAAGTCGGGCCGCGAGAAGATGCGCCTGGACGAGGCCGGCGTGACGGACCAGGTGCTGGACGCCGCCATGCAGGCCTTCATACTGGAAGTGATCGCCAAGCACGGCGAGCCCGCCCGCTATTTGTGTAACAAGGACCCGTTCACCTTGAAGTCCTCCGTCTACCTGTCCAGACTGTTTCCCAACTCCAAGTTCCTGCTCATGGTTCGAGACGGCCGCGCGTCCGTGCACTCGATGATCACGAGGAAGGTGACGATCGCAGGCTTCGACCTGAACAGCTACCGCGACTGCCTCACCAAGTGGAACAAGGCGATCGAGGTGATGTATTCGCAGTGCCTGGAGGTCGGGCGCGCCCGCTGCCTGCCCGTCTACTACGAGCAGCTGGTCCTGCACCCCGAGCACTCCATGCACACCATCATGAAGTTCCTCGGCATCTCCTGGAGCGACGCCGTGCTGCACCACGAGGAGCTCATCGGCAAGCCCGGGGGAGTGTCTCTGTCCAAGTGAGTGTTGCTGCTTTTCAAAGAGTGTTTTCATTAGGCAAAGCGGGACGAGGCCAAAACTGGGGGGGCAAGGATTTGTCCCTAATGTTTGGGCGTAGTTTTCAGGGTAATGCATCCCAATTTGTAGCACTGGCCTTGATTTTTTAGTAAAACACAGCTTGAATATTAGCGATATGTTGTATCCAACAGAACAGCTTGTTAGGCAAGGACTATAAAAGCAGGTGACTGTTTTATTCATCTCCTTTTGACAGTGTGGAAACAATTTGGGTGTCTGATTTGAAAAGAACTGCTTGCTCAGAAACTTGAGCTTTTTAATAGCTCCTTTTCTCCACCTCTCCTCAAATATCTGCTCAGAGGATTGCAGTTCTGCTGTTAATGAATCGTTTTCAGTAGTTAGCACTAATCCTTGCCACATTTGGTGCTCATATTGCAGTCTAAAAGAGACACCTCCCCCCGTGGCACACGCGCCACTGCTCCCTAGCTTTCCCTCTGCCTCCTCCGGCCTTGCAGGAGGCTCTTGCTTCACGCATCTTCTCGTGGTCGTTTCATAGCGCGTTGTTATTGTGGTTGGAAGCTTGAGTCTGAGCTTCCAATCCAGCAGAAACTGTTCAGTGCTGCACGGAGGCCACGCAGCAGCCTGGGCCCGTGTCCCTGCCGCTGGACGCGGGCAGAGGGGGACGTCCTGGCGCCGCTTTTCCTGCGGGCGGGAGGGTTGTGCTCGCGCTGCGCTTCCCAGAGCACTTCCCAGAGCTTCCTGGAGCACTTCCCAGAGCTTCCCGGAGCAGCGGCCGAGGGCAGTCGGGGAAGGGGCTGCTGCTGTCCTGGGGCAGCTGCGCCGAGCAGCTCTGCTGGGCTCGGCTGTGGCTCTGCTTTGGGCCTTGCGTGGGCTTCTCGGTGGTGGCCAGCGACAGGACAAGGGGCAATGGGTGCAAACCGAAACAAGGGGAAGTTCGCTCTCCGCATGAGGAAGAACGACTTTCCTGTGAGGGTGACGGAGATTGTGGAGTCTCCTCTCTGGAGATCTTCCAACCCTGCCTGGATGTGACCGCGTGCCCCGTGCTCTGGGTGTCCTGCTGGAGCAGGGGGTTGGACTGGATGATCTCTAGAGGTCCCTGCCAACCTCAACCATCCTGGAATTCTATGGACACAGCAGCACTTGATCCACGCGTGTGTTTTGGGCACCCTGCGGGTTGTTAACTGAGCTGAAGGTTTTTCTCTCTGACCATAAGACACATGTATAATCCAGCTGGCAGCAGCCGTAACGTCTTCTTTTTATTTTACGTTTCTTTTTTGTTTGTTTGTTTGTTTCCAGGATAGAAAGATCAACAGACCAGGTCATCAAGCCTGTGAACCTGGAGGCGCTATCCAAGTGGATCGGCCACATCCCGGGGGATGTTCTGCAGGACATGGCCCACATAGCGCCCATGCTCGCCCGCCTCGGCTACGACCCGTACGCCAACCCGCCCAACTACGGCAACCCGGACCCCTTGGTGGTCAACAACACGCACAGGGTGAGCGCGGCTGTCGCGGGGCGCTGGGCTCGTGCTGGGGCGCAGACCCCTGGGCCCGCTCAGAACAAAAGCCCTCTTTGGGGAGGCAGTGCGTGGCACGCACAGCGTGAGGCCGTTTTCAGAGACAAGCAGCTGGAGGCTGGCGTGGCTCAGGCCCGGGATGTTCCCTGTGGTGTGTGGTGGCATTCGGTTTTCTGGTGTGGCAGGCACTGCCTGTCCCTCCCTGTGCAGCCCAGCTCTTGGCACCGGGCACGGGAGCCGTGCCGGGCGCTCTCGGTGCAGAACTGCTGCCTCTGGAAACTGCAGTGCGGCCGTGGGAGAAGGGAGGAGGTTTCCCCGGGCGGGTTGTGCTCCGACCGCTCCTCCTCGCTCCGGGTGCGTGTGAGAGCTCTGTAAGGACATGCCATTTGGATGAACATCTTCTCCCAGGGGGTTAAAGGACTTGTGGAGTCTTTACTGTCCTCTCTCCAGTGTTTCTTGGCACAAACTCGGAGAACTAGCGTGATGCTAAAGGCCTAAATATGGCCCTTTTCCATGTTAAGGAGGGATCTGGAGAACCTGCTTTTGTCAGGCCCCTGCACTCCTGTCTTTGCTTAGAAAGTCCTTACAGAGGAAACCTCCAGCTGTTCCCCCAGCAGAGCAAATGCCCATCAGGGATCCCCGCTGGTTCAGATGCGTGGGGACAATCCTTGAGGTAGTGAGGGGGACATGCTGATGCTCCCGAGCCGCAGTTCGAGAAGGGGTCACTCTCATTTGCCTTTTCCATAGGTTCTGAAGGGGGATTATAAAACACCAGCCAATTTGAAAGGTCATCTCCAGGTAAGAGTCGAGCTGCTTCCCGGCGCTTTTTTGCTGTCCCTTGCTCCCCCGTGGGCAGATGCAGCCCGGGCCGCCCTCCCGCAGGGACAGCTCCCGTCCCATGGCCCTTCCCTTGTGCTGCACACCGCTCCCTTCCTCCACGTTCTTATTTTTTATGTCCTGTTTGTGCCACAATATCCTGATGGTGTCTTGTGTTGCTCGCTTGTCTGTGTCCATCGCCTCTCCTGACCCGCTCTTGCTTATGGTTTCCTGCTGTGCAGCTCTGTGTTTGCTCATGGGACTCGTGCTCTTTCAGACAGCCGCCTCGCACGTTCCCTTAGCTCAAGGCTGTCACCATCCTGGCCTTGTCACGTTCAGGGAGGGCAAAGCTTAGCTAATTTAGAAATTATAAATACTTCTGGTTCTTGAACTTTTGTGACTTTTCAAGTGCTGAAAGTATGAGGCTCTGCCCTGATTTTCTCTGCCCCAAACGTTTCCCTTTCCTGCTTCTTTGCACACTGGGGATGTTCAGAGTGGAATCTGGTAATGGAAGAATGATCCTTCTGTCTTGATTGTTCTAGGTGACTCAGAACACATCATCCTCTCATTAAAAAATTAATGATTTCCAGGTAAGTCTTTGCACCTTAATTTGGGACTTGTGCAAACCTGCTTGCCTTGCTCCAGAGCTAGCGTTTTGCTTGTGAAACTTCTGTTGGCCTTCTGTGAATGATCCTTCACAGCGGCTTGAGTTTTTCAGTGCAGTGCTGCAAACTCTGGGATAATTTGCGGGAAAATGTTTTTCTGAGCTCCGAAACCAGGCTTACTTCAGCAAAACGGCAGCGAGGCATTTGGGAGCGCTCCTGCTGCACGTCCCTGCTGGGAGCGCCGAGACGGAGGGTGGGAATGGGCAGCGGGGCAGAGCAGCTCCTGCAGGAGCCGGCCGGGATGCGGGATGCGCCCCGGCCGCCCGCGGGACGTGATGAAGCAGTCGCCAATGCTGCCCCGTGCTTGGAAAAACAAAGCTGCAGCCCTTGGTCTCTGCTCCCAGACCACGGCCAGCGTCGCGGGTGTTCTGATTGTCTCTCCAGGTAGCATCTCTGCTAAGCCATAAATGAAAAACTTTCTAAAAATGAAGCTTTAAGGATTGCTTTCTGTTTGAAAGCAGTATCTTGTGCTAAAGCCAAAGCCTTGAATAAGGATGGATGGCGTATGACCAGTATCCTGGAGCTGGGACTTAGGGGGTTATTTGTTTATTTATTTTTAACGTAGCTGCTGGTTTAAAGCTGTTAGCTGATATTTGCTGTGCTGGTCCGCGCGTGCCCGTCCTCAGGTCCCGCGTTTCTTGCCTTTCAGAGAGCTGCAGAGGGCCGTACGTTGTCCGAAAGGAAGAGTCCGCAGTCGCAGAGGCGGAAATCTGTTCTCCAAGCATATTGCTTGCTACTACTATTGCCAAAACGACTGCTCCGCGAGGAATGTATTTGCATTTATGTGCAAAGGCCGAACGTTTTGCACCTGGAGCATCAGAGCCCTGCCTGCTCCCGGTGCTCCGTGGTGAGCAGCAGCTGTGGACCCCGTTCCCAACTCCTCCGAGGGCCGTGGAAGGAGATTTAGGGTGTCGCGCGAGGACGTCGCGGCCCCGGCCCGGCGGCTCGGGCGCCGGCCCCACGCCGTTCGTGGCCCCCCGGTTGACGGCCCCCATCGTGGTGGCCGTCCCCACGCGGTTCGTGGCCCGCCAGCGCCTTTCTTGTACGAGCCGCTGCCCGCCTCGTGTGTAATTTACAGAATCTATTTAAGAATTAATATATGGACGCCGTGTTTTGTGCCTGGCTCCTTGCGGTTACCGCGGTGTTTGAATGGGGGGTTCCCTGCCTGGGCCTGGCAGGACCTGCGCCGGGACCGGGGAGGCCCCTGGCCCGGTCGGGCCGGTCCGGGCCCTTGTTTGGGGGGGGGGTTGGGGGGGTCCCGGTCCCGTTGCGGCCTAGGCCCCGTCGGTCCTCCAGACCACAGAGACGCGCGGGTTGGCGCCGCCCTGCCGCCGGCGTCTCTATGGTGGCGGCGCGGTTTCCGCCGCGCGCCCGGAAGAGGAGCGCTGGTTTCCGGCCGGCGCGCTGTGTCCGTTGCGGCCGTTGCGGCGCGGCGCCGCCATGTCCATGTCGCACCTGTACGGGGCGGAGGGCGAGGACGGCGTGGAGATGGAGAGCTTCGAGGTGTCCGAGTGGGACCTGCAGAACGAGTTCAACCCGCACCGGCAGCGCCACCGGCAGAGCAAGGAGGAGGCCACGTACGGCGTGTGGGCCGAGCGCGACTCGGACGACGAGCGGCCCAGCTTCGGCGGCAAGCGGTGCGCGGGGGGGCCCGGGGCGCGCTGCAGGCAACGCTCTGTCCCTCCGTATGGCTACAGCCGTCGCTATCCGTGCTGCTGCCTATACGTGTGCCCTGCCCTGCAGCTCTAGGGACTACTCGGCCCCCGTGAGCTTCATCAGCGCCGGCCTGAAGAAGTCGGCGGCCGAGGAGATGTCGGAGGAAGACTCGGACGAAGAGGAGAAGCCCGCGAAGCAGGAGGAGGCCCCCAAGGAGTTTGTGCCCAAGAAGTTAAAAACGGTGAGGTAGCCGGTGATCTGCCTTGAATTCTGTTCGGGGTGTTGGTGAGGTTTAAGTTACAACAGCAGCCAAGCTCTTGAGGGAACAATAGAGTGTCTGAGAAAGGGAGAAGTGACTGTAAGCCGGGGAAACGACGCTGGCTGCAGCTAAAGGGAGTGTTTTCTGTGTTTTTATAGCTATGCTTGTGTGGTGTTCTGTGTCCTTGGGAATTTTGCTCGTTTGGGAGCTCCTCTATTCTGAGCTCATTCATTTTGATCACCTGAGGTTAAAAATGAAAGAAACTCCTGTTTTATTTCCTTTCTTTCTATTATTGAAGTCCGAAAGGCTGATTTCTCTCTGCAGAACGAGGTAATTACTGTCTTACAGAGTAACAACCAACCCCTGCTTAGGCACTTGAGCAAGCGCTGCGAAGCACAGGATCGGTAGCAGTTGCAGCTGTGGTCACTGATAAAGCCTAATACCTGGCAGCTTACTTGGAAAGGCTTTATGTGACAAGCTACTTAAATGGGCACAGAAGTGATGTTCTTTGCCCTGAAAAAGCCAGAGAAGCAGCAGAACCCTGTGGTGGCATCTGAGACTTCTCAGGAGGCCGCCTTCGTTTTGAGCTCGCGCGTGCAAAGCTCGGTTCTTGTGTCGCCTCACAAAGTTTGTCATTTTTTAAACAGGGTGGTAATTTCAAGCCCAGTCAGAAAGGCTTTGTAGGGGGCAGCAAGTCTTTCACGGATTTTGGAAGCTGGGAGAGACACACGAAGGGAATTGGGCAGAAGCTGCTCCAGAAGATGGGTTACGTGCCGGGAAGAGGTCTTGGGAAGAACGCCCAAGGTACCGCGCTTGCGTCTTCGTGCCTTGGGAGCTCGGGCTCAGACCACAGGCGGGATCCGATAAGGAACTGTGATCCTGAGGTGGCCTAAAGCCTCTCGCTCGCTTCCTGACATTTCTTACAAGTGACGTGAATCGTTATGATAAAATCCAGTTGTATTTGACTTGCTATACACCGGTTCACTGCTTTCGTTATTTTGTATGCGAAGAAGAAGGGAGATAAAATTTCAAGAGTGGTCAGCTCAGGACTGAAGATATTATGTGATAGGATGAGAAAGCAGCGGATACGTGTGTGAATTGTTCTCTGCATTTTGTCACTGTCTACACAAATTAAATGTTTTTATAGCCACTAAAAATTAATGTATTTGTAGTAGACACTCTAGCGTAATAAAGGGAATGTGAGGTCAGATGGCTTGCTCTCTGATAGCTTGCTAAAGTTACTGGATGGGTAGCACTTTGAGTACTTTCTCGGTAACTAAACCGTAACCTTTCTGCTCTAACTGCTCTCCTTTGCAGGGATTATCAATCCAATTGAGGCCAAACAAAGAAAAGGCAAAGGAGCTGTGGGGGCCTACGGCTCTGAGAGAACCGCGCAGTCTCTGCAAGACTTCCCCGTGGTTGACTCGGAAGAAGAGGCTGAAGAGGTGTGTGCGGCTACTGGTGTAGCTCTTCTTGCTGTTCTGTTGCTTTTTGTGAACCTTAGGTCTAGCATCAGATTTTGTGTCAGAAAAGCCTTTCAGACCAGCTTTAGTAAGATGCTGAAGACTTAATGCTGCTTCATGTAAAGTGATTTTTTTTCCCATGTTAACATAATGTTCTTTTTACAAGTTCTGGCTCATTTCAGTCCAGTAGTTTTACTTGAAGTCTCCCAAAATAAATGTTCTTTGTATCATTAATTTTTCTTTAGAAAACAGATCAATTTGTGTCATGACAGAGAAGCAATCTGCAACCTCCTACTTGTCTTTTTATTTAGGAATTTCAAAAAGAGCTCAGTCAGTGGAGGAAGGATCCTAATGGAGGAAAGAAAAAGCCCAAATACAATTATAAGACGGTAGAAGAATTGAAAGCCAGGGGTAGGATCAGCAAACAGCTTTCAGCACCTCAAAAGGAGCTGTCTCAGGTCAAGGTAAGGCTGATAACCTCAGTGATGGCATCTCTGGAAGGTGGTTTGTCTGTGTTAGTACTGTGCTTTCTAGCTGATGGAAATCTTGGTCGTTTTGAGAAGGAGCTGCCCACAACCTCATGAAAATCAGAGGCCTCAGACTTGTCACCAAATCATTTAACACTCTACAGTGTCGCTTGGGCTGTGACACTTGCACACAAGCAACCTTCTGCCCTCAGGAAAATGCAAATTAACCCAGAAATCTTTCATTGTGAGTTAAGTTTAATTCATAGAATGCTTAATTGTCTCATATTTGTCGTAAATGTGTGTCCACTTCTGAAAGACAAGTGTACATATTATGATTAAGGTACTTGAAGATCTCAGAAATACAGATTTTCAATTCAAACTTCAAGCAAGTCTTAAAAAACTTACTTCTTTTTGTTTGTTGGAAGGTTATAGATATGACGGGCCGCGAACAGAAGGTTTATTACAGCTACAGTCAAATTAGCCACAAGCACAATATTCCAGATGACAGCCCTCAGCAGCCACTGGGCAAAGACTCGAAGCCACAGGGATTTGCCCTGCCCGAGCTGGAGCACAACTTGCAGCTCCTCATTGACATCACGGAGCAGGAGATCATCCAGAACGACCGGCAGCTGCAGTACGAGAGGGACATGGTTGTCAACCTGACTCACGAGATACAGAAGATGTCTGAAGTCCTTTCCCACGAGGAGAAGGCAATTAACAATCTTAGCAAAGTGCTGGAGATGGTGGAAGAGTGTGAGAGACGGATGCAGCCCAGTTGTGAAAATCCCCTGACTCTGGATGAGTGTGCAAAGATTTTTGAGACGCTGCAGGACAAGTACTATGAAGAGTACCGGATGTCTGATAGGGTGGACTTGGCAGTAGCAATAGTTTATCCTCTCATGAAAGATTACTTCAAGAACTGGGATCCTCTCAAGGTGTGCATTAGTTTGATTTCTTCATGGTTTTTAGTTGATGGCTGGGCTGCCTTTATTGGACAGCACTGGACAAAGAAAACTCCCAGTGTTTATGGTAGAATGAAATAAAGATGTCCAAAAGGTTGATCAGCTCTCCACCGCTACCCAGATGCTACTACTTTACTTTTGGTGAAAGCTGAAAGGTCTGTCTTTGAAGCGGTCATATATGTGCTGCCTGTGCTTTATGCCATTTAGCCTGTGATGGGTGAAAGCGTCTGGGCTCTCCACACTTGCAGAGAGTGCTATTTTAAATCCATAAAGTGGGATTTTCCTCCAGTGGGATTACAGGTAACTGCTACAAGTGCCTGCCTGGCCTTTTGAGTGGCAGATGAGCTGGGTGGGAGAGCCCTGCCTCGTCAAGCACACCAGCAGCCTGCTCTTTCTGGATAGCAGCTGAAATTAAAGAGCTCCCTGCCTTGTATCATTTCCAGGACTGTACATATGGCACGGAGATTATAGCCAAGTGGAAGAGCCTTTTGGAGAACGATCAGCTGTTGTCACACAATGGGCAGGATCTTTCAACAGATGCTTTTCACAGGTAAATAACATGAATTGTACTTTGTGCAGCCTCTCACAAAGCTGCCTCTTTGGAGGTGGAGGAAGCATAGATGGGCGTGTGCTTTCTAAATGCTTCTCTTGATGCGTCAATTAAAATGCAGCTGTCAGCTATATAAAAGAAAACAGCTTTAAAATAGTTATTCCACATTCAATTTATTTCAGCCTGGGGCTATAGTTTCAAGCTTAACTTTGCTTTTTTTTTTCCCCAGACTGATGTGGGAAATCTGGATGCCCTATGTAAGAAACATAGTAACACAGTGGCAACCTAGGAACTGCGGGTCAATGGTGGACTTCTTGGACAGCTGGGTGCACGTTGTTCCTGTATGGATCCTGGATAACATTCTGGATCAGCTCATCTTCCCCAAGCTACAGAAGGAGGTGAGATGAGGGAGCTGCTTTTGAATGGAGCTGCACTCTGAGCCAGGTCTTAGCTGAGCAAAACTTGCAAACTTCTTGTGTGTTGCATCTGACTGTTGAGCAGTCAGTGGGTTGCATAATGCTTCTTTCTGCATCTGACAAAGGTTATTGATTAAAGGGTAGACTTACTTCTATCTTTTTTGTTTTGCCTCAAGGTTGAAAGCTGGAATCCTTTGACAGACACAGTCCCAATCCACTCTTGGATCCACCCCTGGCTTCCCCTGATGCAGGCACGATTGGAACCTCTCTATTCTCCCATCCGCAACAAACTGGCGAATGCGCTGCAGAAGTGGCATCCCAGCGACTCCTCGGCCAAGCTTATCCTCCAGCCCTGGAAGGATGTGTTCACACCAGGGTCATGGGAGGCTTTCATGGTCAAAAACATTGTGCCTAAGCTAGGTGAGACAAGCCAAACACTACTGAGTTTCTTGATTCAACTGGTTGCCAGCTTCACCCTTACTCTTGGAAAAGATATATATTAGCTAAGTTGTCCGTGTTTTTTCAAAAGAATATTATTAACTAGTTTAGAGAAAGTTTGCATCTGTGTTGCTATTACTGTGCTTTTTTTTTTTTTTTTTTCCCCTCTCAGGCAGACATTTTAGGAAAGGGAAGTACTCTGATGATTCTCAGTGGTTTATTGTCTTATTTCTGCAAGTCAATTGAGAAGAGGAATAAAATTAGTATGATGTCTGATAGCGGTTATTATTTTAAGTTTCTCAATGCTGGCAGCAAATTGCTTCCATTTCCAGCAATTGCATATTGCTTGGAGGCAAGGATCGGCCAAACAGTTCCAAGATCTTGAAGGTCTTTCTGTGTAATATTCAGTACAACTGCTCCTCAAACCATGTGTGTTGCTACTTGCAGGGAGCTGAGTTCTGGTCTAACTGCCCTCTCTCTTTTCCCAGGGATGTGTTTGAACGAGCTCATCATAAACCCGCACCAGCAGCACATGGATGCATTCTACTGGGTCATTGACTGGGAGGGAATGATTTCTGTCTCCAGCCTTGTCGGGCTGCTGGAGAAGCACTTCTTCCCCAAGTGGCTGCAGGTGAGAAACAATCAACCTGGAGTAACTTGTAATAGGCTTGATTTACACCAGAGTCTTTTAGTGACTTCTCAGTAATGGTTGCCCCAGTACTGGAGTTTTTCTGTAAAAACGTAAAGATTGCCACTCATAGCTCCATACCTGTTAGATTTCAGGCTGCTTCCTAAGGCTGTCACAGTCATTTTCTCAGTACTGAGTGCTCATTAGTAGCTACACTAAATAACAACGAGGGCTTTCTCCCCAGGGTTCTCCCCTTTCTGTTGAATTTGATCTTTCATACTGTTTTGCAGGTGCTCTGTTCTTGGCTTAGTAACAGCCCCAATTACGAAGAGATCACAAAGTGGTACCTGGGTTGGAAATCCATGTTCTCAGACCAAGTGTTGGCACATCCCTCCATCAAAGACAAATTTAATGAAGCTCTTGATATCATGAACCGGGCTGTCTCTTCTAGTGTTGGTAGGTGGCTTACTGTGTTGGTTCCTTTTCTCCCTCTGAAGCAACGTTTGGTTTCTATGAGTCTGTGCGTGTGTGTGTGTATGTACGTATATATGGATGGATGGACTTGCTAATCAGCATTTCATCAACTCCAATGAGCAGGAAAATTGTAAATGCTTTTTACCTTCTTCTGTCCACAAGAAGCACCTGCAGGGTGTTGTTAATAATTGTCTGCACTTCACTGAAGCAGAAACAGATTTAGCAGATTTCTGGGGGCTGGTTGCCTCTGCCATTAAACAACTCATTCTCTATGTAGTCTGAATATAGTACATTTTATGTCAGGCACTGGGAGATGGTCATTTAAAATATTAGGTTCTGAAGTTGTTTTTTTCTTTCCCTTCTCCTTTTGGGTGAGATACTTCAGGGGCATTGGGGCTTTGCCCACAGACCTCTCCCTGTGACATAAAAGATCACTGGGAATTTGCCAGGAACTAACCTGTATAAAAAGAGGGGGAAGTGCCTGAGGGAGGAGAAGCATCTAAAATGTCTTTCCCTTGCTGAATGATTTGACTGTTCCTCTAGGAATTTGTTGTATAGCATGACGGAGAATTCAAACCAGAAGCATAGATCCTTTTTAAATAAATAAATCCTTTCTTTATTAGTTGTTTTTCTGTGGTAAAAGGATGCAATCACAGGCAAGCATTGCACAAAGAGGAATTTATCTGTTACAGAATTTCTGGCATGGTCCTCTGGGCAGCCACAAAGTGAACGGAAAGTGAAATACCTTCTGGTGAATTGCCTCCTCTTGCAACATGCTTTGTTTTTGTAGCAGTCCGTTTGCAACTCAGAGGTGGTATGTGGAGACCTTGGGTCAGGTGTTGTCTTTAAAAAGTGTTTTTTGTTCTTTCTGTGCTCACATGTGCCCTTTGTGAGCAGCAGCACAGCTCTTCCTCTGCTGTGCATCTCAGACAAATTGGGGTTGCAGCAAATCCTGTTCCTGCGGTTCACTGATTGACCTAACAAGTCTACATCGTATCAGTATTAACACTGTAAAACTCCAGAAGCAAGAATGTCTGAAAAGGAGCACTGAAATCCAAATGTGCTTTACAGGACTTTACCCTTCCTCCGCCCTGGCCCGGAGCGTGCCCTGTGCTTTGCACAGGGAGTGGTGGGGGGCCTCGTTCTCACGGTTTCCTCTCGCAAACAGGCGGCTACATGCAGCCGGGTGCTCGGGAGAACATCGCCTACCTCACGCACACGGAGCGCCGCAAGGACTTCCAGTACGAAGCCATGCAGGAGCGGCGCGAGGCCGAGAACATGGCGCAGCGCGGCATCGGCGCCGCCGCCAGCTCCGTGCCCATGAACTTCAAGGACCTCATTCAAACAAAGGCGGAGGAACACAATATTGTCTTCATGCCTGTGATTGGGAAGCGGCACGAAGGGAAACAGCTGTATACGTTTGGACGGATTGTGATTTACATCGACAGAGGAGTTGTGTTTGTACAGGGAGAAAAGACTTGGGTGCCAACCTCCCTCCAGAGTCTCATTGATATGGCTAAGTAAGGGCCCTGCTTTGAACTGTGAAGGTTGTCTTATTTTAATGTAACTGTCTTAGAATAAAGAAGTTACAGTTTTGTAAATAGATGAAAGCTCAGCTGTATGCAGGGATTTTTTTCCTTAAAGCTGTTCAAATGGTACCAACAGGTAAAACCACACGTGGAGGTTGATGCCCAGGAGAAAGGAGCAAGTCTGACGTGAGCGTAATGGCCACCTCGGAAATGGATCCATTGGTTGTCTGTTCCCCTCATCAGGCAAGTGAGGGCTAAAGGGACCACTAGAGTTGTCCTCTGCTCAAGCAGGGCTCTCACCAGCTCCGTGTTCGCAAGGGCTTTGTCATGCTGCACCTCAGCAGGCTCCAGCCATGAAGATTTCACAGCCTCTACCTGCTGTCCCCAAAAACTCTTATCCTGATAACATCCCTCACTCCGGTGGCCCTTCTCTGCAAACAGAGAGGCCACACTGTGCCGCTGTTAGGCTGTTCTAAACCTTGGTCTAAACCTTAAATTGGGAAATGCAGTAGTAAGGAATGACAGAGATGTTTTTTAAAAAAAAAAAAGATTTTATTTTTTTCCATTTTCTTCTTTCCCTCGCCTTCTAGAAGGAAAAAGCCCAATTCTTCACAGAAGAACGTGGCAGAAGAGCTGTTTCTACAGGACAGCTGAAGTTCTATCTTCTCCTCAGCTGAGGTGTTTTAACCCTGCATTTCAAACTGGGTATTAGCACCTTGAACTATAAATCCCTCACAAATCAACACCCCCTTTTGGTTACTTCACACTATAAGAAGTACAGACAAAGGCACTGAATTGTACCAAAGAATGATCACTAAGGGGCAAGAGTGGTTCAAAACAGTCTTTAAATGAGCTTGCTGTAGTTTCAAGTGGCCATAAGCCACAGCACAGTAGCTCCACATACTGCATAACCACTCTCAGAGACCAACCTGTCCCACGAAGGTCAGTGTGCAGGTGGTGCCCTGTAGGGCTGGGGATGCTGTGGCCACTACCTGAGCTTAACCCCAGCGCAGGAGCTGCCGAGGGAGGGGAGGCCGCCCTGCACCCGCAGGCAGAAGCTGACCTCCTTCCTGATGATCTCCAGGTCGTCGCATTCCTGGTATGTAGGCTCTTCCACGCACTCCCAAACCTCACAGGAGAGCTCCTTGAGTTTTTGCAAGGGAAACCAGTGGATGGAGGTGTCGTTGAATGTGTCTGTATAGTGAGGGTGACTTGGAAATGCAATTTCCTCTGTCCCTTTTAAGACCTAGGAGTAGTCAAGAGAACAGTCATATAGGGTGCATGCACAACCGTAGTGTTAAAGCTAATGCTTCTTACCTTTGCTATGTAAGAATAATCTCTTTCCAGGATTCTTGACAACAGCCTACCACAAAAAGATAAACTAGCATTAGACACTTGATCTTCTTATGAATTTAAGACAGCTCCCCTTCTAAACAGGAGTTGGGGGGAGAAAAGAGAGGGTTGATGGCTACTTCACAGCAAGCTGAGAATAGGCAAAAGCTCAAGCACTGCCTGAAAAGCGGTGTGGAGAACCACGGAAGGAAGCAAGCTGAGAGGGGGCTGGTGGTGGAGCATGTCCAGGCGCAGAGCTCTGCGGGCCGGGCGCGCGCTCCTACCTCTCCTCGATGCCGTGGAAGCTGTTGCCGATGATGACCATTTTGGAGAGCGCGCCCAGGGCCCAGTTGCTCCACAGCAGGTTGTTGTAGAGCGCTTTCCCGCAGTGGATCATGTAGAAGAGCGTGGCAGCCTCCCCGACGCGGTGCTTCCCCTCCTGCCCGCGAGCGGGGCTGGTGACCCGCGCCCGGCGCATCCCCTTCCCTGGGCGCCCAGGGGGCTGCCAGGGCCGCTCCGCCTGCAGCTCTGCCCTCTCCCAGGTTCCCAGAGCTGCTCCCCCCATTGCTCCGCAGGCTCCCGCTGCCGCTTGGCCTGGAGCGCTGCAGCCTCCCAGGGCCGCTCCTCACAGCGCTCCACAGCCCCCGGTGCTGCCGCCACGGCGCTCCGCCGCCCCCAGGCTGCTGGGCCGGGCCCCGCGGGGAACACGGGCCGTGCTCACCTCGTTCTCGGGGAGCAGGCGCAGCCCCAGCTCCCCCAGCAGCGCCAGCTCCTGCTCCGAGAACGCGGGGTCGAACACGAAGCACTGGCTGGGCGGCACCTGCGGGCAGAGCGGGTCAGGGGCCGGTCCGGCGCAGGCCCGCGGGGCGGGGCGGGGCGGGCGGCGGGTCCTTACCCCGAGCTCGTCCAGCAGCAGCAGCAGCAGCGCGAGCTGGCGCCGGGCCACGGGGCACGAGC
>VZSG01000240.1:391231-406910 GCA_013398315.1 Nothoprocta pentlandii | reverse complement strand
GGGGGGGGGGGGGAGAGTTTAACTGTGTCATATGTTAAGTGGATGGAAAAATGCTACCTAGTCAGATTTTGTCAGTTCCCAGAGTGACCCAGGGTACAGGGGGGAGAGTTTAACTGTGTCATATGTTAAGTGGATGGAAAAATGCTACCTAGTCAGATTTTGTCAGTTCCCAGAGTGACCCAGGGTACAGAATGAGAGTGTCTTCACACAGGCGCCTTTGCACTGATGGAATTTGGCTTCTGTTTGTTGTGTGGGAACATGTTAATTTAATTCCTCCAACCTCCATTGCTCTTCTAGATTCTCCATTGCCGCAGGGAGTTCGTATCATTACGGTTTTCCTAACAGAAGATGAAGTCTCGGTGCTCCGAGACTTTCCAGTAGAGTGGATGACTAGGTAGGAAATGAATTTGAGACATGAAGAAGCCTTTGCAGAAAGTGATCTAACATGTAGCAGTGAGTCCTCAATAGCTGTTGTTAATTGCTTGCTCTGACGCTAATTCACACTCTATTGCTTGGCTGTTAAGGCTGCCTGGGGCCTTTTAGGATGGACAGGATTTGTGGTATCTACTGTTGTGAAGGAGCCTAAAGCAAAACTGTGTCTCAAGACCAACTGTGCTCTTCTGTTGCTTCTCAGTTCGTTGTGTTCTGTTTAAAACCCTTGTGCTTTGTGAATAAGGGAGCAGCGTTCCAGGGGCCTGCAATGCACGAGGCTCAGGCTTTTCAGCCGGGTCAGAACTCAGCCTGCTCTTTGCTGAGATAGTTGTACTTTGTAGCAGTGTTACTAGTAACTCCAAAGAGGAGCTAATCAGTAGTCTAATCAACTTTTCATCTCCTTCTAGGTCATCCATGTCCCCAGCAAGTCCTAGAGGAGACAAGGACACTCTCCACTCCCAGGTAACTTCAGAATCATCAGGGGTTCCTGAATACCAAGACGTGAATTGTGCCTCTGTCCAGGAGTCCCTTGAGCAGGCTCCAAGCACAGCTGCAGCAGCAGATGCGACGCAGGCAGGCGGCCTTGCAAGCGCAGGTGCTGCGAAGGGCTTCCCCGAACCAGAAGCCAGCGCAAGGAATTCCCCAACTGCAGAACGGCAGAGCCCCGGCAGCAAAAGCCCAGAGCTGAGAAGAGCATCCTTCTCATCAGAGACACACCTGGAAGAACTGCCAACCACTTCCAAACTCCAAAGTGCCGAGTGTGCTCAGACTACAAGTCCATCCCTGGAAGGCTTTTTCTTCCCAAACCCGTATGTCCAGGAGAGTCAGAGCATGGGGGAATCCGTTGTGGACTTTGCTGTTAAAGAGCACAGTTTCCAAAGGCGTCCTGCAGCCAGTGGCAGTCCGTCTGTTTGCTCTCCTCTTCAAGAACCAAGCAGGAGGAAGTCAAGTGAACAAGACCAGCAAGGAACTGTCAGCCAGAATAGTATCCCTGGAAAGAGCAGTAGTGAAACTGGTAGTAATGTCTGGACTTTGAATCATCCAACCACTGTTGCACAACCAGAGGACAAAAGCAGAACTTCAGTGCCTGCTGCAGATGCCCCGGAGAGTCTACCCAGGGACACAGCAGAGACCACAGGCTGCCCCAGCAGCGGGGAGAGTGACCCAGCTCTTCAGGTGGAGAGCCTGGCAGCTCAGGGCAGTGTTGATTCAGGCAGACAGTGCAGACCAGTTAGGATGAGTTTGTATGTTCACTGCATTAAGGGACTAGTTCTCTCCCTGCTGGCTGAGGATCAGCTCAGAGAGGACCAGAGCTCCATTGAAGATGTGGTAAGCAGGAACATCTTCCAAATCTGCAGCTACTTCTCTGCTGCTTGTCTTGTGGTGGTGGTGGCGGCATGCGACAGGACTTAAAGTGAGAAGTGAGCGTTGAAGCTTCATTCCCATCTCTTTCTTTGCCTGCTTTGCAATGTGAAAGGCAAAGCCATTTGGCTTAGGGGTAGCCCTTGCAACAAAAGATATCCTGGAAGTTGTTAGGAAATGTAAGGCAGCAAGCCTCAGAGGTGAGAGCCGTATTACAGAT
This sequence comes from Nothoprocta pentlandii, assembly GCA_013398315.1. Classification (NCBI taxonomy): domain Eukaryota; kingdom Metazoa; phylum Chordata; class Aves; order Tinamiformes; family Tinamidae; genus Nothoprocta; species Nothoprocta pentlandii. The sequence goes on along the minus strand of VZSG01000240.1, from coordinate 404,896 downwards.
AACTCCCACAGCCTGTCTGTTAGTGCCAGTGCTAAGGAGTATTCTTGAGCAGAATGTGTTGATGTGACCCTGAAACAGCCCCACCGGTTGCCAAAGGCCTGTGTTGTATTGGAGATTTGTAGGGAAACCCTGTCAGCTTTATAGTGGCATTCAGAAAACAAGGTTTGTTGTGTGTTGCTTAACCTGCACGTTGTGTGTCACAGCTTCTCACTCTGGAGGCATCGGTGAGATGTGTGTCTGGCAGCAAGCTGCACAAGTGTTTCCTTTCCGAATGCCCATCTGGCTCCCTGCATCCTTAGCCTGCTGCTCCCTGGCGGTGCTCCCCAGGGGAGCTGTGCTGGGGACAAAGTGCCATTTGGGTGCCTCGTGCAGGTGACGGACCAGGACAACCCAACAGGACTCTGGCTGCTTTCTGTACGCAGCCCGATGGTGCATCCGAGAGGCAGCAGCCTGCAGAGCTGACGCTGGCCTCTGCCTCCCTCAGCCGGAGCTGAGTCAAAGCTGCAGAGCCCCTTTGATGTGCCAGTTGCCATGGGAACAACCTCATTTCTTTATCTGTCAGGCTGGAAGGTGGAGGGAAGCTCAGACTAATGCAGCCTCCCCGCATTAGTGAGCCCCAGGGTTGCTCCTTTTGCCTCTGAGCTGGTTGTGCTGGTGACCCCTGAAAAGAGGGGGATGCCCCTCGGTGCAGCAGGGGCAGAAAGGGCAGCTTGAGCTGGGTGCCCGAGGTGGCTCCCGCTCCCTTTCTGCCCATTTTAGATCAGCTGGTGACACTGGTGCCCAGTCTTGAGCATCTCCCCTGCTGGTGGAGGGGAAGGAGGAATGTGTGTGGGTGGGAATTGGCGTTCCTGAGAACTAAGGGTCATTTTTATCTTCTGCAGAACCTCAGCTCTTCCTTTTCCTTGGCTCTGCCTGCAGCCTGTCAGGCTGCAGCGCTGCCGAGCTCCGAGGCACCGTGTGTTTTGCAGCAACCTGCATGGCTGCAGAGCTGGACATGCCTGGCCCTCACCTGCCTGCCAGGATCTGGGTCTGCAGAGCAGGCTGAGCTCTGCCTCGTGTTAGATCTGACCTGCCATGGAAAAGCAGCGTCTGAAGGACGCAGCTGGCCTGGAGATTGCCCCTCTTTGTTTCAGCTTAGCGCTTTGCTAGTCACAGGCTCACGCTGCCCTTCCTTTCCTTCCTATTAAAATCCTAGGCAAAAGCACCTCTAGGCAGGGTGGACCCATCCTGGTTCAATTTGCCATTCAAATGTTTAGGCATTGAGATTCACTACATAACACCGATACACTCTATTTCTGTTGTTAGAACAAAAATACAATCAATTTTCCTATTTATATTGCCCCAGTTTTCAGAAAATCCTGTTCAGTTCAGGCTTACATTTTTCCAGTGTGCTGTCTTCCATCACACACGATATTGCTTTTGATCTCATTTTAGCAAAACCCTGCTCGTACACAGCGTTGATTCTGACCCTGCCTGCGTTCCCTGCATCCTCCTCCTCCCCTGGGAACAGGTATTTGTTCTTTCCCAGCAGAATGTGCTGCGTGTCCCGCCATTCTGGGAGGCAGAGCTGGTGCCTCCCAGGTGCTGCCGCCGGCGTCGCGGTGGATTTGCAGCATAACCTCAGCCTGTCTGTTCCTTTGTTTATCTGTAGATTAAAAATGACCCTCAGCTCTCAGGGATGTCCAAGCTCAGTTATAATTGATGTTGGTCGAATGCTTTGAGGCTCCTGAATGACACCAAAGAAGGGTAAAATATGCTGCTTGTGCTGCTAAGGACAGTGAGAAGTACAGATCATCCCCCGGGAAAGCGGTTTCTAATACGGACTTTCTCTACAGAACACAAGTGCTCCCAGGCTCAGTCTGTGCCTGTCTTCAGGTCTTATCTCTTCATTGCATTATGCAGAAAGAAAATCTGCTCCATGGGCATCAAGGTCAAGGGTAGGTGATGCCAGTGTGCTGCACTGAGGCTTGATCCTCTCCGTGGCTGAGGAAGGAACTCGGACAGGCCGGGATCACAAGATGAAGCTTCCCAGCACCTGGCAGGAGGCAGCTGCAGGTTGGGAGCTGGAGCTCTCGTCCCCACGTGGCCAGGCAGGCTGTCGGCTCTGCACCTTCCTCCTTAGCAGCCCAGGGCCGTGTTTTCCTGTCGTGGCTCCAGACCCATCCCAGCTGCTCAGAGCTGCACGAGGCAGCGGTTGTCTGCACGGCTCTGGAAAGCAGCCCTCGGAGGTGCAGCAGGCATTGGCAAGGCCAGGAGAGCTGTGTTGCTAGACATCTAGTCAATAAAGTAGCTGCCTTTTGTGCTCAGGCCTCCTGCTGGCCCTGGTGCACAGATGAGGCTGGTCCTCTTGTTTTCCTTGGATAATCCCCTGCTGCTAGCTGGAAACTTGGAGGGGAGGCAGAGCGGCCACTCTTACTCAGGCCCTGGAAGCCAAGGGGAGATCTGAGCACTGAGAGGGCGCTGCATGAAGCACTGCCAGCAATTAAATCGAGCCCAAGTCTATAAAACTTTGCCTATGCTCTACTGTCTGTCTTGTATAAGAGTAACTGGTTGGTGTTGAGTCTGTAAACAAAGGAATATTTGTGTTGCCGCTGAGAGTCATGGACAGCAGGCTGAGAAAAGGAGCCTTAGAGAGTAATATTTGGTAGAGAATTAATGGAGTCTTGCATTCTGCTGTAGTTAATGGCATCACATGGTTTAATAGCTTTTTTTCAGGCTCTCTTGCCCTTTTCTGAGCCCTCCTTACACTGACCTGTGCTTCTAGCCCAGCTCTCAGCCCTGAGAGCCCTCTGTTATTCCTCCTTGGAAGTATCTGCTCTAACGCTTGCTTTTTTGCCCCATTTGCAGTACCACAGCAGTCTGGCTTCTCTGAATGGCCTTGAGGTTCATCTAAGAGAAACTTTGCCCAAAGACCCCTCCTCTTCTGCCAAGACAACATACAGTTTCACTCACTATGACTCCATTCAGAATGTGCTCACAGGTAAGTCTGTGTCTCCCAGAAGAGCAGTCTTTTCAGAAGAGAAATTGGATCTGATAATGGGTTTGTTGTAACCTTTCCTCACGTTTCACACAATTTTTCTGAAACATTGCCTGTAAGTTAATATAACTTATCCTTATGGAGTGGCCTGGATAAAGGCCCTGCTGAGAAGGATTTTTGTCCTGGGTGAGTTTGTAATCTGCTCAAGGCAGTTGATCACAGTTGTGTTTGGATCAGAGCCAGAGGCTGTTTGGAGATGGAGTGTGGGCAGCTGGTGCTTCCGTGGGAAACGTGTTGCCTGGGGTTCTGCTAAGGGCTGTGGCCGAGCGCACGGTGGCACCTGGAACCCCAGGGATCCTCGGCTGCCCTGGGCCTTCCTTTCTCCCCTCTGGTCTGTGCACCCTTGGGGAAGGGGACTCCAGGGTCTCTGTTCACACATGGCCAAGCAAAATCCGAACTGCTGATAAATGTCATTGATGTCCCACTGGGATTTAGGGTGTCGCCCGGCTTCTGTTTTCCCACAGTTCCTGAACAGCTGCCCTTCTGAACCCCTTGACAATAGAATGAGGGCAGGCAGCTTTCCAGAGGGTTTTGAACACATGCTCTTTCTTCCTGTTCTGCAGCCAACCTGCCTCACACCCCCGGCCCTATGGATCGGCACTTCCTGAGAGCTGCTACGCTCATCCACGCTGACTTCAGTCACTTTCCAGATGTTTCAGAAATGTTAATTAGGTAAAATCTTTTCCCTTCCAGGCACAAGAGTGTAGAATACCCTGGTGAACAGCAGGGTGGGGAACCCCTTTTCTGAATCTGGGTGAGGTTTGGCGTGTGCTGTAACCACACCGCTGTCTCTTGCCAAGGGCCGGTCACGTCACCGTCTACCCTCGTGTTTGCTCTGTAGACATGGGCTGCTGGATGGTCTTCCTGTGGGTTGGTAAGGGTGTTGCAAAGCTAGAACGACACCCGCACAGCTCCCTTGTGCCAAGGGCTTGGATTAAGATATAATAATGTTAGAGTGTTGCCAGTTCCTGGCACCATAAGGTTCTAAGATGCAGTTTTAAATATAGCTGTTCCTAATAAATTTGTGTCTCGGCTGGGAGCCAAAGGCGCCCAGAATTGGCAACCTAGATTTTGTTTTCTTGCACGGCTTGTTGGGTTGGAAACACACTGTAATGTGCGTGGCAAACTCAATTGTGATGCGCCAAGCAAGATGGTCTTATCGCAGCCAGAGCCCTTCCACGCGGCAGCAGCTGAGCTTGATCTCGTGCTGCGGTGCCCGCCCCGTTTCCTGCGTGGTCTCGCGCAGGACGGCGCCTGCGTGCGCAGAGATTCGGCTTGTTTGCCCACTGTGTGGTGGGATAAAGGTGACTCTGGGAAGAAATGTGTTTCACTGCTCAAACACTGCTTGCCAAGGGAGTGTGAATCACATACTTTAATGCTGGAGAACTCCCTGTTTAGTGTTACATTGACTGGCTCTTTAAATTCAGTACTGGGTAAGCTGACATATTCTGTGTTGCCCCAAAAAAAGCAGCTTCATGTGGGAATCAGACTGAGTAACAAGATGACTAAAACTGCTTTATTTTATGAAGAGTTGTCACAGAGGTTTGTTGGCAAACATATCAGTTCCTGCTTTCCTCTGTCAAGGAGAAATGCAGAGTCCTTTGCTTTGTTGCCTCCCTCTCCGCTCAGAGGTAAATACTGGCTTTTAGTAAGTGACTTCAGGCATCTTGGTTACGGTATCTCACCAGTGTCTTGGATTCATTGTACAGGAGACTAAGTAACCTTGGCCCTTCGTGCTGCAGAGGCGCTCTGCTGGGCCTGGCTTGTGGGCATCAGCACTGAGTGCTTTCCCTGCAGCACTCAGGAAGGGGGGATGTTGCGTATGAGGCAGGTTTAGCTCGTGAGGTGCTGGACTGCTCCACCAGCCATTGCAGTGCTGGGGGATGGCCGACCTCATAGGTGTTGGTGCTGCTAGTGGGTCCCATGAGGTGAGGTGCTTGGTGGTTTCCCTGTCAGGATGCCAGGAGTCCTGAGAAAAAAGGTCTGCTTCCCTCCTGGGATTCCCTTCTGCCAGGCTGTCTGGCAGTGTGCTGCACAGTTCTGATGCCCATTTTAACTCTGTGTATCTTTGCTCTACTGAGGTAGTCCTAAAAGTCCCTCAAGCTCCTTGGGATGCCAGTGCCACAAAGATGCCTGTGCCAAGCCCCAGGGCAGGGGATCAGTGTGTCCTGTGAGTAGAAGGGATCGTGCACAAAGGGATTTCTTGCTGCTGATTGTTCCTTTCTTTGCTGTCCTGCTAGGAACGCCTCCACTGCCGTGTACGCCTGCCGTAATCCCGTCCAGGAGACCTACTTCCAGCAGCTGGGCGCTCCGCTCCGCAACTCCGGCGTTCCCAACCCTCACGACAGCGCGTTCAGCTTGCCAAGCAAGGCCAAGCAAAAGCTGCTGAAGCACGGGGTGAACCTGCTCTGAACTGATGCACTGAGCTAACCTGTCTCAGCCTGTGCTAAAAGTTAGCTCATCTCTAGTAAGCAAAACCTCCGAGCTGTTTATTCTGTTGGAGGCTTTAGGCTCTTTGCCAAGCCTATGGGGTCTCCATCTGCCTTGCTTGGTGAGGGGACACCCCTATCATCCTGTGCCTGCAGCACGGTTTGTGCTAGCGCAGAGTCCTGTGGATTAGCACTTACCAAAGACTGAGGAGAGAGAACAGCCGTGTTGGGACACGGGTTCACGTTTGCTGTGTGTGTCCCCATTCCAGCTGCTCTGCTCTCACAGGCAGAACCTCCTGCCTTAACCTGAAGTCAAGCCCTTTGCTCGCTCTAAGCCCGCAGGATGCCGGCTCGCGGGGCAGCGTTTGCTCTCAGAGATGTCAGGCAGATGCCTGCCTGGAGTTCTGCGCCTGCGCTTGCCCTGCTGTGACCTGGCCTTCATTTATACCTCTTAATCTACAGAAATGGTGCCTTGCTGCAGCGTAACTCCTTACCTTGAATTAGCAGACTAACTGGAAGAGAACGAGTGCTGCGGAACTAATAATCCTCCCATAGCAGCTCTCAGTAGCTTTTTCTGCTCTAGCTGAATCCGGGAGATCCTTGTCCCTCTGTGCCTGTTCAGAGACCGTGCGGTACCGTCCAGACTGCCAGCCAAGGGCAGAGAGGTGCTGCTCCTGAGGGGCCTCCGCGGTGTTGTACACGAGGCCAAATGCACTACAGTCCTGCCTGCTCCCTGGCCTTCTGCTTCCCCCGCTGCTTTCTCAGGAGGTACTGCTCTCGAGTACCCTGTTTCACCTCCTTGCTCTCTCATTGCTCCATTTGTCTGTGCTCTGTTGACAGAAAAGGCAACTGGGAGCTGCTTAAAGAGACTTTATAGCTCCTCGGTGGCTGTTGTCTCTGTGTCATCAGACAACGCGTCCCCTTTCCTCAGCCCGGGGTGGGGTTGGCACTGAGGGCTGCCCACAGGGGCACATTTGCCATCTGGCAGCGCTGCGTGTTCCACAGCTGCTGCTGGTGCCAACACACAGCGCTGCAGTGGAAAAATAAAGCAGAGTCCCCAAGACTCCTCCGTCCAAGGCAAGAGTCCCACGTGCTGCTTGGTGCTCTGTTTGGGACCCCTGTTGTGGGAGGTGGGCCTTGGGCAGTGGCACAGCGAGCCGAGCTGCACGGCAGCTCAGGCTGCTCTGCTTTCCCTGGGGCATCCTGCTGGCTCCTCGCTGGCTGTTTTGGGAAGCGGTTGTCTGCTCTATGAGGAAAAACCAAAAAGTTGAAAGAAAAGCCTGAAAGGGACAGGAGGGAGTTTTGGCACAGCAGCAAAGCACAAAACAGATCATTTTGCCTGCTGTCTGCAGAAATCTCCTGCTGCAATCTGCCATGCCGTCTGTCAGAGTGGAGCTGCTGGGATGGCTTCCTTTTATTTTACTTCTTGAACTACATCTGGTCACCAAGACCAGCTTCAGTGCTGGCAGTATTGAGAAGATTGTTGAGCAGTAGCAGATGTTTTCAAGCAGGGGCTTAGAGCATCCCTTGCAAACGGAGCCCGGGGCGCCCAGAGCCAGGAGCAGGTGCAGAAACCCGGACGTGGTGCAGCCACCTCAGCAGGCTGGGGCGGCTTGGCCAGATCCTCGGCGCTCTGCTCTATCCCAGGGTAGTTAAGCACGCAGGCAGAGCCCGTTCGGTTTTCAGCACGACTGTTTATTGATAATCTTTGCTTATCCACTCTATGAATGATACCAAACTGTAAGACAGTTAACAAGCCAGCCTGCCGCCTCAGATTCCATAGTCAATGTGTAGAAATCATGCATTTCAGGTATTCTGTAACAAGACAGGTGTAAAAAATATTTCAGATGTACTTGAAATCTCTGCCTTATCTTGCAATGTAATCACTGAAAAATCGGTATAGAAATCGCAGGGCAGGGGGCTGGGAGCAGCGCCGGGAAGCGAGCGGCGCAGGGGCCGCGGAGGGGCAGGCCCGGCGGGACCCCCGACGTGCTCTGCTCTTAGGGTGGCACCTCCCAGAGCAGCCCTGCACCCGGAGGACGCCTCGAGGCCCTGGGGGACGCCCGGCGGGCAGTCCTTGTGCTGTGGAGGTGAATGTCCCCCGAATGTCCCCCGCCTTTGAAAACCCTCCCATGGCATCAGGCATTCGGGAGCTGCCCCTCTCCAGACGCTCGCTCCGGCTGTAGGAAAAGGAGAGGATCAGGAAGCAGAAGGACGTGCGGCCTCCTCCCTTCAACGTCCTTGTCCACAGGAAAACAAGAGCTGCGCTCTGCATTTCCAACCAGGTTTCCCTGCCGCTGCAGGGGCTTCCCAGCCTCCAGTGCTGGAGATGGAAAGTTGCAGGTAAGCGAGGGATGTGGGCAATGGCAGAGCCTTTGGTGGGGTGGCAGGGCAGGGCTGCGGCGGCGCGTCCCTCGGCAGGGCGCTCCCCGGGCTGCCTGCGCCACTCCGGCTGCAGGGACACCCCGGGAAGCGGCGTTTGGGGCTCCTCCAAATGACTTGTGACTTGTCAAGGCAAACGGGCCGGGCTGGCGGGCGCGGGGTGTCCTCGGTGGCACCGCGCACATGCAGCACGGCCCCGTGCACGAGAGCTGCGCTGGGCAGAGCACGGGCGGCCCGAGCATGCCCCTCTGCGCCGCTCGCCTCGCTTGCGCCGTCTGCGCAGTGCTCTTTTGATGTCCACGAGAAATTTGTACATTATTACATTCAAACATACACCCTTGCATTGGTTAGTCTAAATCTGAACACTGCAAAACACGGTAGCAACATAACATGTACTGCAGTAGTACTGCATCTAACCACAGAGTGAAATAATGCACCGTCATGGTGAGAGGAATCCCTGAAGCGGAGGATGGAGAGAGAGATGGGGACTGAATACAGTTGGAAGTTTCCATTTACAAGGAGCCGGGAGCCGCAGGCTGGCCGCGTGCGAATGCTCTCCGGGAGCCGGCCACGTGCGTCGGGCGCGCGGCGAGGCGCCGTGCTCATCGGCCCGGGGCGAAGATGAAGTCGAGGGCTTGGCGCTCGGCCGCTGCCACGTTGGGGTGCCACAGATCCACCATGAAGACCACGCGGGGACCCTCCTCCGGGGGACCTGCGTGGGACACGACGAGCGCGGTGAGCCCTGAGCGCGCAGCAAGGCGCGGGTGCTGCAGCCCATGGGTGCTGCAGCCCGCGGCAGGGACATGCCCAGGCAGCTCGGGGGTGCCAGGATGGACGTGCAGCCCCGTGGGACGTGGAGCGGCGCTGCTGCCACGCGCTGCACCATGCGGGTGCCTCCTGCAGACCCGCACCCCTCCGCACAGCCCCGGGTTCGGCCCTCGCTGCGTTTGCAGCAAGTCCCAATGTTTCCAGCCCCGGGCAGCCGGCGCGACAGCTCTGCTCGCGGTCGGAAGGCAGCTCTGCCTGCAGCCCCAGGACGGGCAATGCAGCAGCTCCCCTGCACTGCCCCGGCCTCCCCATGCGCGCACCTCGAGATCAGCCGCCTTCCCCATCCACGGCAGAGTCTACGTGGGAGCTGCAGCTGTTATTCTCCCACTCCTCCCGCATTCCCCTGCGCAGAGCAGCTCTGCTTGATGCTTTTACGGCATCAGCAGCTAATGCCGGCTAATCCAGCCGCGGGCAGAGCGCCGAGCTGCCCTTCCCTCCTGCATCGCTGCGCTCCCGCTGCCCGGGGCTGCAGCCACGGCGCTCGGGGTGCTCCAGCTCCAGGGGGGACTCGTGGGAGCTGCGACCCAGCGCAGGGGGTGGCAGAGGGGCCGTGGGGCCACAGGGAGCACTTGATGCGGGGACTGAGCTGGGTCAGGAACAGCCTTCCCCACGCCCTGCTCCGAGCCGAGCGCATCCGCGGTGTGATCCACGGGCACCCGGGTGCCCCCGGCCCCACAGCCATGGGGCTGGCCCCGCGGCTGGAGCAGCCGCCGCTCCACTCACCTTCGTGGAACGCCGTGTGCAGGAAGGAGTCGTCGAAGAGCAGGCAGCGGCCCTCGGCCCAGCACTGCGGCTCACCGCCCACCACCAGCTCGCAGTTGCTGGGGGTCTTCAGACCTTCGGGAGCAGAGAGAGAGGCGCGAGGAGCGTGAGGGCCGCCCCGGCGTCCTGCCCCCCGCTGCCCGAGCGGGTCCGGCCTCCCCAGCGCCCGCGGGGCTGCTGCCGAACCCGACGGGCCGGGCAGGAGCCCCGGGCTGCCCCGCGAGCCCCAAGCCGGCGCCCTGCAGCCAGCACGAGCACAAGGACGGCGCCTTCCTGCTGCATTTTTCTGGCTTCAGGGCCAGGGGCGGAGGCAGCCGCGCTCTTATCTCTCCCCAGCGCTGCTGCAATCACGCTGCATGGCTGCATTAGCAGCAAAACGCTCCGCTGGGACTAGAGAAATGGGCTCCGTTCCTGGCTCTGCCACAAGCTCCCTGCTTGACCTTGCATCGCTCGCGGCGCCTGCTTTGTCACTTGGTCACCCACCCGGGACGCCGCACGAGCTGCGCGCTTGGGAAGGCTGCAGCAGCCTTGCAGGAGGAGCTGCGTGAGGCTGCATGGAGGGGGACACCCCGGCAATAATATGGGACCTTGCCCAGCCAGGCCAGTGCAGCAAGGGTCGATCCCACCGCTCTGCGCATCGGAAACGTCGCCCACGGAGACCGCCGAGACCTGGGGGATGCCCAGATGGCTGCGGAGGGGTCAAGACTCCTATGCCAACACTGGAGCCACGAGCTCAGACTGCTCGGCTTTGCCAGCGCCTGCCTCTAGGCAGCCGAGCCCTCCTCACCATGCAGCGGCACTGCAGGAGCCTGCACAGCTGCACTGGGCAGCCAAGGCAGCGCGGAGGCGGCGGCTCATGGTGCTCAGCGGCTCCCGGCAGAGCCCGCGCCCCGGGGACGCTGTCCCGGCCCTTGGGGATGCTCTATGCAGCGCCTGCACCGATGGCAGTGCCCGGAGCAAAGTCCCCTCTGGCCTGTCCGAGCCAGACTGGCTGTCACGTGCGCGCAGCTGCATCCTGGGGGACACCAGCACCGAGAGGGGGCTGCGCTGAGCCCGTGCGCGGCCCCTCGGCGTGTCCTGAGCTCAGCACCGTGTCCTGGCAGGGACACGAGAGGACGAGGGCCGACCTGCACGGCAAGGGCCTGTGCCATGAGTGCTCCAGGCGGAGCAGCATCCTCTTCCCGCGGCGCTGCCACGGGGAGGTCTCGGTCCAAAGCAGCCCCGCACGCTGCGATCCCTGGAGACGGGCTGTGTCCCCTGCACACGAGCAAACCTCCACATCGCTCAGCACGGAGCCGCCAGCAGCTCCCCGGGCCGAGCGCACGCGCTGGAGCCATCGGGAAGCCCGCGAGTCCTGATAATTAAATGGCAAGTCGAGGCGGGGTGTGTTTACCCGGGCGCAGTTGGCTGAACACTTGCTCGGTGTTTGCCAGCAGGGCCCGTGCGGTTCCTCCCCCGGCGCGAGCCGCGCTGCTTCCAGCGCCGCAGACTCCCGGCCATCTGTGCGCGTGGGCACGGGCGGGCCGGGCGCTCCCGCGGGCGCAGCGGCGCCAGGCGCCCGCCGAGCAGCGGCTCCCGCGCAGGGGATGTCCCTGGGGGGACCCGCGCACACGGGGACTTTGCACGAAGGCAGCGCGTGGCCCCTCCGAGGCTGCTCCTTGCTCTTTGCACCGCGTGCTTGCGCACCATGCGCATGTGTTGCTAGCAAAGCCCCTCAACCCCCAGGCAAGCGGGGTGAGCACTGGGGGGCAGCTCAGCGTTGCAGCAGCATCCCAGGCAGACCCCATCCCAGGCAGACCCCGTCCCAGTATGGGGATGGCTGCAGAGCCAGGGGGTTGCTCAGGGACCCTGCAGCAAAAGGAGCCCCAGCACGAACCGCTGGCTGAGCTGGCACCAGGACAGGGCTCGCAGCGCCCGGCAAGGACCCCCGCGGCGCTGCGGCCGGCGCTTACCGAGGTGGCAGCGGATGCGGATGTTGGTGGGGCCGTAGTGCTCCGCGATGACGGTGCCGGGGCTCAGCATGGAGATGCAAGCGTTCCCAAAGACGTTGTTGCCAATGCAGGTACGAAGGCTGCCGAGCAAGCGGTACGTCCGTGGGCATTTCCTGCAGTTCCTGGGCACACACATGCCCTGGTTCACCAGGTAAAAGGTAAACCACTCGCCGCTGGGCGTGCTGTTCATTTTCCATCCTTGCGGGAGGCTGCAGTTTGAGAAAGCCTTGTAGAGGGTCTCAAACTCGCACAGGATGGTCTGGAAGTTGCGCTCCAGTAACTCCACGTCGTGCTTTTGAGCGTCCCGCGAGAAGTAGGGCACGGTGGGCAGGTCCGGCAGGAAGAAGACCTCGGGCTTCTGGATGGAGGGGCGGCTGCTCAGGTAGCGGCCCTGCTCGCGGATGCCCTTGTGGATGCGGCCCATGCCGGACCAGGAGTAGCGCTTGGCGTATTCCTGCAGGTTGTGGTAGAGCTTCTGGTTGAGGCCGTCGCTGTGCGCGCAGCGCACGCACTCGGGCGCCTGGCAGTACGCGTAGCCGTTCTGCAGCCCGTTGGCCTCGGCGCCCGGCATGAGCGCGTTGACGGCGGCGCCGTAGGCGCGCGGCTGCTCGCGGCCCACGTGGTAGCAGTACCAGACGAAGAGCAGCAGCAGGCAGGCGACGGCGGCCAGCGCCGTGGCGTCGCAGTCCCGGATCGACTGGATGCCGCTGGCGATGAGGTCCCGCAGCCCGTCCAGGGAGCAGCTCCACTCCGTCAGCCACTCCAGGGACATGGTGGTGCGGCGGCGGCGGGCGGCGCGCGCAGGGCCCCGGCGCTCGCGCCTCGCGGCTCTCAGGGGCACCCACAGCATGCAGGGCCCGCGGCCGCACTAGGTGCCCGGGGGCCGCACAGCGCCCTGCCCGCCGCGGGGCCCCAACGACGCCCCGGGGCTGCTCATCCTGCGCCGCTGCCGCCGCTCTGCAGAGACAAAGGCAGAGGCGTGAGGGAGCGGGACGGGCACGGGCGCCCCTGCACTGCCCGCGCCGTCCCGAGCAGAGCCCACGGCGCCGGCACCGCGTCTCGTGCAATGTCCCCTGCAGCGCGGGGGCCACGCGGGAGCCGGCCCTGCGCCCCTGCAGCCACACGCGCGGCGGCCCACGGCCAGGCTGGCTGGGTGCTCCCTGCACCCGCATCCAGCGGGTGCTCCCTGGGCACACGTGGTGCCTGTCGAGGAAACGCTGCCCTCGCGCCAACCGCGTTGCTGTCCAGGCGCCCTGTGATCCGAGCTCTCCCAGCGCTAATCCCACTAATCCTGTGCCCTGGCTGTGCCCCCTGCAGAGGGGGAGGCTGGAGCAGAAGCCTCCATGCAGGAGGGGCACAGGAAAGGATGCCCAGGGAAGGGGGCAGTGCCTGGGCAGCTGCTCCATCATCTCTGTGCGCTGGCTTGGAGCCACCGTGGAGGGGATCTGCTGGAGCAGGTGCCAACCCCCTGCCCTCCCGCCGGGCCCCTGCAGCTCCTCATAAGCTCCCGTTTCCCATCAATTGCAGTGGCAAGCCCCCCGCGTGCCTGAGCAGTGCTGGGCACCGGCACCGGCGCCCTGGCAAGGAGCTCCAGCTCCGAACAGGCAGCAGCAGCAGTGCAAACTAGCGGGATCACTTCAGGCCGGCACCAAAGTTGTGCAGGATGTGGGAGCGAGCGGCGGTGCCAGGCAGCAGCGCGTTACATAATGAAGCCCGAACGCCTCGATGCAGCACAAAGTTCTGGTGCTGCCTCCGAGCAAAGGCGCCCGCCGAGCCGGGGCCGGGGCCAGCGCAGCGGCCTCCCCGCGCGCCCTCGTGCCCGCTCGCGCGCCAGGGCTCTCCAGGACCGGCGCCGGCAGGAGCGTGGCAAGGAGCCTGCCCGGGTAAGCGAGCGCTGGGGTGAGGCACGAGGCGGCTGTTACTACAGCGCTGGAGCGCGGCCAGCGCGAGGGGCTCCCGCGCGGCGGGATGGCGGTGCCCAGCGCGGCAGCATCACCTGCTGCAGTGCTGCCCCGGCGCTTGGCACCGTGCTGTCACCCCGCGTGGCAGCGTAACCCGGCATGACGGTGTCGCCAGCACGGCGGTGTCGCCAGCACGGCGGTGTCACCAGCACGGCGGTGTCACCAGCGTGGCAGTGTCACCCGGCACGGCGGTGTCAGCCGGCACGGCGGTGTCACCCGGCGCGGTGCTGCCTGTCGCGTTGGTGTCGCGGGGCCGCTGCCGAGCCCCGGGCAGC
>VZSG01000240.1:376861-388090 GCA_013398315.1 Nothoprocta pentlandii | reverse complement strand
GGGGCCTGCATGGGGACCCCGCGGGGCTGGGCAGCAGCAGGGCCGGCTCGCAGCGGGGTTTGCTGCCCCGCTGTGGAGCAGTCCTGAATAACCAGCACCAGGAGGAGCTGCTCCCGCTGCTGGAGAGCAGGAAAGCGTGGAGGGGCTATCCCGACAGCGCTGCACATGTGCTGCACATCTGCTGCAGGCTCCACGAGTGCCGGCCCGGAGCCCGGTGCATGTGCTGCAGGCCAGGCTGCTGGGCTGCCCGGTTCCAAGCCCTGGGAACCAATTCCAGGAAATTCGAGGTACAGAGAGGCTTGCACTGAGGATGCACCGAATGCTAGAGCTTCCCACGGAAGTACTTCATCATGTTCAAAAATATTTAATCCCAGCAATTTTCACATTGTTCTTATAAAAACAGACATGTATGAAGGGAAATGAAATGCTTAGTACATTTTTGGCACACTTTTTTTTTCTGATTTTTTTTTCTTCTTTTTCTTTTTTTCTTTAACCTTTACAAATTACAAACACACATTCATTGTTTTTAAAGGAAAAAAATAACTAAGTCTTGACCGCACACTGCAGAGATGCACTAACCATCCCTAGACTAAACCGGGCGCAGGACGTCGTGGTGCCAGGTGCCCTTGGCCAGCCGCGGCGCGGGCTGTGGCTGCCCCGGCTTTGGGGCCGATTTCCTCCCCACGCTGCTGCCCTGCGGCTGCTTCTCCTGCAGCCCTTGCCCAGCCAAGCAGAGAGCTGCAGGATTTTGCTGCTGCGCTGCAGACTGCTGTGAGGCTGGAGGGGCTGCGGCTGCGGAGCAGCAGGCGCCGGCATGGGCCGGGAGCTGCGGGATGCGCCAGGCAGAGGCTGCGGGATGCACGAGCCGGGCACACGGGCGCCGGTGCTGCAGGGCGCCCGCATGCACCGTGTGCATGGGGACCCCCGTCCGTGCCGGTGCCTGGTGAGCGCCAGCCTGCTCCCGCAGCCGCAGATGCAGACGTGATGCAGGAGCAGCTCCGCGCTCGCCCTGCTCCTGCAGCCTCCTGTGCTGCTGGGGCTCGCCTCTCGGTGCAGGTCCACGTGCGGCCGCCCGCTCCGATGCGGGGGGAAAGGAAGCGGCTGGAGCCGGTGCCGCCGCCTCTCTGGACACCGGCGCCGCGCTCCGTGCTCCGGCAGCTTCCCTGAGTCGCTCCCTTGGCCCCAGTGCCCAGGCCGGGAAAAGGTGCTGGGAGCGGCGGGACACCCGGGGCGGGTGCTGCCCCGCGGCCAGCCCTTAGCAATCACTTGCAGGCGCTTGCAACGGAGACGATTTTAATTCTTAACAACATAAAATCTGCAAAAATCCCTGTGCATGTGGGCAGCGCAGGGGTGCCCGGCCTGGCGCCGGCCTCACCTGCCCCTCTGGCCCCGGCTGCCCCGCGCCGCACACCTCGCGCGATTTAAATAGAATAAATACAGTGAAGAAAACAGTAAAACCTTCGGAAAAGAGGCAAAAGGAAAGACAAGAGGGTCCAGGGTCCAACCAAACTCCACGCAGTCTCTGGGTTAGTTACGGAGGAACGTCTAGAGAGCAGGTTAAGCTCGCAGCCGGCGGCTCCCTCCTCGCTGCCGTTATATGGACACCTCGTATTCCCGCGTTTCCTGGAAATAAAGCAAGCCATTCTAGGGCTGCAGCTGGGCTTCACCCTGGATGAAGGAGCAGCTCTGAGCACCTTGCGTTGCGCTTGCTCCTGGGCTGTCTTTTCCCTGCTTTTCTCCCCAAATGCGCTGTGCATTTGCAGCCTGCAGGCCGCGTGCTCGTGTGCTGGTGCCGCTGGGCAGCGGATTTCGGAGAACCCAGACAACCGGCACCATCCAGCAGCACTGCCCTCACGGAGCCCCTTCCCGGTCCGTGCTCGGAGCTGACCCGTCCCAGGGCCGCCACTCACCCCTGTCTCGTAGATGGGGTTGTCGAACTCCGTTTCCACCGTGATCTGGCTGTACGGGTGCGAGTACATGAGGGGCAGGCGGAGGCTGGAGTAGTATCTGCACCTGGGCGGGAGATGCCGGCGTCACCAGGGCCGCCCTGGTCCCCACGCCCCTGTCCCCGTGCCGGCTCCCACCTCGTCACGTAGATGTATGCGCCCCCCAGCAGCAGGGAGATGATGAGCACCGGGATGAAGATGGCTAAGGCCATGTTGCCCCCCTCCAGCGAGGTCTCCGCAGCGGCTTCTGCTACTGGAAGGACAAGGACGGTCCTGCCGGTGCTTGCTGAGCTCCCGCGATGCCCCTGCTTGTCTGCACCGCTCCCCATGCACCGCGCGCGTTCAGGCTGCCGTGCAGCCCGGCCAGACCCCTGCGGCTGCACCGCTTTGTGTGGGTGCTGCAGAGCCCCGCGCGAGTGCAAGGGCTGGGGCGCGGGATGGACGGTGCACAACGCGGCACAGCGTGAGGGCTGAGCCAGCACTGCTGCTGTGGCACGGCACGGCACGGCATGGCATGGCACGGCATGGCACAGCAAAACGCAGTGCAGCATGGTGTGGAATGACATGGGACAGCACAGCATGGCACAGCACAGCATGGCACGGCACAGCAAAATGCAGCGCAGCATGGTGTGGAATGACATGGGACAGCAGAGCATGGCATGGCACAGCACAACATGGCACAGCTTGGCACGGTGCAGCACAACACAGTGTAGCATGGCACGGAGTGGCATGGCACAGCACAACATGGCACAGTATGGTATGGTATGGTATGGTATGGTATGGTATGGTATGGTATGGTATGGCATGGCATGGCATGGCACGGCATGGCACGGCAAGGTATGGCACAGGCACCGTGCAGTGCTCAGCACCCCGGGCCCTCAGCCGGGCTCTGCACCTCACTCACCTTCCAGCGCGTGCTCGAAACTGTCTTGATTCACTGGAAGAGAAAGAGGGAATGAGCGGGGGCTCCACGGCACCGGCCGCGCTCACACCTGCTCAGCACGGGTTTGCTCTCCTGCCTCTGGCCACACGGGAATGGCCAGGCCTGGGGCGTCCCAGACACAGCGATACATGGATCTGGGGACATGGGGATGTGTGGACTCAAGGATGCAGAGAAGAGGGGATGTGAGGACACAGGGATGCGAGGACACGGGGATGCGAGGACACGGGGATGCGAGGACACGGGGATGCGAGGACATGGGGATGCAGGGATGCAGGCAGGGATGCAGGGATGTGGGGACGCAGGCGGCAGCACCTTTGCACATGGGGAGCGGGCCGCTCCAGTGGGAGGGCTGGCCCAGGATGCACTTGATGGTCACCTCCCCCATGAGCTCAAAGCCTTCGTAGCACATGAAGGTGAGCGACTCTCCCGGCAGGTAGAGGCGCTTGTAGAGGATTTGGTAGCCGTTCTCCGGCAGCCCCGGGTTGTCGCAGGCCAGGGACTCCTCGGCTGCAAAGGCAGATGCACCGCGGTGAGCGCAAGGAGGGCAACCCTGGACGAGGATCCGTGCAGGAAAAGGAAAGTCCCGGAGCCGCGGGGCTGCGCGGGAGCGGCCCCAACTCACAGACGCAGTGCGGGAGCCGCGAGGTCCAGATGGGCGTCCCGGTCTCGCGGCTGTAGCAGGTGAGCAGGGAGCTGCCCTCCAGCACGAAGCCCGGGTTGCACGTGTACTGGATGGTGGTGCCCACGAGCAGCACCGGGTCGGAGATGAGGCGCGTGGAGTGCTCCACCTCGCCGGGGTCCGTGCAGTACATGACTGCGGGGCGGGGAGCGTGAGCAGCGCTCGCGGAGCAGCGGCGGGATGCGCAGGCAGCGGAGCTGCCGCCGTCACTTACTCTTCTCGCAGAAGGGAGGGTCGCTGCTCCAGCTGAGGTCCCACTGGCACGTGAGCGTGTCGCTGCCCACGATGTCGTAGCCTGGGTCGCACTGGTAGGTGATCCTGGCGCCCCGCACCAGCTCCGTGTGCGACGTGGTCTTCCAGCCGTTCTGGATCTCAGGCAGGTCCGAGCAGGAGTCGTTGCGGGAAACCTCTGCGGCCAGGGAGAGACCCAGCACTGTCACCCACGGGGACACGCGGCTCTTCCCTCCGAGCCATCCCGGAGCAGGGACAGCGGCGTGGCCTCAGCAAGCAGCGGTGCCTCCGCTCCAGGCAGGATTTCCCCGGGAAGAGGGAAGTGCAGCAGGGCAGCATCTCCCCAGAGCATCTCCCCAGCTCCTCAGCAAGGCAGGGATTCCTCAACGGGAAATGCCGTGGGGACGGGAAGAGCATCAGTGCCCCTCTTAATACCCTGGCTTCCCAAATTGGTGCCTGCAGACCATGCTGGGGCCACACGTTGTGCTCCATGTGCCGACCCATCCGGGGCGCGCTCCCACTTACCCACGTAGTTCATGATGAATCCCTGTCCCTTCCCGAAGACCAGCCCGGCCGGATCCGAGTGGAACTGGATGGTCAGGTCGGGGCTGGAGGAATAGAGCTTCTGGGGGCCGCTGCTGCCCACGAACTGCCCCAGGACGCGGGCGCTGAGCTCGTCCCCGTCGTAGATGGTGAGGATGTCACTGTTGGTGATGTTGAGGCTGGAAAGCAGAGGCTGGTCAGGGAGCAGGGCACACAGGGACGTGGATGCTGGCACCTCCTGTGGCATCCCCAGCCCCATCCCGGGGCTCCATCCCGGGGCATCCAGCCGGGATGATCCAAGCACTAGCAGAGTCACCCGCTCTTTGGGGCAGCAGAGCCAAACTGAGCAGTGCGGGGGCAGCCCCCAGCGCCAGTCCCTGCGTGGGAGAAAGGGTGATGCCAGCCCAGCACTTGTGTGCAATCCTTGCAGGATGCCTTTCCCCGGGATGCTCCTTTCACACTGTCTTCTGCCACCCACATGGTTAAACTGCTCTTTGGGGGGGTGATCCCCATGGAGCCAGAGGTCTGGCATCAGCGTGGGGGCCTTGCCGGGAAATCTGGGCTGTTGCTGGATGGAGTGTTTGGGAATGCGGCCGGCAGCCTCTCGCCAGCAGAGAGCAGTGGCGGAGCACGGATGGAGCCAGCGATGTCCCGGGCTCTGCGCTGCACTGCACTGCATTGCACTGCACTGCAATGCACAGGGGGTGTCCGGCTGCAGCAGGGCCTGCCGGGCAGCAGGGCAGGGGGCTGAGGGGGCTGCACAGCACGGGGGGCTGGACAGGCAGCAAGGATTGGGGCTGGAAACAGGGATTTGGGGCTGCAGAGTAGGGATCTGGGCCTGGAATCCAGGTTTGGGGGCCGCAGCAGCATGTCCCGCGTGGGGCGGCGGGCCGGGGAGCAGGCAGCGCGGGCGCCGCTCCAGCTGTGTGCACATCTGTGCTGCAGCGGTGCCGGGCTCAGCAGCCTGCCCTGCACGTCGCCCGGCTGCCGAGCCCGGCGCCGAGACGCCTCAGCTGATCCCCAATGTTTTATTAAGGATGTTCTTGGAAGGCGCCCAGCTAATCCCCTCGGCGAGCTGACATTTGTAGTAAATCTCTGCTTTCTGTCAAACATGATTTTCTCGGTGACATTTATGTTTGATGACTCGGGATCGCATGGCCTGCAGTTCCGCTCAGCCCCAGCCCCCGCCAGGCTGCCAGAGGAGCTCGGGCAGCTCTGCTTTGTGGTTTTACAGAGAGCTTTAAAACCTTTGTGGCTCTAAGCCCGCACTTGAAATACAGGATGTTCTGGAGAGCCCCGAGCAGCGCGGGGACTGCTCCTCTCCAAATCCATTGCATGATGCCACCGAGTGCACGGCTGGCACTGGGGGATGGAGCCGGAGCCCCACCGGCAGCCCCATGTGCACAGGCACTGGACGCAGTATAGGGAGCGGATACTGGTAATGGGAAGCAGGGGAATGTGGAGATGCCGCCAAGGTGCCGTGCAGCCGGCAGGGCCAGCACCCGGTCCTACTCACAGCTGGATGTCCAGGAAAAGCCGCTTCTCCTCGCCCACGTGGACCCTCCAGATGCAGTCCTCTCCCTCCGCGTAGGGCTCGGGCCAGTTGGGGGACAGGATCACCCCGGCCACGGCGCTCAGCTCCCCACCGCACAGGGCTGCACGGGCAGGGCACACGCAGCTCAGCCTGGCCCCGCGGGCTTGCACGAGCCCCGTGTTGCTGCGACCCGAGCTGGTGCTCTGCATCGCCCATGCACTGCCCTGCACCACCCAATCCAGTGCCACGTGCTGCCCATGCAGCACCCTGCATCGCCCTGCATCGCCCATGCAACACCCCGCACCGCCTGACCCAGCACCCTGCAGGGCGCATCCCGGCGTCGCAGCCGCCCACCTCGGCACAGCGGCTCGGTGTCGTTCCAGTACGGGTCCCGCATGTTGACGCACTCGATGATGGCGGGGCCCTGCTCCAGGGAGTGCCCCGGGTCGCAGGTGAACTCCACCGTGGTGCCCAGGTTGTACGTGGGGTCGGAGGTGGTGAAATTCCCATTCTGGATGTAGGGCTCGTAGCAGTGACCGCGCTCAAAGGCTGCGAGGGGAAGGGTGGGTCAGTGGGATGGGGGGCATCTGAGCCCCTTCCCTGGTACCTGCAGCCCCTGCGGCACCCCCAGCACCCACAGAACCGCAGCTCTGCTGCGCTGGGGGCTCCGGGGTGGCAGCCCCTGCCCTTGTGCAGCCGCGGGGCACCCAGGCTGCCGCCGCGCGGCCCCTTCCGCGGCGTCTCTTACAGGCAAGTAGGATTAACAGCGGTTTATCTGCCCTGAGCTGCATAGGCTCAGCCTAACGCCACTCCCGCGTGCCGCCTCCGTAACGCACTTGCTGCCGTGCTGGTATTTACAGGTATTTAAGGAACAATCCTTCCAGAGGCCAGGCTAAGCTTGTCCGGGGAGGGCTTGCATGCACCTGCACCCCCGGGGCAAGCAGACAGCACAGGGTGAACCCTGCCTGCGTGCAGCGAGCGCAGTAAAGCTGCAAGCAATGCAACCCCTGCCAAGCAGGCAGGACGCGGGGCTTGTCCATAGGGAGAGCGTCCCGGGAGCGGCCGCGTCACCTTCGAAGCGGATGTTGAAGGCGGTGGCGGCGGCGGGCTCGGCCGCGGCGAAGTCGATGCGGATGGCGGCGCCGTCGCTGATGACGCCCTCGAAGGGCACGCTGTCGGCGCGCAGCGAGTCGTAGAGCACGGCCGAGCGGTTGGTGCGGCCGCTGTACACCACCATCCTGCGGGAGGGACACGTGCCACGCGCTCCGCACGGCCGCCGCTGCGCTCCCCGCACGCACAACGTCTCGGGAATTATGCAAAGAAAAATTAGCTGGCCGGATACGTCTCTCTTATCGTGCCATAAACAGGCCTTTATGCTTTGATTTTACTACGAGCCATAAACCTGCTTTACTGCCTCTTGCCAGACTGAATCTTTAATGCAGTTTAAGCTCCGTTGCTGGCCCCGTGGACGCGAGCCCTGCTCTGTGGCCGCCCAGAGCTGCGCTCTGCAGCGAGCAGCAGCGAGTGGCGCTGCCCGTGGTGACCCAGGCACCCAGCTGCACCCGAGCCCGGCCGTGCACCCACCTGTCCTTCTCGTCCAGCAGCAGCTTCTCGAAGTGCAGGTGGAGCTTCTGGCCCGGGGGCGCCTCGATGGTCCACGCGCAGGCCATGCCGCCGCTCTGGTTCGCGGGGTAGCTGGGCGACAGCACGCGGCCGATGGTGGCGTTGTGCACCGCGCCGCCGCAGGGCGCTGCAACACAGGCAGGGCGCCGTGAGCACGCGCGCCCCGCGCCGCGTTCCCGCCGGGAAGGGCGCACGGGAACCGGCAGCGGCTCCGCGGACCTTCGTGGAGAACCAGTCTCTGCTCTCCTCCTGCCAACGCTCTGCCCTGCCTGGACCTCTTGCTTGGCTTTGTATGCACGTGTGCCTGCACCTGCGTGCCCGCATCTACGTGCCCGCATCTACATGCCTGCACCTATGTGCTCATGCGTCTCATAACACCTGTGACTTGTTTCCTCTCAGCTGCCACCAAGCAGAAACTCTGTTTTCTGCTGCATGCCAACCTGGTGCAACTGCCCCATTGCAGCTCGAGCAGCCCCCAGCACTGCGTTCCCTCTCCCCAGCCTCTTTGCAGCTCCCAGCACAAGGAAATCTCTGCAATTCCTTTTTACCTTGGGGATTCCCATTTTCCCAGCCCGTGTGCCAAGTGAAAACGACTCTACCTGAGCAGATGGGCTCGGGGCTGCTCCAGTGGGGCCTGGAGGCGTTGATGCACGTCAGCACCCTGGGACCCTGCAGCTCGTAGCCCAGGTGGCAGTGGAAGTGGGCAATGCCGCCCGAGTGCAAGTCCATGACGGTGACGTCGCCGAAGTCGGGTCTCCGCGGGAAGCTGCAGCTCAGCATGAACACTGCAAGGGCACGGCCACGTCAGGGCGCCGGGCAGCGCCTCGCGCCACGCGGCCGCCCGCAACCAGCCGCTTCTCGCCAGCAGCCCCGGTTGCTATTCCAGAGGAAGAATTAACTGGCAGCCATTTATTCTTGATAGCTTTGCATGAGGGAAATGGGTGTTTTCAGCAGTCAGGGCAGGAGGAGCTGCCTCCCGGCAAGGATGCAGAGCAGAGCGGGTGCCAGGGCTGCGGCAGCACTGCAGCGGAGCCCGTCCCCCTCCGTCCGCATGCAGCACCTACCCTGGTAGTGCAGCTGGAAGGTGCCCGGCGCCTCGTCCGGGAAAGTGCGGAAGTAGACGGAGATGGTGTTGGTGGGGCTGCGGATGACCTGGCCCTCCACCAGCAGCGTCTGGTTGGCGAGCAGCACCAGCGCGCCCGCGTCCACGCCGCGGATGGAGAGCACCTCGCCCTCCGACAGGTTCACGCTCTTCACCTGGCGCCGAGGGCGAAAGCGTGAGCCACCGCGGAGCGGGGAGCATCGGCGCAGCGGCCGCGCGACGCGCACGAAACGCCGCCACGAGCCGTGCCGGGCTGCGCCGGGGCTGCCCGGAGCCCGCGCGCTCCTGCCTGCAGGAAGAGCGCGGGGAAAGGGGAGCATCCCCCCTTCTCCTTCTCGGGGGAGGCAGCTGAGCAAGGAAAACTGAGGCAGGGAGATGCTGAACCTGAGTCCAGGGACACTCCACAGCCCCACGCTCAGTCCCGGGCTTGGTGCCCGGCGATTCCTCTCCTCCTGCGTCCCCACAGCCCCTGGCCAGCCTGGCAGCAAAACCCCCGCGGGGGCCCGGGCTCAGCCAGGGGCTCCCGGCTCTGCACCCACAGCTGGGGGTTTCTGCAGGCGCCCGTCACACCCGGCACCTTCCCAGGATCCCCCCTGGCCACAGGGGACCTGAGGGCACTCCAATGGCAAATGCATCTAATTTGGTCACAAAAGGCTCTAATTATTATTTGGAAAGTAGCTGGGAAGTAACCTCGCATTTGCATTTCACGTCCATTTAGCGTAATAAATAGGCTGATATTCCAGCAGAAAGGCACTCATCAGATCACTTGTTTCCTTAAGTGCATGAAGACCAGGGCGCTATATTTAGCGCACGCCAGAGCGCTGCCTGCAACGGGCGATGCTGCGGCGAGGAGGGCTCGGGGCTGCCGACATGAACCTTGCAGGGGAAACCTCCTGAAGGGAGCTGCATCTCTTGCCAAGAGAAGTCAAGGTTTTTCAAAAATAAGAACAAATTAATGAAATACTTTTAGAGCCACCAGGCTGGCAAGCAGCTGCCAAGCGAGGGCCCCGTGGCCAAGAGCTGTCCGTGGGACCGGAGCACTTCCCAAGGCAGGTCCTGGGCCAGGGCTGGGTCGCAAGAGCAGCTGCTCTATATAAGGATGGAAAAATCCTTGCGTGCAGCGCTATCTCCTCTGCTGCGCTCGTCACTGTGTATCGTACATGACATCTCATGCGCAGACTAAAGAGAGGAAATAAATCCACAGTGTCTCGCTTGCCAGAGATGCTATTCCTAACTTCCCGGGGACATAAATCTTGCCGCTGCTGCTGTCGTCTACGTGGTTAAACGCTTTCTCCGGAGCCCGCGGCGGCCGGCAGCGGGGCGGCCCTTCTCGCCGCTCCCGGCCGGGTACGGCAGCGCCGGGCGCGGAGCCGGCAGCGCTGTGTCCCCCCACGCCACACGCTGCGGCTCCAGCCGTGCCCCCCACCGTCCTGCAGCTCCGGCCGCGCCAGCCCAGCCCGTGCCTGCGGGTCTGAGGTCTTCCCGCTGCCCGCTGCCCTCCCCAGCCTGGGGAGCGCCCAACGCGAAGCGCAGGCGGGCGCAGGCTCATTTTACGCTCCATTAAGAGCTTGGCTTATAGCAGAGCCAGGTCAGGCAAGTTCACAGTGGAGCCGCTTGTCTTCAGCACGCTGTGGGTTTGGGGCGGCAGCAGAGTTGCCCTGCAGAAGTGCCCAGGATGCGAAACCGGCAGCACTGGTGCCACTGCCGCCGCCTCGCTCCAATTCTCAGGAAGCCGCCCCATGCCCCGTGGTGCCACCAAGGCCAGACTGGGCCACAGGCCGTCCCCGCAGGTGCCCAGAGCTACTGCAGCCACCACTGTGCTGATGTGCACTCTTAATTGCACAGATTAACCATTAGTGGGTTTTAACTGGCTGCAAAATGTGGCGTGGGGACAACTGGAGAGCAGAGGAGGGCTCCAGCGCCTGGAGCGGGGTAGCGAGCTGAGCAGGCTGGAAGCGCGCGGGGCTGGTCGGGGACCAGCTCTGCCTATTGCAGCCCGGTTCTCGCCCCCGGGACCAGTTCCTGCCTCCCGGAGCAGCTCCGCTCCGAGCGCGGGACCCACCTGCAGCTCCACCCCGTAGCCCGTGTAGACGGTGACGTTGTAGGTGCACTCCAGGAAGCTGTGGCGCGGCAGCGGCGGGTAGTCGGTGGAGTCGATGTAGCCCTCGGGCTCGTAGAAGCTCATGCTGCAGACAACTGGGGGCAAAGCCCGTGTCGGCTGCGGCCGGGCGCCCGCCGCGCAGCCCCCTGCTCCTTCCCCGCCCTCCTCGCGCCACGGGAGGGATCCGGCCTTTCCCCCGGATCTGCAGCTCCACCGGGGAAAATCCTGGCAGGAGCAAGGGAAGGAGCTGGGCAACCGCACGGATGTGTCCCATGGCACACACTGTGACCTGAGCATGCTCCCAAACCTGCTCCCTGCCCGGGCAGCTTTCGGGAAGCCCAATGGCATGACGGGCACTACTTCCAGCATCCGCCCTTCCCGGGCGCCCCGGGAGCCTCCCGGCGGGACCCTACCTGGGCTGGGCTCGCTGGTGGTCACCGTGGTGGTCACGATGGTGGACGTGGTGGTCTCCTGGCCCTCGTCCCACGCGGAGCCCCGGCTGCCGCTGCCGGTGCCGCTCGTCGCGC
>VZSG01000240.1:362746-376241 GCA_013398315.1 Nothoprocta pentlandii | reverse complement strand
GGAGCGCGCAGGGCCCGGCGCCGCCTCCGGGCTGCCATCTGCAAGGGAACAAGGAACACTGGGGCCGGCGGGCACGGAGCTGCTGCGCAGGGAACACGCGGGCCAGGCTGCGCCCGGCGGTGCCGCATGCCCGCGCTCTGCCCGTTCGCAGCAGCCGCGCCGCCGTGCTCCCTGGCACTGCCCGCACCTCGCGCACAGCAGCTCCCGCATTTTCACTTCCCAACTGTGGGTGTCCCGGGGCTGCAACCCAAGGGGTGGAATCAGCCCTAACTGCCAGGGCCACTCCATAAACCACTGCGTGAAGTGCAAGAGAAGGGAAGCAGGGACGTTTTCCATGGAAACCGCAGTTGCTAGGGAAGGCACTCAATATGCTTTACTTAAAGACTGAGATTCCAGATGCCTCCTTCCCCCAAGCACCCCGGGGTCTGTGTCTGTGGAAGGCAGTGGGACCGGATGCAACAGGGCTGGATGCAGCGGGATTACATGCAGCAGGGCTGGGTGCAGCGGGGCTGGATGCAGTCAGATCCAGCAGGGAAGGATGCAGAAGGGATGGATGCAGCAGAGCTGGATGCCACGAGGTCAGATGCAGGAGGGATGGATGCAGCAGGGTTGCATGCAGCAGGGATGGATGCAGCAGGGATGGATGCAAGCTGCCTCTCTTGCCACCAAGCACATTCCATGCAGCACCACACCATGGGCCATGCCGTCCAAGCCGCCCACCCGCTCTGCACCTGCAGCCTCTTTCCAGGACCGAGCCCCAGGAGAGGGCAGTTGCCCTCTGCCTGCCCCGGTGCCCCATCGCCATGAACGCTGCAGAGCCACCAAAGCAAACCTCAGCTCATTTTGCAGCTTGACTCGACTTCACGCTTTCCATGTGCTGCTAATTACAGCTAGGCTGGGATGAAAAGGAAATAAGGGAACTTTTTGATGTGCAAAGTGCCATGCGGGCCAGGTTGAGGTTATTCTCATGAGTGAGCACAGCTCCCCACAGAGTTTAACCTACCCTGTGATTTTTGTGCCTTTGAGCATTTGCTTTGCTGTTTCATCCTAAGTTTTGCCATTATCAACAGCAAAAGGAAATAAGTGGCCGATAGCAACTGCTGCTGCTTCCCGCTCAACCCCTGCTCCTTTGCAAGCCAGACGTTCTCCACCGCTGGGTAAATGTGCAATGCTCGTGCATTGCACCGAGGCTGCCGACACGGACCGGCCATCGGGAGGGTGGGAAGGAGCCTCCCACGAGGCTGGAGGCGCCTCGGCAGCGGCTGCTTTATCTGCTTAGCTGTAAGCACTAAACCCTAATCTCGTTGCAGCCAATTACATGAGCACCAGGGCTGGACCAGGGGCTCATCCAAGAGCGTGCGAGCACCAGGGAAGTTGGCGGCTGCGGGATCCGCTGGGCAGGAAGGGCCGGGCGGGAGGTGCCCTGGCTGGCAACGGGGGCTGCATCTGGAACTGCACCATTCCAGAGGGAGGGATCGCTGTGATGCACTGTAACAAGTCCCGGCATCCCTGGGATGTGCTGCGCCAGGACACAGCATCACCAGGACGTGTTGTGCCATGCTGCCAGCTGGGAAAGCAGGGAAATGCCGTCACCCTCCCGTCGCGGCAGCCCCGGGCAGCGGGGCTCTGCCCTCTCCTGTTACGCTTTCCACACAACTTAAAAAATTAATTCCTTAATTAGCAGCGGCTCGGTAAGTTCATTAGCTGATTCCCCTAGCACATTAGGAGACATTTCACCCATGTCGCCCGCAGCCATCGACACTGTGCAGCCCCTGGCAGCTCCTTGCCGTGTGCGTGACCGTTCCTTGCAGGAATACCCAGTGCCTCCCTCGCTCCTTGTGGGAATACCGTGCTCCTGGACCTGCCCCTGCCAGCATCGCTGTCCCCGGCACGGCCGGCAGGGCCGCCCAGTGCGGCCAGTGCAGGAATGGCAGAGGCGGCAGCAGCAGCAGTGTCCGGCTCTGCCCGCACTGCTGTTTGCGGGGGGACAGCGGGTGTTTGACCTTAGATCTGCTAAACTGGCTCTGGATAAAGGGAATGTTGTTGGGATGCACAAGCTTTGTATCATGTCACTTCATCAGGAGTGAGCGTGGCACAGAGAGTGCAATGGAGGAAAGGGATGGATATGCGGATTGGGCAGAGTATGAGGATGGGGATGAGGATGGGGAAGGGTACAGGAGTAGATGGCACAGTGCAAGAGCAAATATTAATGATGTCTCTCCCAGGCATTAAGTCAGCCCTCATGCATCAGAGACATGAAAATTTCAGCTTCTGGAACTCAAAACTGCAGACAGAATATATCAATTAGCATTGTGTTATGGATTAAATAACCGATTAACAGTGTTAAGCAACAGAAAATACTTTGATGCGCGGTGTGCACGGGCGGCCCTTGCACCCAGCTCGGCTCCCCGCGGCCCCGGCCATGCACGGGGCACAGGTCCCCTGTGCACGGGCACCGCTCTGCACCATCACCTCCCGCGCACGTGTCCCGCTCCAAGAGCCTCCAAGCAGGCAGAAACACAAGGATCCCTTGGTAATTAGCGGCGCTTTTCAATTAAGCTGTGGACAAAGAGCCCGTTTCATGCCGGGAAGCCTTTGAGGAGCAGCCAGGGGATGGGAGCAGCGCATTCAAAGCGCTGGCAGCAGGAGCCCCCAGGCCGTCCCACAGTGCTGCTATGGCAGGGGCGATGCCAGAGCATCCGTGGGGCTGCGGGCGGGTGGCAGCGGGGCTGGAGGCACCAGTGCGGCAGGGTGCCTGCATGCAGGAGCCCAGCATGCTCCCGTGCCGCTCCGAGTGCCCGCATCAGCCGGCACTGCCTGCGGTGCAGCTAGACGGGTTTAAAAGAATGAGAGAAAGCAGGACTGCAAATGCCTGATAAAAGGGTGCTGATCTAATCACAGAGTGCTGGGTTTGCCGCTGCGCTCCTGCAGGAGCTGACCCGCGAGCAGCTGTACTGCCGGGATCCCATTTCTAATGCCGATGCTATCGAGCGCTCTCTACGAGGACACGCTCGCGGGCTGCGCGGGACCGCGCTGGCATTGCCCGGCCTGGCAGCCACCACCCCAATGCGCTCCATGAGCTGACTGCAGCAAATCGAGGGTGCCGGTAATGACCGTGCTCAGAGCCCACGCGCGGCCGGGCACCCTGGGGGCTCCCGCTCCACGGAGCCGCTCCTGCCGGGAGGCTCCTGCGGGACACACAGGCTCCGGGGCTGGCTCCTTTAAGGCTGGGCAGCAGCTGGGGCTGCTCTGCTATAAATACGGGCCCAGGTGCCAGGGCTGGGTTTGGCCTTGGGGCTCCCTGCAAGCACCCATTGTCAGGGCTGGCCTTGCTTCCTAGAGGGACGCCTGAAGCGTAAGGTAGGTGACTGAGACAAGAGCGACCAGAGCAACATGTGTGCTGCAAGGAGCCCGGCCAGGGCGCCTTTGGGCTTGCTAGAGACTGCTGCTCGCAGGAGCAATTGCTTTCTGGCTGTGGTGCTGCTTTGTGTGTGTGTTTCCCTGCTCTGAGAGGGCAGTGGGCTCAGTACTGGCCCTGTGAGGACTGGGGCCAGCTCCAAAAAGGCCTGAGAAGCTCTTGCAGTTGGGCAGCAGGAACAGAGCTTGTGCATGAAGCGGAACTCTGAAAACCTGCACGCTGGGTCTGTCCGGGTCCTCCTCTGCAAGGGGGATGTCTTGCTTTGGCTTCAGCATTTGAAATGTTTTCACCTTTAAATCTCGGAGAGGGGAAAACAACTGAATCAAAAAAAACAACCCCAGCTTTTCCCTTTCAAAATGCCAAAGCAGAATAATGCTGCCTACATGCTTTAAATGTCTTCCGGAGAGGAAATTTGGAACCTGCTCTTTCCTGCAGCTACAATTGCAGCAAATTGAGATTTTTCTAATGGAAAAAAAAGTTTCCTCCTGAGCATCCTGACAGCTCAGCTTATAAGCAAATAAAATAGTAGCATCTAATCAGCACTGAGTCACACATGTGGGAGCGCGGAGCAGCGCGGCTGCCCGCTGCATGTGGCGCTTTGGTTCCTGCTCGTGCGGAGGCTCTTTGTGCTGCCCGCAGCCGCTGAGGGCGGTGCAGGAAGCCTCGGAGCTGGGTGCCAGCCCAACGCTAGTGCTGCAATCAGGGAAAATGGAAAATAATTCCCCTACAGCTTGGTTTGCAGCCAAGGAAGGATCTGCAGAGCAGCCTGGTGCTGGGATGGGCGGTGTGGAGCTGGGGAAGCAAACCTGCTCTAAGCGGCGCTGTGGCCGGGTGCTCGTGCCCTGGTTAAGGCCATGCACAAGGAAGCACCATCTCTCCACCCGATTACTACAGCTATTTGTGTTGCAGTGTGGCTTGCGTTGTGCCTGCCCGTGCAGGACGGGTCCCAGTCCCTGCTGATGGGGGGAGGTTGCAGAAGTGCATGGAGGGAGGTGCAGGAAGATGCACACATATTCCTGCACAGCCTGCGCCCATGGTGAGGAGCTGCTGCATGAGGAGGTGATGTCTCCTGCACCCTCCTGGGTGCAAAAGCCCCTGCTCACCTGCAGCGCTGCTCGTAGCTGGGGGCGGAGGCAGCTTCACGGTTGCTTTGGGGGTGCATTTGCTAACACCACAGACACTTGTGCAGCTCTGGGGAATTCCTGCACTGCATTAATGTGCTGTTAAATTGGCCCTGCACAGGGCTTTATTTATGCTCATAGGACTGGACTGAATATTTTATATTAAAATTTACATCTGTGTCATTAAATAAGGTTGCCATAGAAACCCCTAATGCTGGGTAAAGATGCTGCCAGCACCCTCAGAGGCTGCTGAGGGGCCCAGACCTTTGCAAGGCCATGGGCGACTGCCCAGGAAGGATGCACCTTCCTCCCCACCTGCCCCTGGGAGGAAACTGGGTGTTCTGGCTACTTTGGGGTTACAGATGGAGCCTCTTTCTTCTGTTCCTGTGGTTTCCTACAGCCAGCACTGTCTGGGCACCCAGGGCCAAACAACCTGCCACTGGGCAGCAGGGAACAGTTAGGAGATATGCAGCCCCAAACATCCAGAAAGGAAAAGGTTAAGCATGACTACAGGAGATGACTGTCTCTCTGCCTGGCTATAAATCATTCAGCCGCCTCTCTGGGTTACCTGGGTGTTTGCAACCTCTTTGCTTTGTTCTACCTGTCTCGAGCGCGTTCGCCGCTCGGTTTGATCCGGCTTCCGTGCGGGAGTGGAAAACACGAGGTGACAGCGCGGGGTGACGTGCTGGCTCTTGAGCAGCCCTGTGCCCTGCTGCAGCCTTGTCCCCTGCCACTGCAGCGGCCAGGCTGCCGCTCGCCCGCCTTGCAGCCTGCGTCTCCCTAAATGAACTGCCTGGGCAGGGAGCAGCTCTTTGCAAAAAAAAAAAAAAAAAAAGGGGGGGGGGAATAAAGGGGAAAAAATGTTGTTCTTTGCACTTTCTCCTCTGTTGGAAGCTGTGCCAAAACCTCCCTGCTTGCTGCCTATTGCTGCATGTTGCCCTTGAAAAGACCCCTGTTGCACTCCTCCGAAATGCTGCGGCTCTGGAGCCTAATGATTCCTGACAGATTGCGCACGGTCCCGCTGCTAGCAATCAGGAAGGCAGGGGAAGTGTTGGCTTACTGATGGTTGTGGTTATTACAGTTATTGGCCTCCATCGATTACAGCTCTGCACGTGCCGCGAGGCTGCCGGGACGGTGCCGGCGCTGCCATCCTGCATGGGAAAGGTGCCCACGGAGGACGCTCCGCTCCCCAAACCACCTCAGTGCCTGCAGCACTGCTTGGCCAAGGGCTTTGGCTTCTTGCAGCGCTGCCTCCTGCATGGTTTAACTTCCCCTCTGCAGAAAGCAAGAAGCCGGGCTCAGCCCAACCCTCCTCCTGCCAAAGCATTTCCAGCTCTGTTCCCTGCACGCGGAGCTGCGGTGACTCCGTGCAGGATGGGTGCAGCAGCACCACAGCGTGCCCGGCTGGCAGGGGACGTGCAGCAGTCCGGAGCTGAGTGCCCAGGAGCAGGGCATGCTGCCCTCCACACAGCGCCCTGGGACCTGCAGCACGGGCTGGCATCGCTTTCATTGCTCGTTCGGTTCACAACAACACCTTCCTCTCTCTCCCTAATAACTCTTTAAATAGCAAAGCACAAAAGAGCAACAAAAGTTATTTTGTTCATTAATTGCAGCTGGATTGATTTAAATACAGAAGTCCCCTGCTGCCAACCTGGACTCAGCACGCGCTACATTTCAGGAGTAGAGGATGTGCAGAGAGCTCCCGGGGCAGTTTTGCACTTAATCCTCCCTGCATGGAGAAGGATAGAGCAGCTGATGGTGCCGTGCTCGCTTTGGTGCTGCCCAACATGAACCGTAGCTCCCGATGCTGGAATTGGACCACAGCGAAAGGGACGTTGCCGGGTGTCCCCGTGTCCCTGCAGCACTCTGTGCGGCTCCCTCGCTGCGGAGCTCCCGACTCCTGCTGCATGCGGGATGCACCGGGAAAGCAGCGGCCTCCTCTCCTCGTGGCCGCCAGCGGGGCGGTAAATTATAAGAACCAGTGGGTGCGCTGGCTTGGAGCAGGTTTTTATTGCTGCTAGTATTGCTTGTGCTCCCGCAGGGCCATAGGCATTTAATGCACTCCAGCAACACGCTGTGATTGGAGTAGTCGCACTGGGGCCGCAAATCTGTTTTTAAGGACTGTTTCCTCGAGGCACCGTTGCCAATGCTCAGGGAAGCACCAGCGGCCACCCAAGCAGCTCTGTGGTGCCGGGAGTCGGGCTGTTGCCTCCGGGAAAGGCTCTTGGAGCCCATGCTCAGTGGCAGCAGGACGATGGCATGTTGAGGCAGAGGCATGGGATTCTTCAGGAGCTGGATGCTACTTTCACACTTGGCCCTAATGCTGGGTTCTCATTCTGAATTTAGCTGTGTTGCCTGTGCTGCTCTTTAGTGATTGATTAAGGATGCAATGCGGGATGATGCAGGAAGGACTTTGCCTGCATGCCCAAGTGAGATGCACGTGGAGCAGAAGCATAAAAACATCTCCTGTGCCCTGCTAAACTAGCTCAGAGGGTCTGAGCCGCTTGAGCAGGTGCCGTTTGCTACCCGATTTGTGCAGCAGGACAAGGTGCTGTGAGCAGCGGTGCCGCTGCCACCCGGCTGCACTGGACCAGCACTGAGGTCTCGCTCGTGAGCATCATCCCCGGCACCAGAGCACCCCAGGCTGCTCCCGGCCTTTCCTCCAGCCGCTCTCCCACTGGGAGCAGGGATGCCTCCCCCTGCGCGGGCTGCTGCCGGCCCCGGGCACGGAAACCCATTTTGCGTGTAGATGCTGCGAACGCGGTCCTGTAATGGAAGGGATGGAAAGCTCTGAGCCTGGGGGCCCGGCTCGTCCTCGCCGCGCGTCCGCGGCGCTGCAGCCTGGGGTCCTGCCTGGCTGTGTCCGTGTGTGCAGGGGCGCGTGGAGCCCCCGCCGCCGCGTCCTTGGGCCGCCTACGCGAGCCCGCGCTCACTCCGGCTCCTCCGCGCGCAAACAAAGGCTGAAAGGAAGCCTTTATGCTCCTGATTAGAGAGCTTGAAAAGTTTGCTTCTAATGGAAGCGCTGATTGCATCTGAGTGCCAGCTCCGAGGGCCTTGCGGGAGGGCTGCTCTGTCGCGGGGCGACGGCTGCACGGATGCAGGACGTGCTCGGGTGCCCGGCGGGGGCTGTGATCCTCGTGCCGTCAGGACCCCCTCTCCGTTTGGGGATCAGGAGGTGTTTTCTCTCACCGTGCCATGAGAGCTGCTCTTGCCCATCAAACCAGCCGGGGGCTGCAGCATCCGGTGCCATGCAGAGGTCTGAAGGGCATGGAGCTACCTGCTAAATCCTACCATCAAATGCAATGAAAAATGTCAGAAAACAGCACTTCTATTACAACCCAGGGCAGTCCACAAGATGCTGTGCATTGCTGGTGCATATGTCTGTTCAGTTTTGGGGTGACTTTCAGGCCCTTTAGGGTTTCAGGTCTGCTCTGCCACCCCATGGCAGCTGCGACCTGAAACGGCTCCGGGCCCCTTGGAAGAACAACCGGAGGACAACAACCGTGGGGGGAATTTTCTGATGGGGAAATTCCCAATGCGGCTCCAAGGGCAAACAGGGATGTTTTCCCGCAGCGGTGCAAGCCGGGAGCCTGAGCCCAGGATAAAAATAAAGCGGGATGCGGCAGCACCTTTCCAATGACATTAGTTCCAGTCGTCTCCCCGGTGATGCCTCAGCCCTTCTGCTGGCTCCGTACAAAAGCATTAGGAGTTGCGTTTTCCTTCGGCGCTCCTCGGCTCTGTTGGTGCTGGGAGATGTTTGTGGAGATGCCGCGGGCGGGATTAATGCCGCGCTGTCGCCTCGCCTGCTGATGGGTTTGTAAATTCAGCTCTGTTGATTTGTGCTCTCGGTAAATTGATAAAATCCTCTTTGCACAATCTAATACACCGTTTAGAGCTCGCCAGGGTGTTAGACCTCAGCGGCTCGTATATTCATGTAAATATACCACCCAGGAGCGGATCGCACCGTGCTGCGTGAGGAACGGGGCTGGCGACAAGGGGTGCGGGGAGCAGCCGTCCCCCCGAGCCTTGCGCCTTGTCCCCCGCACCAGAGCCCATTACCAGGTGCGGTGACATTTAGAGAAGATGGGAGCCACAGCAGTACATTTCATGGGGGGGAAAGATACGGCAAAGACAGCAGTGATTCCCATGACAGTGTGATGCTGGGAGGACGGATGGACAGACAGACAGCGTTTCCCAGAGCAGGACGAGAGCTGTGTGACACCGCGCTGCCCCAAGCAGAGCGCTGCTCCTCTCTGATCTCCTCCGTTAATTCCATCAGCAGGATTTCCCATTCTCGAGTTCGGTCCTCCCCTCGTGAGCATCTCTGCAGCGGGGACCTGCTGCATTGCAGTGCACAGGCACCAGGCCCCACCAGAGATGGAGGCACTTGGGATCCTCACCAGTGCAAATACAGGTTTCTGTCAGGAAGAGCCTGATTTTTCCCCAAGTTGCTTTTAAATCACTTAAATTTCATCCAGGTTGCTTAAATTCCGTCCAGCTTGTCACAGAGACACGCAGCCAGGAGGGAGCTGGAGAGCATCGCGGATGCAGCAAGAGCAATGCAAGAAATTGCTTGCCCCGGTGTTGTGCCCAACTGCTGTCCTGCTGGAGAGGGAGGCTCTTAGCCATCAAGTGCAGCCGTGCTCCGATAATCCATCTTAAAAAGCTGGATGGGAATTCCCATCAAATCACAGGTATTTTAAGGCCTGTGCCTGCAGCTCCGTGCACCGCTGCTTGTGGCGCGAGGTAAAGGTGGCCTGTGAGCAGGGAGCCCATGGCGCATCCCTGGGGATCGTCCCACCACCTCTCCTTCCTTCACGTTCTCAATTTTTGGCCTCTCCCACGTTTGGCACCAGCTCTGTTTCCTAGAGGAAAGCTTGGCAATGCGGACGGCGCCTCCGGAGCTCGCGCTCCATCCCGGCTGCTCGCACATTCCCTCCCTGCGGCTGCCAGGAGCTTGGCTTCAGCTGCACCAAGCTTCCCCGTGCCTGCCGGCTCCGCCATCTGTCCCGGCGGGTTGGAGCCCTTCCCTCTCCGCGCTCTTTCTGCACTCTTTGCAGAGAGGACGCGGAGCTCAGCCCCGACTCGGCACTCCTTGGAGCCATCCAGCATCTCCCAGCCTTTTCCTGCCTTTCAGACCGGCACTGTCGGCCGAGGGCTTGCTCCGAGCACCAGAAAAGCAGGGATTCCTCTTCTCGATCGTCCGAGCATCCTTCCCACGGAGGGACAGAGGCCGTGGGGGGACGGCTCTGCTTCCCAGCAAATGCCACCACGCTGCAAGGCAGCAGGAGCCGTCTGTGCCGCCCGGTGCAGCCTGTCCCGCGCGTTCCCTGCTCACGGCAAGGCCGCCCGAGGCGGCTCCAGGCTTTGGAGAGCATCCTTAGCACGTCACTTACTAACCATCTGCAAAGAAGGACAGACAGACCGACCTCTGGTGGCCTCTCCTCTGAAATAAGGGGCCCCTGGGCACATCAGAGGAAAGGAGAGCTTTCCAGGAAGCATTTCTGCCTCATTTTATCCTGGCACTTAACGACTGATCTGCAGCACCCGGTGTCAGGACAGCTTAAAATCCCCCCTCGCTTCCCTGCAGCCTCTCCAAGCCTCTTCAAGCCGTTTGTCCCATCCTCTGCCCCTCGCCCTGATGGGCTGCAGCCCCGGGAGCCGCCGAGCGCTTCCCTCTTCTCCAGGCGCGCATCCGAGTTCCCCAAAGATCTGTGCATTGGCAGGCTCCGGCTCCAGCGCCGTAGCTGCACATTATGCTAATTAAAGTAGCGCCTGTGTTTGGTAACAGGATTTCCTTGAAGCGTGTTTTACTGCTCAGTAATCGCTCTCAAATGTTTGAAAAATAAAATCACGCCAAGTAAGTAACGCTGGGATTGCTCACGGAAGGGTTTTTCTCTGGAAGCCCGGAGGAGCGGAGGATGCTCCCTGCCACGGCACGGGCGTGAAGCGCCCCGTCTCGTGCCCACACCACAGCTCGCTTCACCGTGCAGCTCGTGTGTCATTAAAAATAAACTGCTTGCATAAAATGGGGTATAAAATGAGATGCAGAGCCTGGCTGGCCATGGACAGCCACACGTGCAGTCCTGGCCCTCCAGAGCAGCCGTGGTCTCTGTAAGTCGACTATAGGTGTTGCTCGGGGTGCCCCTTCTGACTGAATTGTCCTATAGGTTGCATCTTCAAATCCAGGCATTTTCAACATGAAATATCATATAGAAACAAGCATTTGTAGCACATCAGCATCTGAAAAATGTGCATTTTAAACAGTATCTTGATATATTCATAAGGGCAAAAATACAGAAGTTGGAGGCTAGGAGATGATAATCTTATTGCTGCTGCTCTAGACTTCACTGTCTCTTTCTATTAAGGAAGGTAGGAAAAAAAAGGCAGATGGAAAAGCTCTGATCCCTCCCAATCAGACACATCCCTCCCACGGATATTTGGGGCCCTGCAGGCCGCTGGCCGTGGGTTCCATGCCCTTTCCTGAGATGCCAGCGCTCCGGGGCTGCTGCTCACAGGGGAACTCGCTGCAAACTTGTTGCAGACCACGCTCAGTTTTCCTTCCTGATGGATGCGACAGATTTTCTGGAAAAAGCCTTCCTGGTGCCATGTTCCTGCAAGGCCGGGTGAAGCGAGGGCGGCTGTTCAGCTGCAACCGCAGCCTGGACAGTGCAAACAAGCCGGAGGAGACGAAGCAGCGCCCAGATGAGGACAGGGTAGTGGAGGGTGCAGCCAAAGCCCCCGGCCCGCGGCTCTGCTCCAGCCGCGGTGCCGCAGGGTGGCTGTCCTGGTCTCAGCACAACCTCTAGTGGACAAAGTCCACATCACTGCGTGGGGCGGTGGATGCAGCCCGCAGCCCCCCCGGCCGTGTGTCCCCGAGCACGATGCTCCGCGAGGCTCTGTCCTTGCTCCGCGCTCGCTCGGGCACACGAGCTGGCAGCCGGGCCCTGCCGCTGCCCCGGCCCCGCGTTGCCTTCCCCGCTATTCACACCCTGCATCCACACAGCGCTGCAAACGCTGCCTATTGCAATAAATGCTCTCGTGTGTCCTGGCACCGGCAGTTTCCTGCACAAGTTTGCCCGGTGCTCATCCCTGCTGCTGGTCCCTGTGTGGCAGGTGGGTGTAAAACGGCGCTGAGCGGGGCAAGCTCTCACATCTCCTCCCTGTTGATCTGCACGACTCCATTAGTGCAAAGCACCACAGAGCCACGGGCAGAGCAGCCCGAAGGGCGAGCGATGCAGGATCCGCAACCCCCCAGGCATGGACAGGAGGGTAGAACGTGGGTCTGTGCGCAGTGCGAGCGGCCCCAGCGCTGCGCGGAGCAGAGGGCACCGCTGCAGGAGCGCAGCCTGCAACCAGCACAGCCGAAACCCCTGCGGCCGCCGCAGCCTCGGGGTTTTACAGCAGTAATTCACTGCGTCTCGCAAAGGGTCAACGATCTATCAGCTCCTTCCCTGCCAACAGAAGAGGAGCACAGCACACTGTGTTCTCCTATCCCGGGATTTATGACAGACTGTGCGTGCCGGGGCCGAATCCTGCTGCGGAGCAGCAGGTCCAGGGCTCCCAATGGAGCTGGGGCGGGGGGGCTCCCTGTTGTGCTTCGCCGCTTCGCACAGCCCGGCTGCCGGCCCTGCGGGTAGCGCACGACACGGACGTGTCTCGTAGGGTCCGGCCAAGGTGGAGAAACGGCCCTGCTGGCTGCCGCTACTGCCATCACCCACTGTAAACAGAGGCTGCAAGTTTGATTCGGTATTATCTACCTGGATGCTCACACGCAGAATGCAAACATGCACATGGAGGAAAGAAAATGCCACCATCCCTCTGTGTCTCTCTTGATTTATTACTCAGAAAGAAGGACAGATTCTAGAAACTGTCTGAAGAGCCAGGTACGAGACTGAGTCGTCCAAGCGCTTTAATGCAGCCCGAACAAGCAGAGCCAGGAGCCCTGCCCTGGCTCCCAACCCTGGGCACTATTAATCTGTCCTCAAGCACCAAATCCGTCCTGGAGGTCACTCTCCCAGCCCTGCACAAATGCTGCAGCACGCGCCGACACCGGTCTCTCCAGGGCGTCCTCTGAGTGCGGCGCTCGTTCCAGCAGAGCCGCCAGCAGCAGCCGGAGCCTTGTCCGTGCAGCCTGGCAGGCGCCGGGGCAGGCGGCGCATTAGCCGTCCCTTAGCCCCATGCTCACTTGCGATGACTTTGTCAAGTCACCCTCCAGCGAGTGCTGAAACCTATTCTTATCCCTGCCATCATGGTGGTGGGAAGGGAGAGGGAGCGGAGCGGCGCTGCAACGCGGAGCACGTGCAATGAACACACAGAATCCGAGGGTGCTGCCAGTGCCAAGGCAGCGGGACAGGAGTGTCCGGGGGGGCCTGGGCCCAGCACCGCGGCCTGGACAGAGCCAGGTGCCCTCCCCATAGGAAAGGGGAGTAGGAGTGTGTGTGTGTGGGGGTGCATTCCCCGTGCGCTGCTGCACCCCTGGACACGCTCTGGAGGAACCCCCCCCCCCTTAAACCCGACCGAGGGGTCCCGGGGGGGCTCGGCCGGGCCCAGCTCGCGGGGGTCCCGCCTGCTCGGGGTGCCCCGGTCCGGAACTGTCCGCCCCGCGGTGCTGAGCAGCCGCCGTCCTGCCGCGCACGGGACCGGCACGAGCGCCGGTACCGGTGCGGATGCGGTGCCGGCACCCGTGCGGATGCGGTGCCGGTACCGGTGCCGGTGCCGATACCGGTGCGGTGCGGCCGGGCGCGCTGCGCTCCTGCAGCGCCAGAAGTTTGAGCCCGGCCAGGCGAGCAGGAGAGGCGGGCGGGGACCCCGCGGGCACCGGGCGGGGGTCGCCGGGCAGCAGCGGGGCCGGTTCCAGCAGCCCCTTCCCGAACCGCCCCGCGCCAAGGGGGCAGGCCGCCCCCCGCCCCTCCGCGGCCGCGCTCGGCGGTGCCGGTGCCGGTGCCGGTACCGG
>VZSG01000240.1:307206-361895 GCA_013398315.1 Nothoprocta pentlandii | reverse complement strand
TCCCAACCCTGCTCACCGCCCCCAGCCCCTCTCATGCCCCCCGCCCTTGCTGTCTCTACTGCAGTGGCTGTTTCCCCAGCTCTGGGACCACAGGCTGGGCTCTGGTGCTGCCGTGCATGGAGGCTGGAGCCGCTGCAGGGGCTCCAGGCCTGCACAGAAGAGCCATGGGCTGGTCCTGCTGTGGAGCCAGCAAAGCCAGGCCGGCCCCATTCTCTGGACACAGGCGAGGGGGAGGCTGTGGTGTCTGCAGCCGCCCTGCAGCACCCGCAATACCAAGTGGCACCCTGGGCCGTGAGGGGACAGCAGGGTCTGCTCCACCAGAGTCTGCTCTCTGCAGAGCCCCTGACTCCTCACTTGCAGCCAGGACCATGGGAACTCGCTGCCTGCTCATCCAGGCTGGTCTCTGCCCGGCCACCGCCAACGCAGGAGCCGAGGGCTTGTGCGGCCCCTTGGAGCCCGTCAGCACCGCAGAGCGATCGCGCTGACTTTGATGGGAATGGGAACGGACATGTCGCTCTGCAGACCGCAGACACAAGCCCTGGAATGTTTACTGCAACCCTCTCCCGCAGCGCCCGTCCTCCCGCCCGTCACGGCGTGTTGCTGGAGCGGTGCCACGGCGCATGACACGCGTGTCAAATGCGGTGCGATCCAGGCTGGCACCCCTCACCGTGCCTGCCCGCCGACACGTTCCCGCTACCTTTCTGAGAGCGGTTTCACTGCTGTGCGGTTTCCTCAGCAACAACAGCGGCCGTCCCCGCGAATGCCACCACGCCGCACACGTCGAGCGAGAGCCGGCCGTGGCGCTGCCGCCTTCCCCGCGCTGGCTCCGGCCCTGGGCAGCGGGACACGCAGCAGGCGCGGGGACGGCAGCGTTCCCGGTGCCGCTGCTGCCCGGTGCCACCTGCGAGCGCTTAGACAGCCGGCAAGAAGGACGGAATAAGGAAGGCAAAGACACGACCGAGAGGTGCAGGGGAGGTTTGAACGCTGGTGTTTTCCTACGCCCGGTGGGAGCCGCTCGGCCGATGTCTGATGCAGCCCCTCACTCCGCTCCTCTGGTCTGCGCAGAGAGGCCTCTCGAACCCGGGGTCAGCCCTTTGCTCGGAGCAGTTCTCATCGCGTTTGTTTGCATTGTAGTAAACTCCTAAGATACCCAGATAATAACATCACTGCCATGGTAACGAGGAGGGAAAAAAGGAACAAATAGTGAATTTGTCATGCAAAAAAGCCCACAGAATGGCAAGAGCTGCTAGCGGTACAGACAGAGCGGCCAGGCTCCGAGTGTGGCTCGTGGAGCTGGGTTAGAAAACAGGGCTCCTGCTCACAGCGTCGGCTCCGGAGGGACGGGGGGGGTGGGTGGCACCGTGGCTGGAGAGCCCCTGTGCCCGCGGCAGCCCCGCCGGGGCGGTGACACAGCAGGGCCCTGACGGGCAGCGGGTTTTCTCTCTCCCACATCGGACACAGGCCCAGGGAAGGATGCTCACTGCCCCTCGGACAGGAAACTCAGGCCGGGACCACTTTATTGGTGGGAAAACAGGGAGATTGTGAAAGGAATAGTGAGCTGCATCCCCTGAGGCTGCTTTAGTGGGCATTGCTCTAATTAACACTGCATTAATTGGCGTTTACCTCAGACCTTTGATTAACAGTGGAGAAAATCAATAAGCACACTAAAAATTCGGATACGTTTCATGGTTAATTTTTATTTCACATTTTAATCTTGTATTAACGTCAATCTTAATTACCGTAATTAAGTCAGATGTGACTTAGCAGGAGCAGTTGGGAGATAAGAGCTGTTAGCGGAGGCTGATGCTGCTGGTGCTGCTGCAAGCTGCCAGGGCATCGCATCCATCGTGGGCATCGCACCCATTGCATCCATCGCATCCATTGCATCCGTTGTATCCATCGCATCCGTTGCATCCATTGGGCCCTTCCTGTCTGCAAGCTGCTCTGACTGCAGCCCTAGTGAGGAGTGTTCCAGAAGCAGTTTGCTCCCGGGCTCACCGCTTTGCCCTGTGCAATGGGCAGGACTAAGGGCTGCAGCAGGATGGGAATCCCGTTAACCCTGATCATGCAGCGCTCTGGAGCAGCGCAGGGTCTGCCCGAGCCCGGTGCGGTCCCTGCTGCAGCGCTGCTCGCTCAGGATGGCTGGTGCGCTCTGCCCCAGCACCTTGGCATGCTCCGTGCGAGCAGCCTGGCTCCCCGACCACGCAGAAAATCGATCCCTCATTTATTTTCCTCACAGTGATGCAACCGCTCGGCGATGCCGCATTAGCTTTGCAGTTACAGCTATTGATTACAATCCATCCTTGGTGCTCTGCACCCGCCAGGGCCCGGATGGCCCCATCCTGCCGGGTTTGCACGGATCGGGGGGCCCGGAGGAGAAGTCCCTGTTCCTCAGCAGCAGCAGATGCCTTTGCACCAATATTGCTCACCAGCTTTAGACACAACTTCCACATTATTCCAGGCTTAACGCCTGTTCCATCCCCAGCAAGGCAAGGCTTCAACCAGCCAGCAGAGCAGGGCAAGCGGCTGGCGAGCGCTGCCGGCTGCATCCTTGCAGAGATGGCAGCTATGGCACTGCCACTTCCAGCAGCCACATATCGACGTTCCCAACAAAGGTGTGAGGAGCAACACCCGCGCGCGCGGTGCGCGCTGTCGATACCGCGCTGCTCCGTGGAGGCCTCCTCATTTGTGCCGCCGACCGCTCTGCTTGCTGCAACATCGGTATTCGCAGCAGGCCGCCGCTGGCGGTTATTTATTGCATCCCGTACAAATTGCAGGATAAGTTACTCCGCACCAGACACCGCAACTGGTATTACAAACTGGATTTGTGAATTCATGAGCGCACAGAGCTTACGTTGTCCTGTCTAGTCATTTTTCTTCTCGCAAAATAAAAGGAAGTTTTGTTGGAAGTTCCTAACAGGGAGACAAAGCACCGCAGGGCTTCTCTGTGAGTCTCAGCCACTTCTCGCCTCTGTATTTCCCCTCACTCGCTATAACAGAGCTGCTCTTTTCTTTCAGGAGATGCCCTGGATTTCTCCCTCCTGCCAGGGTCTCTCCAAGCCCTCGGGACACCCTGGCTCCAGAGGAGGGAAGCTGAGACACTTGACGCCTCAAATTTGCTCCCCAGAATGTTAAAAGCTCTCGCCTCTTGCAGGGCAAGTCTCTCGGGTTGAATAGTCCCTGGGATACCGAGGAAATTGGAGGGATTCAGGCAAGCGCGGATGGCTGAGTAAGTGAGCAGAAACATTTGGGCAACCCAGGCTGACTAATGGGTGGAGAAGGAGCAAAATCAGAGAAATAGGAAAGGAGAAGAAAGAACAGATTACAATTAGCAATTAATAACTCTGGTCTTACAGGAACAGCTTTTATCAAAGGAGCTGATTGCAGTCTTTGGAGAGATTATGCATTTGTTGGAGAAAGGCGCCCGAAGGGCTGTTGCAGCCCTCAGCAATCGGCATGCTGCAGTGCGAGCAGCTCTCCCGCGCGCAGGACGGGGCCGTCGCAGCACGGGCATCTCAAGCAGGTCAAGAATGGGCTCGTTCCAGACCTCAGAAAGCAGCCAGCAATGAGGACTCATCTTCAGATGGAGGAATTAGTAGTGAGTCCTTCAGGATGGGTGCTTAGCTCACATTGTCCCTTACCAACTGCAGGTAAATATAAAATCACTACTGATTAAATTTACAAGCGAGAAATGAGCAGGATGGCAACTCCTGTTGAGCTGCATCGTCGCACAGCGCAGTCCAGATCACAGCGCAGGATGAATTATTCAGATGAAACATTTTCTAACCTGTCAAATGACAAATGATGTGCCAAGAAGTAAAGGACTTCTGCAGGGAGCGATGTGCCCGGAGAGGTGCCTGGGTGGATGTGCAGGGGCAAAAGCCTCATTGCACCAGCACATCGTGACTCCAGCAGGATTTTCCTCCTGCTTTAGCACCCTCTAAGCGTGCAGCAGATTCAGACCAGTGCAAGGGGCCAGACCCACTTCATCCCTTGCAGATCAGCCTGCGGTTCCTTATTCTGGAAAAGACACTAGCGGGGTTTTCTAGAGAGGCTGGTGACCGCAGGCCGAGCTCGCTTGTGCTGTAGTGTGACATAAACACAATGCTATTTATTACAGGGGATTTTTGCAAAATAAGATTTTAGCCTCTTGGAGCTATTACCTGCTCATTCTCGTTCTGCCTTTATGCCTCTCCGTGTGTCACAGTGATGAGGGGCTTGTGATAAAGCCACCAGCAGCCACTAAGTGCTGCCATATAAATGTCTCTGCTGAAATAAAAGTCCTTTCGCTCTCCAGCACCTGCCTAGGGGCTGCTAAGAGGGTTTTGTGGAGGCTGTGGGGTCTCCTCACCTCTCCCTGCGGTCGGGACCCGGCGTTCGCACGCTGCGAGATGCAGCACGAGCTGAGATGAGATTAGCTAATGTACTGCAAGCACCAGTCGTCTCGTCAGGGAATCTCTCTGCAGCAAATGCAAATCTTTCTGCCTAGTTTATTGCATTATGTCGCCCATTAACCCTGTGCTCCGCCTGTCGGCAGTGGCGAGGGGCCAGAGGCTTTGGGCAAATGTTTGCACAGGGAGATGGCCCTGCGGCTGAGAGCACCCCGTATATCTCCCACATTTCCCAGCACGGTGTGAGCAGAGCAGAGCACGAGCCTGCATGCACAGCTGGGAGCAATCACCTGCAGCCTTCACGTGCAAACTGGAGGGCACGGTTGCAGCCTGCCTGCATGCACAGCTGCAAGCACTCACCTGCAGTCTGCATGCACAGCTGCAAGCACTCACCTGCAGCCTTCAAGTGCATGGTCACAACCTGCTTCTTTCAGAGTTCCTGGTTTGGTCTTCAGCTCCCTGGCAATGGTTAAGTCTCTGGTGCCCCAATTCCAGCCAGTGGGAAGCCATGTGTTTTTGGATGATGCTCTTGGCCAGGCACTCGGATGCTTGGCAGAGGGAGGCAGTTGCCATGGAAGGGGTTGCAGGCTTGGCCTTAGCCCTCCGGAAAGGACCCTTCAGACACCTAGCTGCACTCGTGACACTGATGACAGCAACAACTGCAGCATGGCAGAGACTTTTCCTTGTCCGTATTACCGCAGGAGGCGGCTCCTGTTTGGCATTTGGAGCTGGGTATCCAGGGCCTCTCTGTCCTTCTGACACCTCCGGAGCCAGCACTGCCTCCCACAGGGCACCTTTGGGCTGGTGCCTCTCTGGGGAAGCAATAGTGACGGATCGAGCTGCTTGTCCCTTCTCTGGGGAGCAAGGAGGATGGCATCTGTCCCTACGGGATGACATTGAATATGGAGGTAATTCTGTCTCCGAGAGCTAACCCCGAGCAGCCGTTACTGCAATTACTCCGAGCAGTGCAGGATGATACTCCATAATTACTGAGCTCTTTCATCTGGGGATCTCGGAGTACGCGCTCATCAAGTAATTAAGCTTTGCGCCAGCGCCAGCAGCCGTGCGCAGCGTGCGGAGAGGAGCGGCTCCTCTCCGGAGCACAGCCTGCAGCGTGGGGACAGGCATGGCACAGCGCACGGCAGCCTGGCGCGGTGCAGAATGGCACGGCATGGCATGCACGCTGCCGTGCGCTGTGCCATGCCCTGTTGCTGCATGCAGAGGTAAGGTCACGGAAGGAGCCAGAGGAAAGCCAGAGAGAGCAAATCAAACCCTTGGCCTTTTTTCCCCAGGAAGGCAGTGAAATGTTGGAATTCTCTTGCATTTTTCTTTTGCTGGGCTTTTTGGTGTTATAGAAACCTGCCTGTTTGGAGATTGGTGTCACCCTGCCTCTCATCCAGCCTGGCTG
Organism: Nothoprocta pentlandii; assembly: GCA_013398315.1. Classification (NCBI taxonomy): domain Eukaryota; kingdom Metazoa; phylum Chordata; class Aves; order Tinamiformes; family Tinamidae; genus Nothoprocta; species Nothoprocta pentlandii. The sequence continues at coordinate 356,096 of VZSG01000240.1, read as the reverse complement.
CCAGCACCATGCCAGGCAGTTTTTTCTCTTTAAGACAGATTTTTCATTGCCTGGAGCTAGGTTTTGGAGTAGCAGCTCTCCAAAAGTGCAAGTGTGGAGTATCTGGGTGGCGGTGGGCTCTGTCCTGCTTGTGGTCCAACGTGACAAAGCTGTTTGCCAGCTCGCACGCAGATTCCCACTCCTGGGCTCCCGGCTGTCCATCCCTCCCGAGCAGGTCCCTGGTGCAGCTGGAGCAGCCCGTGCTCGCTGCCCGGCCTACGGGCTGCCCCTGGCGAGGCAGCTCCGGCGCCTCCATCCCCGCTGCCTCCCACGTGTTCGGGGCCAGGACGGGGGGACGGAGCATCCCCAGCGAATGCAGCCGGTGCCGGGGCCGCAGCCAGCAGAGGCAGTGCCCGCTGCGGGATCTGCGTAATTACATGGGAACGGCCTGTTCCCAGACAGCTGCAGTTGTCTTAAACCTCCCTTTTATTTCTCAAATTAGCCTTGCTCCAGCCCTCGCAAGGGCTCTGCTCCCGTCCGCTCTGCGAGCCGGCTGAGCCGACAGCCGGAGGAGACAGCAGCTCTCCCGGGTCAGGAGGAGGGCTGAGTGGTGCCCGCTCCTAAGGTTCTTTCATCTCTGTGCCATCCGAGGGCAGGGAAGCAGGAGCAAAAGCGTGTGGCCGCTGGCAGCCCCGACCGGCCCCATGCTTGGTGCCTGCTCCCAGGATGGACCTGTCGCCCGTGTGCGCCGAGCGCGCTCGCCCTGCTCTAGGGGACCCCAGCTCACAGTGATCCTCTGCTAATTAGTATTCATCACTTCGGCTTTCCTTTAATGAGATTTTTCTCCCTGAGCTGGCCCTGCTCTTGCAGGAGTTGTTGGGAGGAGAGAGAAACAGCGGCAGGGTCAGATGCGCTCGAGCCCGCGCGGTGCATGGACCGTGTGCGCAGGGTGCCCAGGCCGTCCCCATGCAACACGAGTCCGGGTGCACCCGGGCTGGCTCCGCAGGTCCCTGCGCACACAGCGGGTGCTCCCCTCCGCGCTCAGCCCTGGCCCCGCGCCTCGTTACAAGCAAGTCACTCCTGGCATGTTCTCACTTTCATTAGCTTTTTTCTTTCCACTCCAGAAGAAGGTCTCCCTTTCCTCCTGACTGCTCTAATTCCAACGGCAAGACGTGGGTGTTGATGAGCGACGGGGATTAGCAAGAGCTGGGAGGATCCCTGGCAGAGCAAGCAGTGCTTCCCGGCAGAACTGCTCCTGCGAGGCTGGAGTACAGGGCATCGTGCACAGAAGTGGCACCATCCAGCCCGTGCAGAGTGCACGTCAGGTCCGTATCCACACTATTTCCATGGGAATGGGTTGGCATGGAATGAGGGGGACACTCCCTCTGGGGGCTCCCCGTCTGTGTTGATTTTGAGGCCTTTCTGCTGGTGAGCAGAGCCAAGGCAAAAATCAAACTGGGACTCTCCTTCCCTCTGGATTTCTTTCTTCAGGCTTCACTTGATGCTATAATGAGCCAATCCATCTCAGGAGGCCCCAAGTGCTTATTAATTAATGCAATGATGGGGTGATTTGGCCATCATTAGAGCTGTCTTTCAGAGGGAGGCAGAAAAGCACAATCCTTTCCCTTTTTTCCCAGCCAGTGCTTGGCTTTCTGGTGCACGCTGCTTGATGCTGGTGCACAAGACATCCCTGGAGCAGTTTCACGGAAGAGCCAGGCCAGGAGAGGACTGTGCAGGTCTTCAGGAGCAACATGAGACAGAGCGTCCAGTGATGGAGAAAATGGGCACTCTCCTTGCTGGAGTCTCCTGAAGCCCATGGAAAAACACAGTGAGCCCAAAGATGGGACCAGGCTGCTCTGGGGAAGGCACGAGCTGAGGTCCAGGCAGGTCAGAGCTTCTCCCTGCAAGAGCTCCTTCCTAAAGCTGTTGGCAATGCGCTGCTCATGGGATCCCATCACAGGAATCCTCCTTATTGCCAAAGAAACACGATCTCCACCAGAGCATCTTGGCTGGTTGGGCAGTGGGTTTGCCCGGCCCCATGGAGCTGCTGCAGCAGAGCTGCCCTTGGGGCTGGGACGGAGCAGCTCCCGTCGGGAATGTGGAAGCGAATGCACTGATTAGGCACAGCCCTTGTGGAGCGACGACGAGGCTGCTTGGTGCTGCGGAGATGATCGCCCCTTGTCTGAGCTGACTAGCTTGGTAAATTAAGCGCCATCCAAGAAAAATGTGTTTTAATATAATTTAGGGCAAAGCCGTAATCAAGAGATGCAAAATATAGGCCATGCTTTGCAAAGTGGGAGCTGGTGTCCCAGAAAGCTCCATCTCTGAAAATAACGCAGGAGCTGCAGGAAAGCACCAAGGAGCCATCACTGGAGCTGGAGCTCAGGGCAGGAACAGCCCAGGCAGCCCCGGAACCGCGGACGGCTAGAGGGGTAAAAGGGAACGGGCAAGTAATGAAATGAGGGAAACTCTGCAAGTGCTGGGAAAAGCGCTCCAAAAGGAGCAGGTGGGAGCTCGGTGTGGGGCAGAGCACAAGGAGCATCCAGAGACGCTGATCCCGGCACGAGACCTTCCCAGGGATGGACCTGGTGGCTCTGAAGGGCCCTTTAATCTATCGGGGAGAAGCAGGAGCTGGTGCTGAAGCTGCAGCCGGGCACGCTGGAATTAGAACAAAGGACACATTTCTAATAGTGAGGGTAATTAACCACTGGAGCAAATTATCAAGGGGAAGTGGTGCTTCCTACCTCGCTTGAAGTCTCCAAATGAAGACAGATTTTCTTTTTCTTTATTTTTTTCCCAGAAGCAGCCTCTCTCGAGCACAAATTACCGGGCTCATTCCGGCAGTGACTGCGGGGATTTAATTGCCTGTGTGCGAGGTCAGTGTGGACGGAGCAGCCCCCGTGGTGCCGGGGCTGTTCCTCGCTGTGACCGAGGCCGGAGCTTTGCTCCCGCTGGTCCGCACGCTCCTGAGCCGCAGGGCCCAGCCGTTCCTCCGAGTGCATCAGCTCTGGGAATGTCGGTGATCCCAGGGTGTTCCCTAAAGCCCTTCCAGTCATTACTCTGTGATTAAATAAAAAGGAACCCCTGCAACCGCTCCATGCTCCTCCTCAGGTGCTGGAGAGCGGCTTTCCCTCCAGGCAGCGGCATTTCCATGCGCTCCAGGATCTTTCCCAATGGACCGCAAGGAGCTTCCCTGTTGTGCGCCCAGCGCGGGCTGCAAAGTCAAAGTGGTCACCCCTGCACAGCTGCTGCTAAAGCCTCTAAACCCGGGCAAATCCCTGGGATTTGCGTGGTGCCGGGGCAGGAGCCGCTGCCGCCCCGCTCGGAGGAGAGGGGCTGCGCTCCTGCCGGATCCCGGCAGGTTTTTGTGCCGCCTCTCGCGTGGCTCGCGGCACGGCCCCGGTCCCACCGGGCCCTGGCAATGGCACAAGTCACAGCTGCAAGGTCCAGCTTAAACCCAGTGCTTGCACAACAAGATGACACTTGCTGCCTGCTCGGGGGAACTCGGCACGGTCTGCTTGGTGATGCTGGGAGCTGCATCCGCCAGTGGCATCGAGCGATCGCGCCGAGATTAAGCACTTCCATTTAAGCACATTTTGCGGGTTTTCAGTTTTATTAAAATGCGGGCTACACTTCCAGGTAAGCAAATTCCTTTTGCAACTGTAAGCACATTTCATACAAATAAATAATTTAACTTGCTGTGTGTTTGCCACAGGCAACAGTATTCCAAAAAAGTCCGTTGTGGAGGCAGCACTGCGCACAGCAGCCCGATCCCGCCAGGCTGGAGCAGCTCCCGTGGCCACCTCGCACCCACCATTGCAAAGGCCGTGCTGTTGCAAAGCAACTAAAATGCACAGGTACCAAACCCCACGATCTCCCTCCCCAAAATAACAAACATTTGAGTTATTTGAACATATTAGCCAAAAAAAAAAGGCCTAAGTGTGGTGCTATGCTGCCCTTTGCTGAGCCCTGGGCTCAGTGATTCCCTGCTCCCACGAGCACAGCATTGTGCCCTGGCCTTGGAAGTGGCACCCAGGGGACAGGGGCATTAACATTCCTTGCAAGGAGCGTTTGCAGCAACAAGAATTTGTCCCAGTTTTGGGTTTTACATTGTTCATACAAGTGATGTCTGGGCGGATTGAATTTGTATTGGCAACGCCGGAGCTTTGCCACGGGAATGCAAATGAACGTCACACGAGGGAGTCTCTCCTTCTCTCCTCTCCTTCAGCCACCCCTGTGCTTTGCAGGGTCCCATCACGCAGCCTGTGGCTCTGGAAAGGTTCCTGCGGTGGAATCGTCTCTTGCCAGCTGCTCTGCAACGTGCCGCAGCAGCGCGAGGCCCTCTCCCTGTAATTAAGCTCTAGCTGTTCTTCCAGGGCTTTAACTCAAAGAAATCCCTCTCTTTCAAGTCTCAGGAGCAGCTTGACTGCAGCTAGTGCAGGAGAAACCCTTTCCTCGTAGGCGCCCTGCACGGCACCATGCGATGCTCCTGGCTGCTGTGCCACAGGAATGTCCCAGTTTGGAAACCGCAGAGCCGGCACTGGCCCCAGTGCACAGAGAAACCCACCCTGCAGCAAGGGATCAGGGCGAACAAGGATGATATGGGAGCCCGTGTGCTGCCTCTGTGCAGAGGCAGTGCAGGGCGATGCCCCGTGCACGGAGGAGCTGTGTCCCCGGGCTTAACGCTGCAGAGAGGGTCGGTGAGAATCCTCACTGCCCATCTGTGAATGCAGCCCTACCTGGGCTGCTTCTGCAGCCTGCGGCGCTGCGCTTCGCAAGCAGCACGGACAGCAGCAGGCGTGCTGCAAACTCAGCTCTGTCTCCACATGGACAGATCTACACGAGACTGAGCTTTAAAAATAAAAGAAACAAAATTGAATTATAATAAATTAACACTGTTCCAGCAAAAAATCCCTTCAGTGGGAAGCAGAAAATAGAGGGAGGGTGCTTATGCACTGTATGCTATATCTGTATTGCATCCTGCTTGCTGTATATTCGTCTTTGCTGCGCAGCCGTCCAGCCCGCAGGCCAAACCGGGAGCTCGTGGGGGGCCCCGCTGGTTGTGCCAGGCTGCAGCAAGGGTAAAATTCAGCCTTGGCCCTGGCAGGACAGCCCAGCCCAGCCTGACAGATGGCCCTAAACCTGCCAGCCGCTCGGCCCTGATCTGTGCAGAAGCAGGAGCGACGGGGAGCGCGCGGCGGGCAGGGATCCTGGAGCTTGCTGCCCACGGCCCTCACCCTGGCGTCAGGGCTGGTGCCATGCGGAGCTGCGCCAGGACCCGTCTGCTCCCCCCTTGCATTGGCACGTGGTGGCACAGGGCGGGCTGGAGAGACAGGGACTCGCCAGCACTCGTGACCGGGCCAGTCCCAGCCAGCGGCTGCGGGGCCCCGATGGGTTTTTGAATATTCAGGTGCTCTGAATATTCCTCTAGCGGAGGGAGCTGCCAAGCTGAAAGACAAGACCTGGATTTTCCAGCACTAGGTTGAAGGGAAAAAGTCCTCTGTGAAGCTGAGAGTGTTTAAACTGTGGATTAAAGGGCTGGTTCTCTGTATCTAGAAGCTGTGCAAGGATGTAAGCCATGCAAGTCCTGCAAGCCATGCAGTCCATGCAGGGTGTGCAAGCCATGCAGTCCATGCGAGCTGTTCCAGCGCTGGCAGCCCCAGTCCCACTGCCAGCCCCAGCTCCCTGTCCCATGCGCACAGCAGCAGGGATGCTCATTGCCTTCTGCAGAGCATCCTCGTCTGCTGCTGGCTGCACAGTTAGAGCATCACCCACTTGTGAATTAGCAACAGGGCAGCTCCACGTGCGTGCTGGGCAAACAGACAGCTCACTGTCGGCTTCAAGGGCAGAGGATCCTCCAGACGCCGCTGGAGATGAGCCCATGCAAGCAGCGGCGCTCCCTGGCTTGTCCTTAAAGGCTGCACAGAGCCATGTCAAGTGACAGAGCAATTTCCTCTGTGTCCTGCAAAGCAAAAAGCAAAAAAACAACAAAAAAACAGCAAAAAACCCGAAGTCAGAAAGTCAGTGTATTATGCACAAATCTGCCTGTCTTTTGCAAGTTTAAATATTAACAGCTTAATGTGGAGCTAACCCGCCGCTGCAGCACGCTGTATTAATTCCAGAGAAAAAACTCAGTGTCAAAGGAATCACCTCTGCTACAGCCACCAAATAATAAGCGACTTCTGTAGCCTTTTGAGATTACTCTGTTATTTGTCTGTAGTAGATTCAGCTTAAAAATGAACTGCAGACTGACACCTCGTCCTGCCGGTGGCTGGAGGTTGGGCTTAGAAAAACCGCTCGCCGCCTCCGTGGTCCTTCCCATCGGCTTCTCTGTGTGCCAGGGGCTTGGCCACGCTGTGGTTCTTGTGCAGCACAGAGCTCGGCTTAAAAAATGCTACTTTCAGGCCAATATGAGACCCAATGCACGGAGGGCGCAATGGCAGGGCTCTACAGCACACACCAGTGCTCACTGGCAATATGGAAACGCTCCAGGGAATTGCAAGGGCTTCTTCCTCGTGCCAGGGTGATATCCCTGGAGCGCGAGATCGCAGGTACCTGGGGAAGAAAGGGTGGGCTGCCAGGACGCTGCAGCCACAGGGCTGCAAACACCTCCCGAATGCCCTGTTCTGCTGCTGGAAATAGCAGGGTCATTATAAAGCCCCTTTTAGACTAATTGGAGCTATTTTCCTGCATTCACTGTCTTCTTCCATAACACGGATCTCGCTCAAGAGCGACCCCGGCGCTGGGCCGTGCCGCTGCTTCCAGTGCCGCCTGCCTCCCGGCTAGCCGGGAGAAACTGCTGGCACGGTGCACAAGCCCACGGAAACTGCTGATGCGCACCCAGATATGACGGGCTGGCATTCATCTGTGACAAGAAAAATGCTTCTTGCTGCAAAGGTCTGGTTTAAATTAGGAACGAGCGTGAAAAATCCAAAAAGCAAAACAAAAATGCTGAAACTTGCCCTGCTTGCCTTTTCTAACTCCCGATGCCACGAGACTGCCCTGGCAGGGCCAAGGAGACCAGGCAAGGGCTGCAAATCTTCTAGCAAGGCAAATATCTTGACAAGGGATATCAAAATAAAAAGAGGGGAGGCAGGAGCAGCAGGCGCTTGGCTATGGATTGGCTCTGGGACTGCGTGTGTCCTTGCGGAAAAGTGCCCGGCCCATCGGGGCTTCCAGCCCTCCGGCTTCTGTGGATCTACCGCGCCACAGTGGGAAGGATGAGCAGAGGCTGCAGTCAAAGAAGCAAATATTTTATTTTGTAAAAACCAAGCAGACACCAGCAGCGAGGCTCAGCGGAGCGGCCCTGCGCCGGGCCGAGCGCGTCGAAACCATGGCCCATCTGTCTTCAAGAGCTGGGAAATTATAAAAGCTTCAGGTAGGGTCTCAGCTTCTGGAAATAAAGAATAGAAGGAAAATGCATAAGCAGAAATAGTCCTCAGCATGCTGGGTGCAGCCTCGCATGGGCTGCAGCTTGGGCTCCATGGTTTGGGGTTAAAGCTAGGAGGTTTGATTCTCCTCCAGCTCTCTGCAGCGTGTCCTTTCTGTGGCCAGCAAGACCCAAGACACCAGCTTGACTTTTATGAAAATCACCGCTTTTGGACTTAAAACACCAGCTCCTGGAGCCAAGTGGCCACAAGAGCAGGATATCTAAAAACACAAGGGTCTCACTGCTTGCAAAACCCTCTCCTGACTTTTGGGACCCCACTTCCAATCTCTGGTTAAACTCCACGTTCTTGTACTCGATGCTCTGCCTAAAGAGCAACAAAGACACTCATGAGCTCCCCCGGAGCACGGGGGCGGCTCCTACCATTTACTGAAACAAAGTCTGGGCAAAAGTAGGACATTTCATTATGCAAATTTTGTTTCCCAGAAAGAAATGTTTTATTTACACGTGCCCCTTTCTTGCATTGGCTTAGCCAATTTGGTCACAGCTTGACATCCAGCAAGCTAGTCTAATGGCAATGGTTTTACAAAACGTTTTTCTAATCTATTTTAAACACTTAATTACAGTTGTGGCGCATTCATTAGGGACTCTGCTTTCAAACCTGGATTGAACTAATAAATCCTAACTCTCAAAGTGTCAGTAGTAACATGCAAATGGGATCCGAGCAGTCGTCAGAGGCGGCTGCTGACCGGGTGACTGCGAGCAGGACCGGCCGTCTGGGAGCGGGCGACCTGGAGCGTCCCGGTGCCCGAGGAGCCCGCAAGGAGCACGAGGACAACCCGGGCAGGGTCTCGCACGCTACCTCCGGGCAGATCCGCCCTTGGGGAACTCTTACCTCAGTCCTTCCCCAGGTACTTCTTCATGATACTATTTACATCATCCTCCTTGCCTTCGGCCTCGGCCCTGCGGGGCTCGCGGGCGCTCTCCGCGGCCACGCTGCTGCACCCTTCCCCATCGGCTCTGGGCGGCCGCCGCTTGACGCTGTCGGCGCTGCGGAAGGAACACGCCGAGCCGGACGACGAGGAGGCATCCGAGAGGTTCCCCGAGTCCTCCTGGGCGCCCGGGCGCGGCCTCGACGGGCTCTTGTTCCCGGGGGTGTCTGTGGTGGCCTCATCTTCAAACCGAACGGTCAGCGGCCTCTGCCCGTCCCGCCTGTCCCTGCCGGGCCTGGCCAGGCTGCTGGTGGAGCGCGACTTCCGAATGGCTGGCATGAAGTCGTCAAAATCCACCTTGGTTCTCCTCTCGTAGTTGAGCGTCGGTATTTTCCAGCTGAACGGGTCGCTCTCCTTCCCCTCGCCCGCGTCGGCACCGAGCCGCTTGCTCTGGAACACCAGAGGATCCTTCCCCACGTCGAGGTCTCCTCCTTCCTCCAGCGACGGCTCGAGGCAGCTTCTCCACGACTTGAGCCTCCAGGAGCCGAGCGCATCCGTGGAGCTCGGCTGCGCCGCGGAGTTATCCATGTTTTGCAGCAGCGAGTCGTAGGAGCCGAACTTGGAGACGCGCTTTAGCACCGGGGAGCGCGCGGGCTCCGTCTTCTCCGAGGCCGTGCCCTTGAGGATGGAGGAAGGGATGGGCACGGGGCTGCCGGCGGCCCCGCTGCTCCCTCTGGGCTCGCCCGTTTCCAGCTTGGCTGGGAGGTCATCGGCCTCGCGGAAGGTCCTGCAGCGCCGCAGGGTGGAAGCACCAGTCGTTTGGTAAATGGGCAGGGGGGACGCATCATCGAGGGCCAGCGCTCCCTGCTCGTTGTCCGCCGCCCTTTTCCTCCGGAGCTCCTCTACGTACTCGGAGAGCGCGAAGGAAGAGCTGGGCAGCTTGTCCTGGGGCGCCGCAGGCAGCGGCCGCCTCGTCGCCCCTGGGGACAGCGGGCCAGGAGCCCTGCCCTCGGCGGCCGGAGAGCTCCGGCCTCTCCCCGGCGCGGGAGAACTCGCTCCCCGGCTCTCCCACGCTCTTCGCTGGCTCTCCAGCTCCTCCCTGTCTGCCGCAGGTTTTCCGTACTCCCGTCTTCTAGCACCAAGCAAAGGACTCGCAGCCTTCACCGCACCTGCGGCATCGACGCTCCCGACACTTAGCGATGAAGCTGCACGGGCCGTTTCTGGTTCCTTGACATCTCTGTTCATCCTAAACAACAAATACCCACGTTAGCTCAAGTCGCACCATTTCCAGCAATGTCACCGAGCAAGGACGAGGTGAGCCCTGAGCAGCCTGTATTTGCATGGCAACCTCTGATCAAACTCCGGCTGCCGCACCAGTAAGTTCAGCAACACTCAATTTTTGTATCTTAAAAGCCCTGGTCAAACTGAGGGGTTAACCCCAGGGCTGGCAGTGCAGCAGGAGCTGCCTTAGCTCTGCCAAGCTGGCACACACCTCAACTCTGGATGGATTGCAGCAATGGGTAAAACCTGCCCGACGGCGAGCGAGCGAGGGGAGCGGGAGCAACTCGGCCAAGGCCTCCGGGACCCAGTGCTCGGATGCTTTAGCTCGAGGACACCATCCTAGCCAAAGGTCCTGAAGGGCCAGCACGGCTCCAGCTGGAAGTTCCCGGGGGCCAGCCTGCGCTTTAATGGAAAAGTTGCCGGGATTTGAATCCGGAGTGAAACCAGGATTCGAATCTGTCTAGCAACTAAGGAGGAGAGGCAAAAGGAGCGCGCAGGGAGCAAGGTGAGAGCGGGATGCAGCAAGCGGGATGCGGGATGGGCCATCCCACCACCCAGCCCACGCCGGATCAGACACGGGCGCAACACAGAGCTCCACCGGCGCGGCGAGCCAAGCCCCGCTCCGTAACGCGCCACTCGCGCCACAGCAAATGACATACAACAATAATTAGTGAAGATTACACAGCAATTAACATGATTACAATTATGCTAGTTGAAATAATTTATACAATAAAATCCGCGCATGCATTGCGGCACACGGGCCTTTCCTCGCAGCTCGGAAACACGGCCAAGGCAGCCCCATTCCAGGCAGGGACAAGAAACTGCCCTGATTTCTGACAGATTTCTGTGTCCCTGTCCTTTGCAGGAGAGCACCCAGACTCCCAGAGAAATGTTTGCTTCTCTCAAAATGACGTCTCAGAATAAATGGAGCAGATTTTGCCAGCCATGGTGCAGGATCTGGAGCAGTGCAAGGATGGGCAGAAGACGTCTGGGATGCAGCAGGAATTCTGGATGCTGCAGGACACTGGGATGCAGCAGGAGCACGGGTCCCTGTGCACCCCTCCTGCACTGCAGCCTTGGCTGCTCTGCTGCAACCAAGAATTCCCTGCCTGGCACCAGGCAGAGCCAGCGCATGAAGTTCCCAATTTGCTTCCTAATAAGAAAACTGACGGTTTATTCCAACTCAGCGGTGTGTCATATTTATGGGGACTTAGCCTTGCAGCCCAGCGTTTTGTACAAGTATTTAAATAGCAGAGAATTAAAGAAGCCGTTAATCAAATCTCTCATTTCTATGCACTACACCACAGATAATAGCCTGAGATCCTTTTCTGCAGCTTTTGACAGCTGTTTGTTAAGGAAATATCCCATATGTAGGACTGAGAGGCAACTGCAGGGAAGGCTCATTTGTCATTGCTGGGTGCTGGGGTAGGACGAGGCATGGTAATGAGGAGGAGCGCGGCGCTCGGCTCCGTTATTACCTTCCCGGGCTCATCCTTGGCGTGTTTGCATTTCACAGAGCCTCCTCTCTAATATTTCCATCCTAGATTAGCAGAAGCCAAATGCAGCTACAGCACTGGGATTTGCAATTTGCTTTCTCATGAGCCTCCAGGCACAGCCAGATTGTCACATTACTTCCAGGGCTGGGTATAAATGTCCTATCAGAATGGTCACAGTCGGTGCAGCAAGTTCTTTTTATTAGTCCCTGAGCTTACATATTTGCCCTTTTATTATGAGCCCAGTGCATTTCAGCTCAAGAATGTGGTAGGAGCCGTAACTTGTGATTCACTGCGGCGCAGTTATGATCAGAGAGAGATTTTTTGGTCCAGCCCCCCCAAGAGGTACCCAGGGCTGGGGACAAGCCTTTCCCGAGGGGATGCTCAATGTGATGTGGCACCCCAGGCAGGTTGGGAGGCCACAGGGTCCCACTGCCACCTACACATGGTGCCCAGTTGGCAAGGGACAACTTCAAACTGCTCCAGCACCTCCAAGGGGGCAGGGTCCCTTCAGGGACCTAATCCTGGCAGCTGGGCCGCGCGAGCACTCAGGCTGCGCTCGCCTGCGCCCCACAAGCACCACCGTCAAAAACCAGAGTATTTTGTATTAAAGTGCATAAATGTACTGTCGGCAGCGAGAAAGGGAGCAGGTGGTGTGTAAACCCTCCAGCGGACACACTGTCTCTCTAGATCACCCCCAGAGAACACATCGAAGGGCGTTTTGCTGCTTGAAGCACAGTTTTGCTGTAGCGCCTTTCATCTGCCACCCCACTGATTCCCTTCCCGGGCTCGAGGCTTCGGCTCCCGCCAAGGCCCCGGGCACATCCCGAGATGGGCCAGCCCCACAGCTGGGACCGGCCTGGGAGTCTTGAGCCTCCAGAACAAGCACGAACGAATACGTGATCCCATTATAGGCGGCTTGGGTTCTTACCTGAGGCTGCGGACGCTGCCGGCACCGCCGGAGCGCGCGGAGACGCTGCCAGCCACGGTGCTGCCCACCGGGGAGCCCCAGCCCAGCGCCGAGCTCAGCCATGAGCCCACGCTCTCGGCTGGCTCCAGGCTCAGCACCGAGCCCGTGCTGGAGCGCGCGTCCCTGCGGGCAGGACACGCTCCTGTCAGCGCCGGCGCGAGAGGGCCCCGCGGTGCCCTGCCCCAGCCCTCGTCCCGCCGTCCCCTGCCGCACTGCTGCGCCGAGGAACCCCTGTGCCCAGGACCCCTCTGCCCCCAGGGTCCCCCTATGCCCAGGACCCCTCTGTGCTGGGTTTTAGCGAAGGGGAAAGGGAGGGCAGCGCTGCTGGGGCAGCAGGGAGAGTGCAGTCTGTGCCGTGCAGTGCGCAGGACCGGAGCGCACCCAGCTTGCCCCAGCGCACCCGTCACTGCGCCCATGGACACTGCGCACCCCAGTCCCTCGGCAAGCACGCTCGCGGCAGCCACAGGCCCATAGCCCGCCTCACAGGCGCCCAAGCTCCAGCGGGCCGGCGTGCTCAGGGATCACTTACATGTCCCTCCTGGAGCAGAGCGACTCCCGCGCCGTTAGCACGCTGCAAGAGAGGAAGGAGAGCCGAGTGTTGTATGTGCCCAACGGCTCGCAGCCAGCGCCCACCTTGCACGGAGCAGCTGCAGAGCTGCTCACGTTAAGTGCAACAATTTGCAGGATTGGACCTCAGGCTCCAACCCAACCCATTGCACGGCCAAATACCCCACGGCTGCAGCGCCTTCTGCGTGCGCAGGGGAGCAGGGCCGGGCCCAGTGGCACGCGGGCCGCGCGTTACCTGTCCACGTCGCTCTCGTCGCCGCTGTGCTCCTCCTCGAGGGCGGCCTGCAGGTCCGCGATGCGCCGGATGGAGGTCTCCAGGTCGGCCTGCAGCGCCTGCCGCACGGCTGCCAGCTCGTCCACGCGCGCCTCCTGCGCAGGGGCCGCCGTCAGCGCCGCCGCCACCCGCCACAGGGACCCCGCGGCTCCCTCCCTGCCCTGCCCTGCCTCCATCGTGCACAGGGAGTCGCTTGCAACCACCCCCAGTGCAACGTCCCCAGTGCAATGTCCCCAGTGCAATGTGCCCCAATGCAACGTCCTCAATGCAAATGTCCCAGCTCCAATCTCCCCCAGTGAGCAAACAAAGCTCACACTCGGCTCCACACTCCCTCCTTGCCCCTTGCAAGCTGGCCACCACCCTTGAAACGTCATTTTACATCTTTTTGGGGCCTGGGGGAAGGGAATCTGTCTCAGAGCTTTGCAACCATCACACGGAAGAGAGGAAAAGAGAAGAGAAAACAGGGAGGAGGGAGAGGAACACAGGTACAAGCTGCAAATGCAACTTGATGGAAGCTGCCACACGTAAAACGGGCATCTCGGCAGTGACAGGGTGAGGGGTGACTGGCGGCGCGGGGGCTGCCGGGCTGTCAGGGCGCATCACGAGGGCCAGGATGCTGGGAAGGCGCTGGGAGGCCGTGGGGGACGCACGGCTCCATGCTGGCCAGCACGGCAGCACCACGACGGCAACGATGTCCCTCCCGCAGCCACCTCTTTTCCCTCCCTTAGGGCAAAGCCCAAGTGTGAGAAGGACCCGTTTCCCTTTGGAACTTTCTCCACATGGGCTGGCAATGGAGCAGATCCCTGTGGTGTGTTCCATCTCCCTATGGAGCAGCCTCAGGGATGTGGCACAGGGATGCAGAACAGCCCTGGGACCTGGGGCAGGGCATAGGGATGCGCAGCAGGACACAGGGATGTGCAGCAGGACACAGGGATGCAGAGCTCAGGGCTGGCCTGGGGACTCCGTGCTGGATCCCTGCACCTGGCTCGCACGGAGCCGAATCCACTGCCTGGGACCTCTCAGCCAGGGAGTGGAGCAACCACTACGTGCAAAGCCCGGACCTCCAAACCCGCTGACAACGGCCTCTGCTGAACTAATCCCTCAGCTCCGGGATACGGTGCATGTTAAGCACAGTTCACTGGCTGCATTTAATTCCTCTCTGCTCCTCCACACTAACCGGCAGCGCGTGGCAGGCGGGCGGCCGCGCTCGAGGGCACATGGGCGCCTCGCGACACCCGAGAGCTGCGGGGAGCAGCAGAAGCCCCCGGGCACCTCAGCCGCCGAACGGGGACGCGGGAGCTGCAGTCGCTCAGAGCGGTGCCCACCGTGTCCTGGCGGGGCCCTGGCCAGCAGTGTCCCTGCCCTGCACCCTGTCACCACAGGCAAAAGCCTCACCCTGCCCCTTCCTCCTAAACTCAAACCTAGCACAGCTGCACTACGCAATTTTCTCAAGGAAGGGAATGATTAGAGGAGCTTAATTAAATTGATGGTGCAAAAAATCGCCTTTATAACATAAGGTGGCACCAAGCACCCCAGGACCCGGCCGCTGCCCCCGCAGCGAGCTGCCAGACACCTGTAGCACTTGGCGGTTCAGCCTAGATGTAAATGCAGGAGGCACCTTCCCCTTTTAACGCTGCAGCACCTCTCTATTTACCTCTCAGTGATCAACCTGGATTTGCAACCACCTCCACATTAGGTTTGTAAAACCTGTCTTCTTAATTTCTATTTCATCTCATTTGGTGAAATACTTCATGGGACACCAGTGTGGAGCATCGCATGCCCGATCCGCTGCTGTCTGCACGCCTCTTTGGGCTCTGCTGTTACAACACAACCTTTGCATGCTCACGCCCACCTGAAGCATAATCTAATTAGCGCAATTTGGGTTGCCTCTATTTGAATAATTTAGCATACACCTGCAGCATTCATCAATCATTATTATCTCTAATTAAGTAATTAACTTCAGGCTTCCCAAAAGTTTGAAGTGACGGGATTTCTGCCGTGGGAGCCTCGAGGGAGACAAGGTTACTGCCTGTGTCTGCTCTCTCCAACACCAGCGCTGCTGTAATTGGTGTTTGCACCACAAGTGTTGATGATTTCCTGCGGAATTTACTGCTTTAATGGCAAAACAGCCACCACCTGCCTTGCACAGGCTCGCAATAGCACCAGCGTGGCTTTTCTCTAACAGATTCCCCAGCATCCCAGCTCACATCCAAAGCCTGGCTGCTTTTGATGGCAATTGTAGTTACATTTAGCCAAAGCCATTGACTTTTAAAGAAAAGAGCAGCTCCAGAAGAGAGCCCGGCTGGCGGTGAGGGATGCAGAGACATCAGAGGATTTATTTCCACCCCGGTGAGAGCCTTTACAGCAGCAGGGGGAGGTGGCACTCCTGCTTAGGGGTATAAACAGCTCCTATTTCTTTTGTCAAGTTCACTGAAACCTTTAAAGCTTGCAAATGAAAAAAGTTCTAATAAATACTAGACTGTAATATGCTACACGGTGCTGGATCGCATGGTGATAACGTGACTGTAATCATGAAGGATATCTTCTATCATAAGAA
The DNA here is from genome assembly GCA_013398315.1 of Nothoprocta pentlandii. Classification (NCBI taxonomy): domain Eukaryota; kingdom Metazoa; phylum Chordata; class Aves; order Tinamiformes; family Tinamidae; genus Nothoprocta; species Nothoprocta pentlandii. The sequence continues at coordinate 340,656 of VZSG01000240.1, read as the reverse complement.
CCATAAAAAAAGGTTATATACACTGTGACTCTCGTCTCAGAAAAATTCCCATGTGCAGAATATTTTAACGCCCGCACTTCAGCTTTCAGTAAGGGAAGCTCTCCCTGAAGCTCCGACGCGACGAGGCGAGTCGCAGGGCAGCCGTGGGCACTCAAAGCGATCCCGTCTAGGGAGATGAGGGCTGGAAAACTCAGCAGGGTTCCCACCTCCCCGCTGCCAGCACAGCCCTGCAGCCCGGACCATGCCCAGCACCCTGGGCACCCAACCGGCACAGTCCCATCTGCGGGTCCAGCAGTGTGGCAGTGAGGGCAGCTCATCCCAGCCCCTACCAGAGCCTACACGATCCAGGCTCTGCTCCTGCCTTCCCTGGCCCCATGCAGTGGGCAGCATCTCCAGCAGCTCCTGCAGCAGTGCAAGCATGAGTGCGCCTGCATGCCTGAAGCGATAAGGGACCAGGGCTTGCTTTTAGGCTCCAGAGGGTTTCATCTAACTTGGAAATCCATCTCTCTGCCCTTTCTATAATTCAGTTCTTGCTGGGGCGCGAGGGGAGCAGGCAGCTGGATCCAGCCTTCCACGCGCCGGGTGTCGGCACGACAGCTCTAGGAGCAAGGCGCAGGCGGACATCCAGCTACAGCTCCAAGGACGATGCCTCGTACATGAGACAGAGGGAAGCGAGACCAAGCGCTCCCAGCTCCAACAGAAAACATACATCCCTGGGTGCGATGGCACCAGCCTGGAAAGCGTTCAAAACTCATCTTCTCAGAAAATTCATAAGGCACAGCCATCTGCCCGGCATGCCGCTCTCCAGGCTCCCGTCCCTTCCCTGTGTTTACCCTGCTTTGTGTGAATGTCACAGGGATGAGGAGGCTGCTGCCTCCCCACTGCCCAGAGCCGGATAGAGAATGAGGGAGGGAGAAGGGAAGGGGGCCGCCCGGGGCCTGGCACGGTGCAGTATCAACCTCCCATAGCAATAAAGGGTTTCCAAGGGCTTCACACTGCTAGACATGGGCCAGGACTGTCACACGGACCCGGTATCAATCCTTACACACAGCTTCCAAGTCGTAGGACCTCAGAAAAGAAGGCTGAGCCTCAACCCAAATCTGTACGGCGAGCACTGCACGCTGCACTCAGGGCTTCCCAGCAATCCGTACCTTCTCCTGCAAGCCCAGGGCCTCACAACTGTTTATTCAAATAAATAAATAAATAAATGTGAGGTGCAGACCTAGACTTAAGTAATGTTAAGTGAATAATTCATGCAGTATTTATAATTGATGTGAGATTTAACAGGAGCTGAGCGGTAAGTGGCTTTCTATTAACTATTTATGCTCTCAGGCAGCCACTCGACAAGCGCAGCCGGGCTCGGAGATCACAGCTCTCCTGCGATATTTTATTTAATGTATTAAGAGTCCACAGGGCCTGGGGAACAGCTCTGCTTGCCGGAGCCGCCGCCGCCTCGCAGGGCGCCCGCGGAGCACCGGGAACCGTGGGAAACGCCGGGAACGCTGCGAGCGGCCGCACTTGCTGTGGGGACACCCCTTTCCTCAGCTTCCCCCTGCCCCTGGCTGCAGCGCCTGCTGGATAAGCCCAAATATCTGCGAGTCTGGCTAACTGCAAGGGCCCTTTAGCATTTTTTCTTGGAGCTTGTCTTTTTATGGGCTTGTTCCAAGGAGGCATCTCTAAAATCCCTTTCAGATTTCTTGGAAAACATCAATTGTGAGAACAGGAGCATGATAAGCAGACCAAGTACCTCACTAACTCTGTGATTTACATTTCTATATGAAACATTCAAAAAGCTTCTAAAAATATATGCGCAAACACAAAAAAGGCGGTTAAAAGAATCCATCCACATCCTCGCAGACAGCACATCTGTGTTTCAAAACATTGCACTTCTAACAAAGCTGCAGTAAATACACAGCTTTGGGAGCAGCCGCAGCAGCGCTGCTCCCGCAGTGCCAGCGGGAACGCCGCGGGAGCCGGGCACCATCCCGGCGCCACCGGGAGCAGCTGGGGCTCGCCAAGGAGAGCTGCTGCTTTTGAAACCCTGGCTTTTTGGGGAGGTGTCTGGTGCAGCGAGCGCAGCGAGGGCAGTGCGAGCACGCGCCGTGCTCGGGGACCAGCAAGTCATTACCGCTAACACACCGTGCGTGTTCAAAAGGCTGGCAGCCTCGGGGGAAAATAAAGGGTGAAATCTACTTGTTTGGTAAATAAAAAATTATTAATAAAATAACTGCTTCTTGCATGGCCGTAATCTTTCAATTACTGCTTGGAAGCAGCACTTCCCTTCCGTTTACCAAAATAAACACGCTGTGGAAAGAAGCGCGCGGAGAGGCAGCACAACGAGAGCGGAGCTATTTTTGCCTGGCGGGATGCGCCTGGGCCAGGCGCCCACGGCGCAGGGCAGCTGCTTAGGCAGTTCTTGGAGTTCGTTAGAGCCAAGAAATCACAGCCCCAGGTGAGATAGGGGAGTGCGGATGTGGAGCACCCCCTGTCCCACGGCGGGGTCCAGAGGGACATCACCCATGGCCACTGCAGGGGGGAGCACAGGGACCCAGGGTGGCAGCAGCCCCTTACCAGCTCCATGCGCCGGCGGCTGGACTCCAGCTCCCTCTGGACCAGCTCGTTCATGTCAGCCTTCATCTCCTCCATCCTCATCTGGTAGTACCTGGTGTTCTCCTTCTGCCGCGCCTCCGACTCGGCCGCCTTCTCCAGCTCCTCGCCCATCTTGATGATGCTGTCCCGCAGGCGCAGCACCAGCACCTGGGAGCAGAGTGGGGATGGCAACGGGAGCACCACGCCTGCTCCCGGCTCGGCCTTACGGAGCGAAGCACACGGAGCACACCCGCTGCCCGGCCTGCTGCTGGCGCTAAGAGCTAGTTAACCCATGCAAAATCCACGCAAAAAGCATGCAAAAATAACAACCATGAAGCAGCGGCACGTGGGACCCTCCACCCGCACCGCGTGCCACGATACCTCGAAGCGCTTGATCTGCACGCTCTGGAACTCCAGGCGGTTCTGCAGGTCGCACACTCGGGCCTCCTGGCGCCCCACGAGCGCCCGCTCCACTGTGGCGCGTCCCAGCTGTGCCAGCCTGGCCTCCGTCGCCTGCAGCTGTGACAGAGCCGTCCGTGAGACCTCCCAGCGCCTTCCCAGCCCCTCCGCCCTGGGGTACCGCGGTGCTGTGGGCACCGGGGGCTTCCTATGGCCACGCGGGTCCCACTGCGGTGACAGGGCTTCCCACACCACCCACCAAAAACAAGGCGAAGGTGCAAGACCTGCCAGACCTAGGGAAAAGCCAGAGGCTTCCCAAAGGATTCATCTGCGCTAAGGCTGTGCAATAAATGCATGACACTATGGTGTGTTTTTTAAGGAAAAACACTCCAGGGAGCTGATAGCAGTTTGTCTCTCTCACATTTCTCAGCCAAGCCTCTTAGGCTGGTACACATGGAGACCCACCCGTGGTCAAGTCTTTCCTTTCACCCTTACCAGGACCTCCAAAACCAACCGCCTTGTCCTCCATCCCAGCAGCAGCCAGGCTCCGCTTTGATATTTGACCTTGCTCGATGGGAATCTGTTGTCTTTTATCTGGCCTATCTCTAAAGCAGCATCCATCCTGCACGGCGTGGGCACGTCCCCCTCCTGATCCCCGGGCAGCTTAGCCACGCTCCAGTAAAGCACTTAAGTTAATGGGATTACTCATGTGTTCAAAATTAAATGCACGCGCTGCAGGACCCCGCTGCGGCTGCACCGGCGAGCAAGAGCAGCGCCCGAGCCGGAGCGGCAGCGGGAGCGAGGCGGCGCTGCCAGGACTCACTTTCTCCTGGAGACTTTGTTTTTCTTTCTTCGCTTCCTCCACCTGCGTCTGCAGCTCCCGGATCTGGGCGATGTCTCCTGCAGACTGAGGAAACGGAAATGTCAGCAGTGGAAGCAAAGCCAAGAACTTGGAGCAAATGCCACAGAGAAGGGTAATTTTGAAGGCTTGCTTGTGCCTAATTCTAGGCAGGGGGTGGCACTTCCCACACACCTATATCACAAGCTGACTGAAACAGCTTATTTCTACAGCCTGAATGCAGCTCTCCTGACTTTGGAAACCAGCATTTGCAGATTAGGGCAGAAAGTGTCTTGTCAAGGTCATTTCTGCCCTGAAGGTCATGCCAGATTCATATTTCAGATCTGTACGACCTGGCAGTGGGGACCAGGGTTTTGGCAGCCTCGCTGGCCTCCACTGGGAGGCTTGGAGTCCCTCATCTCTGCTCCCCATCCCCAGGGAGGGCCCAGCCACGCGGGACCGTGCAGGGAGCCACAGGGCTGCCCGTCAGCTCCTCCTGAGCAACGCTTGAGAAAACAGCGAGAGAAGGAGCTGGAAAGAATCTGGGAGGGATGCTATAGGATTTCCTATAGGATTCCTGTAGGATTTCCTATAGGATGCAATAGGATGGAAAATAATCAAGGTATCTCTTGAAGGAAAAGTCGAACCCCAGGAGTGGGTGTAGACAACATGGGAGACATCCTCTCCTCCCAGCAAGGTATCTGTTTTGTGGGGTGGGACCTGCTAGGGACCCTCAAGGCTCCACGGGTTTTCCAAGATCCCCCTTAGGCAGAGGAGGCAGCAGAGGCTGCAGGGCGCTGGGTCCTACCTGGGCGATGAGAGCCTTGTGCTTTCCCATGAGCTCGTTGAGATCCTCCTGGTCCTCGTCGAGGCGTCTCAGCAGGTCTGCCCGCTCGTGCTGCAGCTGGTAGAGCTGCTCCTCGAGCTGTCGGGGACAACCGGGGCCACCGTCAGCGGTGGCACCGCCGGGCACCCGGGACCCTCTGTGCCAGGCTCCGAGCCCCACCTGGGAATTCTCTGCTTTTACACCCTTTGCACCATGCATCATTGCAACCAGGGAGAGGCAGCCGGAGCCGGGGCGCTGGGCATCACGGCTCCGCTGGGGATCTGTGAGGGCTGCTGCACACTGGCAGCAACGTCCTCCCTGCACAAAGGCACCCAGGACGGGGCTCTACGTGATTTAATGTGCCTCTAGTCCAAAAAGTACTAGGCAGGATCTCCCCGCACATCCTTTAAGCTAAATCTGTTGATTACAGTGATCAGCCCCCGGCTGCCCCCACGCGCTGCGGCTCTGCCACGTACCAGGTTCTTGTTTCGGCCGAGGGTCTCCAGCTCCGTGTGCAGGTTCTCCAGCTCCAGGGCCATGGTCTTCTGAGCTGCCTGGGCCTCCGCACACCTCGCTTCGCTCTCTTCCCGCTGCAAAAAACGGAGGGAGATGGGAATTACCAGAGTGCTTGGCCTCAGCAGTACCGCGTGCCGATTCCGCAACCCCTCTGGTCGCACGGCATTGTCTGTCCGTATTTCCCTCCCGGAACATCTTCTGCAGGCAGTGCACTAGAAAACCATTGGGTTTTGCAGGCTTCTCCTGTCCTACAAACAAAAGTTCTCCCTTCCCATGGCCAGGGCTGGAACAAGGACACACACAGGGCTGTCTCGGGGGCTGGCACTGCTTGGCCACGCGAGACTCCCGGTGGGAAGCACCGTCCTGCCGAGCACCAGGGTTCGCACCTCAGATTGCAGATCCTCTCCCTGCCTTGGCACTGCCATGATGAGGTAGAGTTGGGATCATTAATTTGCAAAATTAGCTGCATTACATGTAATTCCTGATTAGAGCAATTCGTGATTCGGAGTTTGCAAATGGGCTTTTCACGTAGCACAAATTGCATTCCCAAATACACATCAAACATCACATTTATAAATGCTAATTTGCTCTTTGCTTTTATAGCCCAGTCATTGAAACTACAAAGATCTTAAATAGGCTACAACACCTGGAGGACACCACGTCACCCCGAAGAGGTCACGCAGGCCGTGCCGGCGGGCACAGTCCCCGCCCTAGCAGCAAGGCCCAGTCATTGCCTCGCTGGCTCGGGATTCTTCCTTTTCCTTAAGAAAACAAAACTAAACCCCTCCATTTGCTCCTTATTCCCTGCTCCCTACTTGTCCTGACCCATTCCAGCTTGTCCTTCTCAAAACCTGCAAAGCTGTTATTTAAAATTACAATCCTGTGTCCAAACCCAGCCCGTTTGGATGAATTATCTAGTCAATCTATTCATATATCTGCAGAGCCTCTTTTATAGTGACACACAACGTGTCCCGCTTTCTTCCACAAGCGGAAAAATAGCCTTCAGATTTTGCATAAAGCTCAGGAGCAGTTAGCAAAATTGCCCAAGCGATAGCTTGGGGGGGATGCTAACGGTCACAGATTTCCAATCTGCATCATTTCTGCCAATACAAAAGGAGTCTGGAGGGCAACAACAAAGCCCTTCCCGACTTTCCCTTCCAAAGGCATCTGTTTTCCAAGGAGCCGCATTCCCATTGCACACCCACAGCCATGCATGCCCCAGGGCATTCCCATGCAGCCTTGGTGCCCGTGCTGCTGCGCTCCTCACCTAGCAAACAGAGACACCCAAGACGGTGCCACGTGTCCCCAAACAACAGGGGACACGGGAGCCACGCGCTGGGCACGACGCAAGCCCTGCACTGCCAGGTAGTTTAACACAGACACAAGTCTATCTGCAGCGCCTCTCATTAAAGGCCAGCTTCCCTTTCACATTACATAATGGAATTTTCCCACTTGGGAAGAATAAATTGAAATTCCCACCCCAAAAAATGCATAATGTATGAACTGATGAACAACATTAGTTTGCGGCGCTACACCATCTGTTAAATACCTGTGCAGAACGGATGCTTCAGACTTATTAAGAAACAATGCAACACTTCAAGACCATATGGATTTTGATTAACAAAAATGTAACATTTTAGCAAAGTTTTTCTTCTTGCAGTGATTTGTGGGCTGCTGTGAGCAAGTATTGGATTCGGGGAAGCGCATTGCAAAGGCCAATAGAAATCATTGCCATTTAAGCAATGGCATAATCGTGAGGCTCTTCCATTGCACAGAGTCCCAGGGCTGGCAGCATCGTCAAAACTCAGTATTCCCAATATCAAAGCTTTTCTCCGCTCTTCCCAAAAGCGCTGGGCAGATGGGTAGCAACCAGCAAATGCAGAAGCTCCTGACACAAGCCCCGCTCTGCGAGGGACTGTGTGCATTTGAGCACTGGAGCTTTTCTCTGCAGCAGGACGTGGCCAGAGCAGCGACCTTTTGCACTGCCCTTTGCTTGGTGGCCACAGGCAAGCGGAGCGCTCCGCCTGCTCCACGGATGCCAGCCGGGGTGTCCACCCAGGGACTCACCACGGGGCGGCTCAGCAGCAGGAGCCTCCAAGGAGCATCATCCTACTTTGGCACTTGCTGGTTTCAGATGATTTCCCAGAAAGAGCCTAGCTTTACTCCCCGCTGCTCAGGGTTATCTACACCCGAAGAGCCACCAGGGCCAACGCAAGCCATGAATTTGTGCCTACTTGGTTTTGTTTTCCTGTTTTTTTCCCATCAGAAGAGTCAAGGGGATACTAAAGGCCTGGCGAGAGCCAGCAGCAGCGCAGGCTTCTGCACGCTCCTCCAAATGGGCACGTGGCAGGGTGCCCTTGGCAGCGGCACCTCCCTGCTCCGCACGCAGCTCTGGGCCGGCCTCCCCTTCGCGCTCTGCGGCGCAGCTGCGCTCCAGATGTTACTGGTGCCGGACTATTACCCTGATCACACCTGCATCGCCTCGGCCTGGTGCCTCTGGAGCTGCGTCGTGGAGCTGCCTGGGGGCCGGCCCGGCCGCAGCCCCGGCCCGGCCGCGACACGCGCGGTGCATCGTGCTGCTCCGGCCCGGCAGCGCCCGCACCATTTCTATGACAACGCGCCTGAAAGCAGCGCCGCTGCTCTTGGCGGGTAGGAAGGCAGTGCACGCGCCGAGCAGATCAACGGGGGCTACGTGGGAAAAGGAAAAAATACTTCTCCGCTGTCGTCTTAATTAAGCAGAAGAAGTTCTTTCAAGAAAACCCTCGCCAGCACAAGAGGCGCTTTGCAGCCCTGGCCAGAGGAGCAATGCTCGCACAGAGGCTGGAAGCCACCGCTCAGGTCAGATCTGCAAACTCCCCTTGCTCGAGGGTGATTAAGGCCGTGCCTCCTCCGGCGTGGGCACTGCTGCTCCTCACGAGGGTTACGCACAGCATAAAGCACCATTAGCCTCTGCTGTGCACAAGAAAGGCGGCTGCGGTAGGCTGAAGCCAGGGAATTCTCCGGCTTTTCCCATAGTTTTGCACTGTGGATTTGCTGGATGCTGTCGGGAGCACCTTGCTCAGGGCACCCATTCCTCCAGTCCCTCAATCAGCGCTTGGGAGCCCTCAGAGAGCCCCGGCCAGGCTGGGGCGCAGCAGGACGCCCGGGTGCCAGCGCCCTACCTGCTTGCGGGCTCTCTGCAGCTCCTCGTTGCCGGCCGTGGCGCCGGCACCGGCCGCCAGCAGCAGCTGCACGTCCGCCAGCAGCGCGCGCGTCCTGCGCAGGTCCCGCCGCAGCCGCTTCTCCACATCGAAGTCCCGGTGGCCAATCTGAGGAGGGGAGAGGAGCGTGAGCACCGAGGGCACGGGTGATGGGGCTGGGACGCTGTGCATGGGCATGGGGCTGGTGCCAGCCTCGCTCAGCCCCCTCGCAGAGCCCCTGTGCCACGCATGGGTCCCGGGGCTGCAGGGCTCAGCACAGGGCTGGCAGCCACAGTCCCTCTCTTGGGCAGACCGAGGGGAAATTACAACCTCCCGGCATGTTGTCAGGGCATGGAAGGAAGAGAAAAATCACCACAGCTTACTGGGGGAAATCACAGGGTGGGAAAACACAGCCAGGGCACGAGGAAATGAGCCCGAAGGAACAAAAATGCAGAGCAGTGATCAAAAAGACCTCATTAGGAATTATCTGCACATCTCCCAGGCAAAGCACCCGGAGGCTCCGGGTGGGCGCTCGGGCCCGGCTGGGAGGCAAGGGCTGCTCCTCGCTGCAGCTCCGGCCCAGCCTGCAGCGGCAGCACCAAGGCCCGCAGCGGGGCCGGGCGCCGCAGCGCCGGGAGCCTCTACACAGCAAGGTGGGAAGCACACGAAGGAAAACAGAACTCGGCGCTACCCCCTCAGACTGCGAGCAACCATGGTTACAGGGCTGAGAGAGCTAGAAAGCCACCAAATAAACAGGGATGGCGTTCCAGTGCTTGATCTCAAACTAATTGAAGCGTGAGAACATTCTCCACTTAGCCCCATTTCCGCAGCTCCTCTCATCTCAAACCTGTTCTCCTATTTTCTGCTCCCTGGCAAAAATCTATCGCGTACATTTGCCCCTGCAACCTGTTTCAGAGCCTGCTGGCATCTGCTGCAAGCTGGAATGGTTGGCACCTCCTTTTCCTCAATTAGTTTTCTGAATGTGAGGCTTTTTTTTTTTTTTCCCCTTTTTTAATGAGCTGGTCTGAGCATCCTGTCCACGGTAAAGCGTTGATACCCGCACTGCAGCGGAGCAGGTTTGCTCTCCCCCCGCGCTCCATCCCAGCCGTTTCCAGCACAGTTTCTGCACCGTTTTCAGCACAGCTCGGGGCTTGCTGCAGCAGAGCGGGTGTCTTTGCCCCTTGCTGCAGCACTGCAGCCCGCTGCTCTCACAGCAGAGCCCCGGGGCAAGAGGCGCCTCTCAGAGCCCCAGTGCCGCTTGGGCAGCTCGCTCTCCTCCCCGTCTCCCTGCCCGACGAGCCCGGGCTCTGCGGAGGCGGCGGCAGCTCCTCAGCACGGGCTGCCTTTCCCAGGGAGCTGCTAGCGCAGCCTCCCTCCTCCTCCTCCTCCTCCTCCTGCTTCCGCTCATCCGTCTTCGTTTGCCTGCTCTACCGAACACAAGGAACGCGTCGCGCTGAAAAGCAGTAATAATAATATCCTGCTTTTATACAGCAAGATTTATTTTGACAGTTCCCAAAACATTTCATAAGCCCAGAACCAATGGGACTTTATGGATTTGCCTCATTAGGCCATTTCGTGTCTACCTGAAATATGCCCAGCATCCCGGCACTGCAAAGCTCCCAAATTCCTTGGTTTTAATGAACTCACACAATCACCAGACCTGGCAAAACCCAGGCAAGTTGCGCCAGTGACCAGGGGAGGTGGTGGTTAATTACTGCCACTCCACATAACGAGCTCCTCCTCTCCTGCACGCGCAGCCTGAATTGCAATGCAGCAGAGGCAGTTTGGAGGCATCAGCCAGGGAAGAGCCCCATGAAGGTGCATGGTGGGCTGCAGGAGCCGGCGCGCAGCACAGCTCCCAGCCCGCTGCTGAGCGATGCCCCATCTGATAAACGCTCCTCAGTGAAGCTGCATTCAGTCCCTCGCCTTCTAATTTAACACAGAGCAGCTGTGTGCGCCCTCCCTATTACAGGCACTTCAATCACTGCCATACACACATTAAAGAGTGAAAAGGATTTGTTCAACAAATGTGCCGGGGACAAAATTCCACGGCAAATAGCAGGGCCTGATAAACGGCTTTTCTGGGCAGATGGTACTGCTCCAGCGTTAGCTGTGCTTAGCTTCACCCTCTCAGGAAAAGAAGAAAGAAAAGAAGAGCGGATGCCTCTCTGACCATCAGCTCCCGGACAGGGGGAACAGAACAGGGGATGTGACCTGGGACGCGGCGCCTGGCTGCATGTCCCACGCGGCTGCATCCCTGGCTGCGTTCCGAGCGGCAGGGAGCAGCTTTGCTCCCGGAGCTAGCAGGGAGCAGGAGCAGCGAGCGCGCGTGCTGGGCGCGCGCCGGCGCTGCAGGGACGCGTGCGTGGGCTCCAGCCTCTTACCTGCTCACACAGGGTGCCAATGAGCCCTTCCAGATCCTGTTTCTCATGCAACACCATCTGCTTCTCCTCGTACTCCTGCTCCAACTGCATCTCCAGCTGACGGAGCTGCGCGCGGGAGACAAGCACGGATCAGGTGGGAGCGCGGCCGCGCTGTTTGCGGCCACCAACCTCACAACCTTCCCAAAACCTTGTCGAAAGGGTAATTTCTGTTCATTGCCACTGAAATGGGGCCCTGGTGATCGGGAGTAGGTCCCCTTGGCCTGGTTCTTGCCTTAGGAATGTGGTACCCGAGACAACCAAGTGGTTGAGGCCCCCTCTGCCCGTCTCCCTGGAGAACGGGGACCGACACCTGCCCAAAACCTGGGATTCTGCAGTACTCGGAGCAGGGAGAGCAGCGGCCACCAGCAACCGAGCGCTGCGAGAGGAGAGATTAACCCAGGAGGTTTTTCTCTCTTCTCCTCCAACACAGAGGGAGCCGTGCTTCCCAAAGCAAGCACTGTTCCCGGAGTCTGTGTCCTGGTCTCCTGGACCTGCTCCTGCCCAGTCCCCATCCCACTCAGGCGCATCCCTACCCGCCGCTGGCAGGACTGCCGCACGTCCTCTAGCTCCTCATCCTTGTCCTCCAGCTCCTTCTGGTGAATCTGCTTGGCCCGCTCGATCTCCAGCTCAAGCCGCTGGTGGAGCTGGAAGAGCCCAGGAGCAGCAGGTCGGCGGGGGCCAGTGCAGCGGGCAGGGGGCTCGTGGTGGGGCCGCGGCGCCGCTACCTGCTCCAGGTGCTCCACGGCAGCCGTCTGCCGCGCCAGCTCCTTCTGCTGCTCGCCGGCGCTGGCCTCTAGGTCCCAGAGCTGCTTGCGGAGGGCGGGCACGGCGCGGGCGTCGCGGGCGCTGGGCGCGCTCAGCTCCTCCACGCGGCCGGCGAGCTGGGTCGCGCGCTGCGCCAGCCCGCGGGCCTCCGCCTCCTTCTGCTGCTCGGGAAGGACCAGGCAGGTCCCCATTGCTGCCCTCCTGCCCTTTCGCCCCCTTCTTGCCTCCTGTGGCACCCGCTGCCTCCCTCCTTCCTTCCCTGCCCTGCGTTAAGGAGTGACGTGTTTGAGGTGTCCTGCTCGCCACTACCACCCACCTGTGCAGATAACGGACCCACATCCCATGGGATCTGCACCAGGAGCAGCTTTGCACAACAAGAGTGTGGAGGACTTGGTGGGAAATCAGGAAGCACCTAGGAGGCTAAAGTGGAGGGACTGGGGCTCTGCTTGCAAAATGCCACCGTGTTTCCTTCTAGAAGAGGATGCTGCTATTTAAACACACCAGGCACATCCCAGGGCTGCACTAAAAGAAATTAGAATCAAGCTGCCTGGTTTGTAACTGATTGTCCCTGATGAAAGCGCCAAGATAACGGCTTTGTCCTCAGGGCTGCTCGGAGGCTGCAGGGCGCGCAGCGGAGCGCCGCGTTTCCCGCTCACCTCCAAGCTCTGCTGGAGTTTGGCCATCTCCCATCGGATGCTGCTGTTCTCCTGCGTCACCTTTTCTCGGAGGCTCTTCTCGAAGGCAGACTCCCCCAGGGCCTGGGCCAGCTGCAAGTCAAACCTGCACAGGGGGAGGACGCCTCATCCTGCTGCCAAGCGCATGGAGCAGGCGAGGGGACCAGGATAGGGACAAGGAGCTTCCTCTGCACCCGGTTTGCAGGGGCCTTCCCGGGGCAGCCCGGCCGTGAGCCCTGGGGAGCTGCTGCACCAGCAGCGGGTGACATGGGCAGGGAGGGCAGCACATCTTACTTCTTCTGCTTCTTCTCCAGCTCGTGGCTGCGGCTCTGCTGGCTCTCGGCGAGCAGCCGCGCGTCCTGCAGCTCGCAGCCCAGCCGCCTGCACTTCCTGCGCGCGTGCTGTGCCGCCTTCTTGGCGGCCTCATAGGCGGCACGCACCTCGCCGAGCTGCGGGGACAGGCGCCCGTGAGCGGCCCCGCCAGCCCGCCGCGACGGGCTCCTGCTCGAGCTCCTGGCGCCAAGACCTGCCACCGAGCAGGCACCAACCACCACATCTCCCCTGTGCCCCCCGACCAGCCCCTGCCCTCCCTGGGGGGCACCCAGAGCATCTCTTCCCCTCGCTGCATGAACGGAGAGCCCAGGCTGACTGAGGGGCAGGTATCTCCCAAGGATCTGCAGCACACAGAAGTGCTGAGCTCCCACAAACCAGGGAGCTGCCGTGCTAGGGAATGACTTTAAATAAGCAAAATCGGTAATGAAGCCTGTAATTCCACACTAAATATCTGGAAGCAAATGGGCTGTGTTGCATTACCTGAGCTCCTAAAAATAGGCTGCTTTTCTATCACTTGTTAATGTACCATGAACAGCCCACCTTCCTTTATTGCGTCCTTTGGGCTCCCAGCTTTGGGCCCGGTGTCTCCCACAGGAGCAGCTCCTGCCCCGCTCACCTTCTGCTCCAGCTCCGTCCTCGAGCCCCGCTCAGCCTCCAGCCGCTCATCCAGCTGCGCCAGCCGCTTGCGCAGGAAGCCGATCTCGGTCTGCGCGCACTCGAAGCGCACTTGCCACTCGTCTCCTGGGAAGGCAGGAGCACATTGGCTCCGACGGCCACCGGCCCGCTGCATTCCTGCTGCATTCCCGGTGCATCCCTTCCCACGGTGCTCCCCACCCCAGGCAGTGCTGGAGGAGCAAAACATTCCTCCTCGTCCCCTTAGCAGCCTCCTCATCTCGTTAGTGCTCAGCATGGGTTTAAGCACCCTGCACATGCCCCTACCTCCGCCAGAGCCACTCAGCTTCATCTCGCGCAGCTGGACCAGCTGCTGGGCTTCTTCCAGCTGCTTCTCCACTGACTCCAGTTTCTTCTGCACTTGCTCGTGTTTGCTCTGGCAATAAAAGCAAGGAGGAAGGAAGCAGCGGCCCAGGGCACTGGTGCTCGCGAGGCGCGCAGCATCGCGCTCCCTACCTGCAGCTCCTGCAGCTGGCGCGCGGCCCGCAGCCGCTCGGCCCGCTCCCCGTCCAGCGCCTGGCACGCAGCGTCGCCCTTGTAGCGCTCGTCCGCGAGCTCCGCGCTCAGGTCGATGATCTGCGTGCAGAGGCGGCGCCGCAGGTGAGGCCGGGCTGAGGCCCCGGGGCTCCCTGTGACCAAGGTGTGCACGCGCCGCGTGCCAGGGCACAGGGACCCTGCGCCCCCGGCGGCCGCGTGCACCCGCACAGCCCGAGCCGCACAGCCCGCCGCGTGCTGCAATCAGGGCTGGAGAGGCCCCCACACTCCTCTGGCTGATTAGCATGAAATTTCATTTCAAACAAAAAGCAAATTAATGGAGAAGTGAATTATTAATCCAAGAATTAATTGCGCTTTTTGCAAGGTGGCTGTGATCCCTTGAATAGGGCCAAGTTGGTCCATCCCCATGAGGGGGTGGCAGGGGGAGCAGGGCCAGCATCTTGGAACCAGCCCTTACATCTGTGAAATACCCAGAAAAACAGCCCCACGAGGGAAGCATGCAGCCCTGAAATGGTTCTTCTCCTGCTTTTGATGCCACCTGCCCAGCTCGGCTGCTCCTGCTGGGATCAGAGCTGGAGCCTCGCACACCAGGGTCCTCAGAGCAACCTCAGCGTTTCGCCTGCTGCTGCTAAACGATCCCGTCTCCCCCCTTTCCTCCCTGGGACTGTGCACGAGCCGAGGCACCCACAGTGACCCTAGACACACAAAGTGCTGCACGAGCCTCGGGGTCCTTTCCAAGGAGCAGCTGGATGGCAGTGCCAGCTCCTCCCGAGGCAGACCCCCCTCGCTGCCACTTCACTGTCCCCGCTCGCATGGGTCACACACGGCACCCGGGGAAAGGCCGGCTGCCTTCGCTGCCGCTCTCTCCTCATTACTGGCACTCGTTCCATCAAACCAAGCCACGTGGGGGTCTGCGGAGGTCGCCAAGATTGCAGTGTGGAGAGTGTAATGAGAGTGTGATGCATTCGTATCTAATTTCCTATTCTCATTAGAGTCTTTGTCAGGAGAAGTGGCTGCACGGCTCTGCGATGCCCCAGCACCGCAGTGAGCCGCGGCAGGGCCAGCCCGGCTCCCTCCTGCAGCACCCGGAGCGCACGGGCCGGGATGCAGCGGGAGCCCGGGATTTGGATCGGAGCCGCACACGGGACACAGATGGGTGCATGGAGCATCAAAGCCCCCAAGGATTCATGGGGACAAACAAGGTTATCTCTGGGGATGTCACCCCGTTTCCCAGGCCAGGACCCCTCTCGGGTGCCCCGCAGGGACACTGGTCCCAAGGCACAGACTCGGCTCCCGCAGAACCAGCCTCGGAACACACAGGTCCTGCTGGCAGCCCGGCCGCCTGGGGCTCCCTCCTGCTCCACGCTCCCCCGCGCAATCACGCGCTGAGCGCGAGCTCTCCCCAGGCTCGGGCTGCAGGGCCAGCGCACGAAAGGCCTTAAAAAGAAACAACCGCCGCGCAGCTCCAGCAGCAACAAGCAGCAAACGATGATTGCACCCCGAGACACAGGGCCGAGAGCGGCAGAGAGCTGCCGGCTTCCCACACGGGCACAGCTCACGCCCGCAACCTGAGAAAATTAATCACCAGGTAAGGACCCTTCTCTGGTGAGGAAAAACAAGCGGCAGCTGGCGAGGGAGCACTGACGCACGTGCAGGGGCTGCACGGCCGCCCGCTCCGTGCTCACTGCTCTGCCAAGGAAGGGCCGTGCTGCAGGGCAGCCCCGTGGGCACGCACAGCCCTTCCCGCACCCGGCACGGCCGCTGCGTCCCACTGGAGTCCTTCATCACCGTCCTTAGCCATCCTCCCGGGGCTCACGGGGACCCGGGCGTGCCGCGGGGCAGCTCCCTGCCCTCACCTTGCTCTCCAGCTTCTCCGTGTTCTGCCTGAGCTCATTGCACGACTGCTCTGATTTCTCCAGCTTTCTTCTCAGTGCTGCCAGCTCCTCCTGGGCAAAATTGCAAGAAAAAGAAAAAGATTTTGAGGGCTCCAATATCCTCGGTTTATTTACGAATACATTGTTTTCTGTTAAAAGTAACTGGGAGAGACATAACTGCCTTATTAAAAAAATTTACCAGGCAGATTTGAAGGCCTCTCACCGCAAATTGCTAGGAATCTAACTCCTGACAAGAATTTCGTTGGAGGGAATGTCAGCTTTGGTGTATGTACAGAGAACCAAGAGAGAAGCAAGCCTCAGAAGCTGGAGATGAGCATCTAAGCATCTGAACTTTGCTCATCAAGTGCTCCTCGCGAGGCTGGCGGGCTATCAGAGAGCAGCGGCACTGGCACGTGGGCTCTGTGATTTCCTTCAGCAGCCTCACTGCAAAGGCTGGTGCAAAGAGAGCGCCTGGCTGCAGGGCTGGCCTGCTTTGATGTCCAGCAGCGAGCACAAGCAGAGTGTGCAGGGAGGTGATAAAAGCAGAGGCCAAGAGGTGGGGAGCCAAGGCAGTTCTGGAGAGGGAAACGCACGCTTGGCCAGCTTTCACTTTGTCTGAACCAGGCTAAAAACATCTCGTTAAAACTTCACTAAAGCAAGAGGAGGAGCAAGAAAGCCAGGGAAGATGGACCAGGAATTTGGCAAGGGTCACACGCTGTGAGAAAGGCTGAGAGGTGGCTTTCCACCCACTAAAGAGTCTCCCATCACCCATTTCAGCCCTGGTAGAAACAAGCACAACTCTGGTGACATTCCAGAGCAGAGTCCCTTACGTCAAGGATGGGCTTGGCTTGCTCATCCCCTCCGTCATCCCAAAGACCCACGTGGGGACAGCCAGCAAGGGGCTCGGTGTCCGGGACCCAAACGACAGGACACCAGGACAGCCATGTCCCTGGAATGCGGCTGGACTACGGGACACCTGCAACCGCCCCTCCAGGGAAGGAAGGGTGTTGTTTCTCCCTTTGCATCTCTACAGGACATGCTACTTAGGGCAAAAAAAATGCAGTGCTAAGAACATAGAGACTTCTGGATAGCCAGCATAACCTTTCCCTTGGTAGAAGGTGCTTCCAGCTTGACTAGTCTACCAAGCAGGGCCCCAAAGGCATCCCATCCCACCCCATCCCATCCCACCCCATCCCTCGGTACGTACTTCTTTGGCACGGAGCTGATCTTCGGCCACATGGATGCTGAGCATGGGCCGCACACGGCTCATCAGCTGCCACCAGGACCAGTGCCGCACAGCCTGGTAGACCGCCAGGTTCTTCTGGATGCACCGAACGGCGAGGCACTGAATCTGCAAGGAGAGGCAGCTCGCAGGGGCAGCAGCCGCAGCCTCGGCCTGCGGCGGGGCAGGGCCAGCCTGGCTGCTCAGCTGCTACCGCTGGGAAGGGAGCCGGCAGCAAGCGGAGGGAGCGGCATCGCAAGGGACAAGCTGCACGACACGCTGCGGCCACCAGCAGCTCATAGGCCAGGGTCACCAACCTGCTCCACGCGGTGCATGGGGCTCTGCGCTACCAGTCAGAGCTTACAGCTAGCGCTGGGAATTTGTGACCCGAGCGATAGATACCTTCAGCTTCTTGAACTTCTGCCGGCTGAGGAAGCCCTTGCAAGCTGCCTGCAGGAGGACCACTTTCGGGGATATCAGCTTGTTGCGCTGCTTCTCCAGCCTGGAGATGACACCTGGCTTCAGGAAAACCTAGCAGCAAGCAGAGGCAGTTAGTGACCCTCAAACAGGGTCTGTCGCCAGCATCTGTCCAGCCAAGACACTAAAGCCACCGCCAGTCTGTCCCCAGCCCTCCCCAATGTCCTGAGCCACCAGCACAGAGCCAAACACAGCCCTGCAGAGGTGCCAGCAGCCCTGTCCCTGCCGGGTTCATGAGGACTTCAGTGCTAAACACCCCCCGTCTTTTCACTGTGCTCACAGTGGCCCTGCCTCTGCTCTCCCCTTCCCTTTTGACATAAGCATCAATCATTTACGAGAAGTTGAACATCCTTGAAACATCTTCCATGGGCCACCGCGTATCTCCTCCCCTCTGCAAAGAGCACGCTGCTCCCTCTGCCTGCAAAGGCCTTTCCAGCAGCGTGCACACCCCAGGTAACAGCAACGGAAAATGCAGGCTGGTTTACAATGGGAAGAACAAAATTAACCACATCATTTTCTCCAGCTGAACTTGCCATAAAGATGCCATAAACAACAGAGATTGCTAATGCCGGTGAATTTAGCCCGCTATCGATCTCTGCGAATGTAAGATGCGTCTCGGGCGCTGCCTGCTGAAGCCCTTGGGATGTGGACCAATCGCTCCCAAATATTGCACACCATTTGCATAATTCAGCTTTAATAAAAGATAAATTATGTTTGTGAACCCCGTGGCATACTTAAAGAACTGCATTTTAAAGATGGCAAATTGAATCAAAGCACAATTCCAGGGAAACTCACTTTCTTGAGATAATGCTATGATTGCTTCGCCACCTATTTGATTGTTTCATTAATGCCGGTATTAACTTCACAAGCCAGTGCGTTTTAGAAGCTAGTACAAAATCAATGCTCAAAGTGATGGCAAAACTAACTCCTATATAACAAGATGTGGCTGGAGCTGCTATCGCACTATTGATTAAGTACAAGAGTTTCATAGAAGAGATAATTGCAAACTGCAGTATGCAGGATGAAAGAAAGTTATGCTGCTTCACAGAACTGCTCCACAAATTCCATCTTTATAGACTCCAGGAGCTAAATGCAAGCATGCATACAAAATTAATTTCTCTTTGAGCTTATTAGTTTTAAGTTCGTATTTTGTTGCTGTGACAACTATTGCACCCGCACCTGCCCATTTTAGCAGCCTTTTAACCCCAATCCATTAAAGACCACGAGCTTCCTAAGCCCCATTTAGTTCAGTGGGAAATCAAAGGTAATTAGGTACTTAACTGCTAGTAGGAGCTGGATTTCGATGATTAGGTATGTAGTTTACCTAGGGTAATGCTTGCAAATGGGAACTGGGAACCTCCTCCTCAGTTCCCACTGAGGTTTTGGTCCCCCAGGCAAAGCCCTGCAGCACAGGAGATGCTTCTCCTCGTGCGGGGAGCCCGGGAGGGCTGGCAGTGCCCGGCTGGGGACCACCGTGCCCACACACACACCGAGGGCTGCGGAGAGGGGCACGTCTGAGCCCCCGTACCTGGCTGCGTCCCACCGCGATGCTTTTCTTCTCTAGATCCAGCGCCTGGAAGAGCTCTTCTATGGCCTGTGGAGAGGGAGTACAGCAAGGTGTGACACAGACCTGCCACTTATACCACTCCAGACCCAGATCAGACTTGGGAAATGCCAAAAGAAATACTTTTTTCCTCAATCTTTCATTTAATTTGGGAGTGTGAGCAATAATATCATCCCTATAGCAAGTACCAACCAACCAAAATATCCTCCAGCGCTTCCAGCTCAGACTTGATTTCCAGCTACAGTAACTGCAGCCCGTCTGGGCATGGCAGTGCTCCTTGAAGGAGAGGCCCCGGATCTGCTCAGGGTCCCGTACCCGAGCTGAGCGTTCATTAAACTCAGCTCTTCTCAGGCTTGCAATGAAACCGCGGTCCATGTGCACTTCTCCAGTTCGGGATTTATTACAGAAATATCACTGAGAACCCTTAAAAGATATTGGTAGATCTCCTGAGACATGCTACTAAACAAAATATTAGCCCAGCAGCTACTATTTTTCTCGGAAAATGCGTTACGCTGACAAGTACACTCCACTACTTCGTACATTCCCAAGATACTTGTTTACTAAAGGTGGGAAAAAGGGACACAATTCAGTTTCCAGCAAGTTGTTGTAGATGATTTCTCCAAATCCGAGATTTTTAAAGCACAAAATGAAAACAAATGGCTGTTTGTATCTGTGAATTAGCGTGGTCAGGAGCCTCCAAAGCAGCTTCTCAGCCACGAGTACCGGTCAGAAAGGGCTTTTTGCTGATCCCTTTGGGCTCCGGAGGGGCAGAGAAGGGGATGTGCAGGTGCAGGACAGGGGGATGCTCCCGGCGCGTGTCCCAGGGTGCTGCCGGGCCATCCCGAGCCCCATCCCTGCCCTGCAGCCGACCACAAACCCGCTGCGGCTCCAGCAAAGCAGCCTTCTGCTGCGGAAGTCGCGTGACGACGAGCTGCAGGGAGGATGGGATCTTTCAAATCTCCTGCTTACATGCTGCTGACGGGGTCCCCTCTGTCTTCCTACAGCGTTTAATAACAATATTGACCTTTTCCAACTGTCAAACTCGTCTTATTATATCCCGAGGTCTTAACTGCGTTGGTGCACACGGGCTGGCGCTTTGCACCGCGGCGCACGTGGCCCTGTTTAATTCCTCTCCTCCTGGCTCTTCCCACCCGGGCGCTTATCAGCTTCCACAGCGGCCGTGCCGGGCGCCACGCTGGCCTCCCCACTCTCCCATTTATTCACCTACAAACAAAACCAGCAAGTAAATAAAACCTTCTCCCTCGTTCCTGAGCTCTGCCAATCTGGAGGATCTGCACAAGGCAAGGAGCTGCCTTGGAGCCCTGTCACACGAGGGATGCTCCATGGGAATTGCCAGATCCCAGCTTCGATGGGGCAAGGGACAGGCATGTAAAGGGAGCTCAATGGCACAGCCCTGCAAACCCGGCCCTGCGAGGCTGACAGCACCGGAGAGCCCTGGCATCCGCCTGCTCGGAGCAAAATTCCAAAATTGTTTGCTTTTGAGGACTAAAAAGAAGCAATAGCAGGCTCCATTTCCAGGCGATTTCTCCCAGCCCTCTCCCTGGTGCAGTAACACTGGCAAACGCAGCCCACGCAGGGAGCGCTGATTGTGCAGTCCCGGGGGCACTAAAAGCAGAGCCTTGCGCTATCCTGGGAGCAGCCTGGGCTCGTGTGGGGCTCCGCTCCCCCTGCTCGCAGCCCCGTGTGGGAAGGGTGAGGATGAGCAAGATGCCAAGCTGCCCCTGCTGCCCAGAGCCTCCTCCGCCGTGCACGGGGTTGTGCAGTGAACTCCAGCAGCACATGAGGAAAAGTACATGAAAGCACCAGCCGCTCTCCTCCAGGGGTTAATCCCCTGCCTTAGATAAGAGGAAACAGGAGGAAATGAGGATGCTTTATACGCTGGCAATGAATTATATGGCTGCAGTGCATGATGCCAGAGCACAAAGCGGAGATGCCTCACGGTTCCTACATGGTTTCTTTCCAAAGGCAGCAGCGACACAGGCCCATCGCCAGCCCTGTAAGATGTGCAGCGTCTGGGCACTAGTACCAGCGCTGCCAGCTCCGTGTCTGGCCAGACAGGAGGACTCTGCAGACCCCTGGGCCTCACTGCCCTGTAGTAACCAATTTGTCCCACCAAAAAATAGGCAGGGTTGGAGGTGGGAAGATGCTCCAGCAGCAGCGCAGGAGAGAGGATGGCCAGCACCACACACCCACGGGTACCCGCAGCTGCCGGAGCAGGGCAGTGTGATTGCTCCAGTGATTGCTCCTTATTGCACAGTCTCGACCGCGTCAGGAGGGCTTGGAGAGCCCCCGCGGGTAGCACGGTAGCCCAGGCCATACCTTGCTCTCGTCGGGCACCTCGTAGGCAGACGTGTGCTTCCTCATCACCTCTGGCGCCAGCACCTGGAAGCGGCGCCGGAACTGCGCGAGGGGCAGGCGATCCGCGTACCCTGCGCACAGCGGGAGGGCAGGAAGGGCTCAGGGGGACGCGTGGGCTGCAGGTCCTGCCGGAGCAGAGCGCATCGCTCCCGCTCGGGCCGGGCACGGCGCGTCCCGAGGCAGCGGCAGGTCCCGCGCCGCGCGCTCGTGCTCACCCGCGCGGTAGAGGCGCACGGCGTCCAGCAGCTGGGCGCCCGCCAGCTGCGCTCGCAGCACCGGCACGTCCAGCCGCGGCTCCCCGTCGGGCGCCGCGGCCGCCCCAGCTCCGTCCCGCGGCACCAGGCAGTGGATGAAGTGCAGCTGGCATCTTCTGAGCAGGTTTACGAGCGCGTCCTGCCGGAGAGCCGGACACCGGCAAAGGCATCAGCGCTGGAGGGAGCGGGGAAAGGGTCGCGTACAGGGGTGAATGGGGGAATGGGGTCGCACGCGGGGGCGGATGGGTCAGCTCACTCTGCCCGCCTGGGGATTTAATGGGCAAAAAGGAGCAATTCTCAGAGCACTAGAAATTCATCTGCATAACCAGGAATAGCAGCTTCTGCTGCAGGTGTGAGGCTGAGAGGCAAGTCACAGATGCCAAGCTGAACCTTTCTTTACATTGACAGGACAATCAGTCAGGAAAACCCAACAAGTGGGTGTATTCCTGCAGAGGCTTTTGCTCATGAGCTCTGTCAGGGAGACCCAGGACCTGCAGGAGACCTGGCAGACCAGTCTGCAGAGACCATGGCCTGTTCTCTCAAGAGTACTTGGGCACCTAATTACCACTAGTGTAATTACCACCAGGAGCCTGGCAGGTAACTCGCACGGTGGGCTGGTCCGCGGGGTCGCACCCCACGCGTCCGGGCACGCACAACCTGCTCGGGGCACTCACCGCCTGCAGCCTGAGCTGGGCACACACGGATTTCCTCCTCACGGCAGCAAAGCTGTTGGCGAAGGTCTTCCTGACGCAGCCGATGCGCTGCAGGGCTGCCTGGGAGTGCCCCTCCAGCCCCGCCACGGAGCGGCAAGCCAGGGGCGCTCTGGACCGGGGCAGGAACAGGTCCCTCAGCGCCTTCCTGTCGGGAGTGAAGCACAGACACAAGGATGACAGAGCTGCAGCTGCCAGGGCCTGGGAAACCCTCTTGGCCATGAGTTTAACAGTCCTCTGAAGGGGAAGCAAGACATGATGGCACTCCCTGCAAGGTCAGCCCAGACCCACCAGCACCAAGAGCCCATGGCCAGCACGATCAGAGGGTGCAGAGGCACCTTTCCCTTTGCCACTTATCCCTGCCCCGGGCACCGAGCTGTTTGTGGTTATTAAAACTTCCCTCAACTAAAGCCCAAACAACATGAGCTGAAAGTTATTAAACAGAAGGTTAAATTTACGGTGGACGTGAAGATGCCAATAGCAGCTTGATTGCATTTCAATTCCAATCTAGCTTGCAAGGCTTCTAGCACAGCAGTGCGAGCACGAGCGGTCGCTGCGGGGAAGTTACCCTTGGTGGGCAACTTGCAAGGTTTCTAGCACCCTCATACTTACACCTTGGACTGCTGCAGGACTTTGATGGCATTTTGTGCAGCCAAGTTGAGCTTGGCTTTGTTGAGCCAGCCAGTGAAGTCATAGCGGACGGGGTCTGTGCCCAGCTGGTGGAGGATCTCAAAGTGCAGCTCCTGCTCGCACTTGCGCACGTAGCGATCATCTGTAAGAGCAGCACAGCAGCAAGAGGAGCTTATGGGGTAGGAGACGCGTGGCTGCAGGTGCAGGGAGCTCTGCAGGGGTTGCATCCAAAGGGTTATCCTGGGCTCGCTCCTCCTGGCCCTGCATGGCAGCCAGAAAGCAGAGGGAGCCGCCGAGCTGCCCCGTGTGCCCCTTACCCTCCAGGTCAGCTCCTGTCTTGGCAAAGTAGGAGCAGAAGCGGTCGAAGGCAGTGCCGTCCCCAGAGCCTTGAACCAGCACCTCCTCGTCCAGGATCCAGAGCAGCCCGCGGGGCCCGGCCGCTGGGCTCCCGGGCAGGGCCTGTGGCTGGCGAAGGAAAAGGCGCTCAGGGCTCGAGAGGGGCAGGCAGGGCACGAGCTCCGTCCTGCACGGCCATGGGGAAGGGAGGCAGCCCTGCCCGGCCGTCCCACCCGGACCAGCCACACGGGGCTCGGGGAAGCCTCCCGGCGCCGCTCCGCGCATCACCCTCGGCACGACACCGTGCCCTGCAGAGCCAAGTCGGTTCCGGCTCTGCTGCCGGGCTGCAAAGGGCGTCCAGGATGGAAGGGGCTGCCAGGTTTGACCAGAGGGACGTGTAAACGTGCAGGGCAGAGCACCTCGCAGAGCAGCAAGACCAAAGGGCCTTCCTGGTGGGCCATTTACCCTGCGACCAGCCGACCAACCACCGGCTTTTGTCCGCTTGGGACCCCTTGGGAAGCCTAGTGCTAGAGTACCCTTGCGAGCGGCTCCTTTCCCGTGATCCCGGCTGACAGCTGCCACATCCGCACGCTGCTGGCACCGTCACCACTCTGCATGTCCCTGCTGCATGCAGCTCCCGGGGCAAGGGTAGCTGCGGAGCCCGGCTCCGGCTACCACTGGGATAGGGAATTCCTCATTTCCAGGTCACCAGTCCAGGCCCGACCCGGGTGCACATCTCACAATTCAGCAGTGGCTCTTCAGCCACTTGCAAGAGACAAGCTGGGCTTGGGCAGCCAGCCAAAACCCACAGCATCAAAGAGCACAGCACGTCCCGGCACTGAGCACAGCCCGGCCGCGCTGC
The DNA here is from genome assembly GCA_013398315.1 of Nothoprocta pentlandii. NCBI lineage: Eukaryota > Metazoa > Chordata > Aves > Tinamiformes > Tinamidae > Nothoprocta > Nothoprocta pentlandii. The sequence goes on along the minus strand of VZSG01000240.1, from coordinate 316,639 downwards.
CCCCCCGGGCAGAGAGGAGAGGCTGGGAGCCGTGCCTGGAGCCCAGCACCTCCCAACGGGATGAACAGAGCTCGGGAGAGGCAGGCTGGGGCGGCAACGACTTGGCTGTACATCCTAGGACACACAGACCTCATCCCAGGGGCTCTCTACACCTTCACCAGCACTAAAACGTGCTTTAAAACACCAAGAAGATCCCAGGCAATGCTGTACCCTTCTCTCTAACGCCCTAGAAGCTGCTCTGCTCATGCCAAGTGCATCAGGAGGGAACACAAAACATCATGACATTTCCCTCTACCTCAGGAAATCCTCGCTCCTCTGCAAGGGGGAAAGGGGCCTGTGAAGTGCCAGTGCTTCTAGCATGGGCAGAGCAGCAAATCACCCTCTGATTATCAGCACAGATTACCTGTGATGGGTTCAGATCGACGACAGACAGCGTGGCCCTTGGAGAGAGCTCTGGAAGATCAAAAGACACCTCAACATTTTCCTGGAAAACATTAGTTAAACGTTCACTTCAGTCATGATCTGACACGTGAAATCCAAGAGGAGAGGCACGTGCAAAAGGGGGAAGGAGGCGCTGCCACCCGCAGCCCACTCTGCCTCACAGGATGCCACGGGACGAGCGGCGTTCCCGGCAGGATGGCTCTGGAGCGACAGCAGGGCAGGAGCGCTGTCAGCACCGCCGCGCTCACAGAGCTCCGGCAGTGCTCCCGCGTGTGCCAGACAACTGGCATAAATAATGGAGACGGAGGAAAAAAAATAACAGCTGAAGACTTAACAAGAAAGCATCAAGAAAATAATCAATTATTTAATTTGCAGCTCGAGGGCTCCCTGCTGTTTTTGTTAAATTCCGCTATCTAAAAGCAGCAGCGCAGGTTGAGGGCTGCGCTGCCCGGCTCTGGGCGCTGCGGGGCTCCGGGGAGGCTACGTGGGCTCCGAGGCTCCCACGGGGGCTCCGAGGCTCCCACGTGCACCCCGAGCGCAGGGCAGGAGCGGCAGCGGCTCCACTGCGCGTATCAGCAGCGTATCCACCACTGCTGAGGGGCACACGGGCACTTACGTGGCTTGGGCCAGGGGGAACGTTAAGCCATGCAGATTCAACTGCTTTTCCAAAACTAGCAGTATTAAAGTAGGCCTAATAATGCCTAATAAGCTTACGTCTGTTTATAGAATTTTACAGCAGTTTATTGCTGCAGTAATTTACCATTTTGCTATTTATTCTCTAACGAGCACCTGCACAAACCTAGCAAGGGTTCAACTGCGTGAGCAGGAGGGTCCAAAGCTTTCAGAGCTGGGAAAGCTCATCTGAACAAAAGAGGTCCAGAACAGCCCGGCCTTTCTAGCAGGCAAGGAAAGACGCTGGTCCAAGAGGCCTGGGGCAGCAGGGAACTTGGCTCCAGACCCCAGCATCTCCCCAAACCCTCCCGTTCAAGCTGCTCTGTGGATTTATCAGGCCGCAGCCGCAGGGGACGAGGGCCATGAGGCCACACAGAAGGCTCGTGCCTCTGGGGGCAAGAGGGACGTTCCGGCCATGCCCCGGGCGGGAGCGCAGCCCCAGCTCCCAGGAAGCTGCCCTCACCTCCTTGTAGCGCTCCATTTCGGAGACAAACGTCCTCTCGTAGAAGAGGCCCTGCAGCCGCTCGTGCACGTAGTTGTGGCAAAGCTCCTCGAAAGTGGCCGCGCGCTCCGCGCCCTCGTGCCGCGGGTTGTGGAAGCCGGGGGTGTCCAGCACCACGATGGAGGCCACGGAGAGGTGCTGGGACGAGAAGGACCTGGGGAAACATCACGAGGGGAGCTGCTGTGCAGAGCGGGGGCAGCTCCACGCGGCCCCCGAGCACCGTCCCGGCACCTTCCACCCTCCGGCCACCTCCTGCCCACGTCTCCGGTCCTGCAGCACCCGCAGCCAGAGCACCTTCTCTTCTCTTGCCCCTTGCAGCCGGATTTTCACCCACACCTTCATCACTCAAGCCTGGTGCTTTCTCCCAGTCTAGAACAGCCAGTCTGGCACGGGCTGTTCCAGCCTGGCTTAACGGATGTTTTGTTAATGAGAGGATGAGATGTGGCCCCTTCCACACTTGTTCTTGTCCTGACACTCTACTTATTTATAAACCTAAATCTTAATCCAGATGCATTAGGTTCAACAGAACAGTTGATTTGAAAAGCGGCTAAACCAGCATGTGATGCCACCATTGATGATGAGAGGATTTTGCAAAACACAAATTGTAGGACCATGATGTATATGGTGCTTGTGCAGGAGAAAACTGCCAATCTTTAGTTCTTGTCCAAGTCTATCATTGGAATTGCTGACAGTAACAGACATTATCTGGGGAAGAGGCATCAAGCTGGTTCCTGGGAACAGGAGAGATGCTGCTCACAATTCTTAAAACATTGCTTGCAGCCATTCCCAGGGCTGCAGAGCAGCGGGGAAGCACAACCTGGCACATCCCTGGGAATTAAACCTGCATTTCTGGAGCGGCCCACGGGCTGCAGAGCTTCTGGGCACTTCCCACTGCCCCCTCCAGCAGGCAGCCCTTGCATGGCACCAGCGTGCGGAGGCATTTCTCCTATATGGCACAGGCCACTGAGGGTCCCTGCACCCCGATGGAAGTGCAAGGTCGAAGGGAGGAACAGCAGCATGTTCAGGGGCTGCTTAAAGACTCTGAAATCGCAAGGTTGAATGAAGAAACAAAAATGTACTCAGGAACTGCTTGGAGAATTTCCTATCAGCACGTTCCTGCAGCAGCACCAGCGCGTGTGACGTTCTGGCACTGCAGAAGCTGAAAACGATTCGTGTTCACAATCATTATCAGCTCACTGAGGAAAATAACATTTTCCTGACTGCATTGAAACATCTGTTTTCACTTGGACCGACACAATTTCTGTTGCAACGGTTAAAAGGATTTGGTAGGTCGCCTTGGAAAATAAAACCAGGAAAAGCAAAGCAAGCTTTAGAGGGAAGATAGGACATGGGACATATCTTCTGAGCTAATGCTGTTATTCAAAAGAACCAGCAATATTTCGCTCTTCTGCTGTTGCTGAGACCTTACAGTAATTCCCCTTTGAAATCTGCTTGCCATAAGTTGAAATAGAGAGTACGCAAGTGCAGGCTAAAATAAACCTGGGACAATGACATGGAGTATTTCCAATCACCAGATTTCATGTGGATGCTGACTTTGAGGATTTGAGTTGTGAACCAGAGTTAAGAAAATTAAATGGTTTGGGAGCCTGATTCTTCTCTTAGCCCACTATTAAATTACTCCACTTGGGTAGATAATTCCAGATTTGGACCAGTCGATCAGGTACCCGACCACAGAGGATACTCCTCCTGTCCTGACTCTCGAGTTGGGAAGGAGAACAAGGACGCGCTGCTGCAATGCCAGGGAAAAGTAGGACTTGCTGAGCTTCCCCAGTCTCCAGACAACAGGACACACACGGACTGATAAAGCATCTCTGGGGCCAGAACCTCTGATTTTTGATAGTTTGATCCTCTCTTGCAATCAAGCTTTTATCAAGAAGCCATTCCTAGCAAGGCTCTGCCTGGCTCACCACGGGAATCCCCGGCTGGATGGTTGCTCTGTACATGCTGGTAACCTTGATTTCAATCTGCAAAGTCACATCTATTATTAATAAGTAAACAAGCTGCATCTCTCGGCGCTGCAATGCTCTGATTTCAGCTGCTCGGTATTTACACTTACTGTGCTACCTCCTGGGAAATGAGATTAGTGGAAGTGTCTCCAGAGCAGCAGCAGCTGACGGAGGTGCGTGCTGCAGCAGAGAAGGTGCTAATCGGCTGCCAACACCACGGGCATCCCATGGCCAGGGAGGCCTTGGCTCCCGAGGAGCCAGGAAGGCTCCCGGCCAAGAGCAGGTGAGGCCAGGAGGCTGCAGACGTGTCTTGCTGCAGCAAAAGCCTCCACCTTCAGAAAAGCCAGGCTTGCACTGGGCCGGGAAGCAGGGCAGCCCAAGGGACGCAATGCCATCCCTGCACACTGGGGATGGGCATCAAGGCTCCAATAGCTCAGCCTTCCTCCCTCCGTGATGGTGCCAGGAAAGAAGCAGTGACCTGGCACGAGGGGACCGGCCAAAGCGGGCAGTGCTGCCCACTGGATGTGGGCTCCCAGGGAGCTCTCCATCAAGGCTGCTCTTGGCTCGGGCCAGAAGGACACACGAGCAGCGACCGTCACCAAGCTGCCTCCTTTCGGGGTGCGCAGAGCCCCACAGCGCCCGTACCTGTTGATGAGGGAGACGACGGCAGCGAAGAGCTCCTCGTAGAGGCCCGCGGCCATGCCCGCCACGCACTCCGCACCCGTCATCTTCGGCCCTAGCCAAGAACGAGAAGAGCAGGCAGAGACAAGGTCATTCCCCCGCGGAGCCCGGCCCGCGCCGGCGTCTCCCTGGCTCTCCGGGCAAGGCAACCCGCGCTGCTCCTCATCTCTGCCTGCCAGATGCTACATAACTCCAGTTACACCAGCAATAAATACCCAGGTGTGTATTTCCAGCCCCTCCAGTGCTGCTGGCCTAATTTATATTTAAGAAATAAATCTTTGCTGTATTAAGGGTCAGGGCTGCAAGTTCTTGTTTTTATCAGCATAGCCTGCAGCAGCCCGGCTGTAATTCAGTCACCGAGGTCTAGTCTGGCAGGGAAAGGCTGCCCATAAAGCTGGGCAGTATCTGCTATGCTCCCCTGGCACGTGCTGGATCTGCAGCTGCAAATTAGCTCCATGCACCAATGTGTGGGTTGTCCCGGGTCGGCAGCGTGCAGCCCACAGCACTGTGTGCATGGCAGAGCTCCAGCCGCCTGCAAGGAAGCTCCCTGCCAGCTGCCCTTTTGCTGCCTCTTTTTTCCCTTTTGGCCCTTCCTCTTCCTTTCCTGGGGGAGCTCTCCAAGCCCTTCCCGCTCTCTCTTTCCCCGAAATCCCGCTGGTTGCTAGGGAACAGGCAACCTCCCTGCGCCCTCCATCACCGCAGCCGGGCTGCAGCACGCGCCCGGAGCCACGAGCCCTGGCTGCAAACGCACGCGAGGGGAAAGATTTGCAAAGAAAAATACTGTCACAAAGGAGGGGACAAAAAAGCGTGCGCATTGGAATTAGGTTGGTGCTCCCTGTGAATTGCTCTCGCTGCCAGACAGCGGCAGCCAGCAAAATATTCTCGTGCCCTAAGCCAAGCGGCCTCTGCGTTCTGCTTAGGAGCACCTGATATTTGCAATTTCCCGAGCTGCTCGTTGATGCCGCTCGCCCTTCCCAACGTGTCCCCGTGCTGCTGTGGCAGCCCTGGCACATCCAGCAGCACCAGACTTTCCCACTCAGGAACGGTGCCAAGCACCGGGGTCCCGCATGCACCGCGAGGAAAGCAAACACCGGTACCTGGAGGCGCCTCGTCGGCCGGGGCCGGGCGGGCGCTGCGCGCCGTGACCTGCTCGATGATCTGCTTGAGATGGTGCTTGAAGACGGCGGTGGTGAGCTCCTCGAGCTCGCAGCCCAGCGCCTCGGCCGCGCGCGCCGCCCACTCCATCTTCATGAACTGCTTCCTGCCCACTGCAGAGGGGAGAGAGGAGACGGTGCTGGGGACGGCCGCCCGGCACCCGCTGCAGCGCAGACCGGGCACGAGGGGCAGCTCTCCAGCCCACCTAGACGTGCCCTGGGAAGGACACATCCCCCCGGGCCAATGTGGCTGTGCTGGCCGCAGAGACCTCTTATTAATTAGCAGCTCCTTGGACAGGTTTTAATGAGATCTGTCTCGATGTGAAACCCCAGCCCTTGCTGGCTGACGGCACCCGGGCTCACGGGCACCGCGGCCAGGCCGGGCGCGGGGAGCTCCGCTGCTCTCAGCTCCGCGCGACCCGCAGGCTCCGGCACGTCAGGAACCGTGCACTTCTTCATGGCATCCTGCTGGGCGCAGCACCCACGGGACGCGTGGTGAGAGAGCCTGTGGCTGGGCTGGGCGCGGGAGCAAAGCACAAATACCATTTTCTGCCTATTTCGGAAGCTTCAGTGGACAGAACTAGCAGATGTGTTTATGGAAGCTGATGGGATTACGACTCAAGCCCTTAAAATCCAGGCTCCCCGCGCTCAGACCCACCAGCGCCCGCTGTCCCTGTAACCCAGAGAGCCGCCTTGCTCGCACGCCCTCCGCCAACAGAGCCGACACGCACTTCCAAAGGAAATTATTTACATCCAGCAGAGTGATTCCAGCTTAATGATTAAAATCAATAGGGAAACAATCCACCGGATAAATCCTTTTAGAGACCCGGGCATCAAAGAGGCTCTGGAGGCAGCCACTGGCCCCAAAGCAGGAGCGGTGATGCAGCGAGTGGGAGCAAAGGCGGCGCGAGTGCGAACCCCAGGTGCCGCACGAGGAGCCAGCCCTGGGCCCACAGCAAAGGTGAGCCTGGAAAATAAAGAAGCCGCCCCTGATGGGCAAGGATCGAGCGGGAGGCAGCCGTATCCTGCACCTCAGTGCTCGCCAGCTTCCAGCGCTGGCCCCGGGCCACCTTTCCAAGCGGGGAGCTGCGCCCGGACTCCCACCAGCACAAACAGTCCTGAAACGCGGCCTGCACTGAGGGGTTGCACGGGGCTCTTCCCGGAGCTGCTCCCCAGCTGCTGAGCCCTGCAGGGCTGGACGGGCCCCAGGCCCGGCCCCGCGAACGCCTCTCGCTGCCCTCCCAGTGCCGCCGGGCGAGCGAGGCCAAGCAGCATTTCACACCCCATAAAATATAAATAGCAGCAGCAGCAGCGTGCGGCCACTCAGTGTAATCTGACCAGTGTAAAACACGCCAGCCTCAACACCTAAAAGGTAATTGCTTTGGCACAGTTAATATTTAAGAGAGGCCATATGAAAACCCGGCGTCAGCAGCAGGCGATCCCTGTCCCGCAGCTGCAGGGCATCGATGCCGCCGCGTCGGCCGCGCTCCAGGGAACGGGGCAGCGCGGGGCCAACAGCCTCGCCAGCCCTGCCAGCTCCCAGGTGGCCCGCGGTGCCGCCCGGGCAGCGGACTGGGCTGCTGTGGGGTGGCCGGGAAACGCGCTCTGCCCGTGCCTGTGCAGGACCTTGCACCCCTGCCCGTGCAGGGACCTTGCACCCGTGCCCATGCAGGGACCTTGCACCCCTGCCCATGCAGGGACCTTGCACCAGCCCAAGGGCACGAGGAGCAGCCCAGCAGGGCAGGGAGCTACTGGAGCTCCTAGGGATCTGTGTGGCCCAGCTGCCTGCAGAGCAGGGACCCCCGTCCCTGCCTACCTGGGTCCCAGGGCTCTGCACTGTCCCTGCGTCTCCTGCTCTGCTTGTCCCTTTGCTTTCGCTCCCTTTGTCATTTGTGCTGCTAATGGCACAAATAAAGAAGCCATTTGTCCCTCTTTATTACCCTGGGTGGGGAATGGAAAGAGAGGAGGTTCCCTCTGGCTCCAATGGCTAATTTACTTGTCTTGCACTAAATTCTCCAGTCTATTCTCTGTTGACCCATTGTCTGATGGATGACATATTAAGGCCTATATATAACAAAGCGAAGAGCTGGGTAATAGCATGATTAAAGAAATCTGCCATTCTGGCTGCATTTCCCAACTGTCTGTAATAAAGATGTCAGAGCCCTGAACAGATAGTGCCATAACTCGCTGGGTGCAGAGCCCGCCTGCCTGGACCGGTGGCCACGAGAACAATCGTCCCAGTCCCCGTGAAGGGGAATCAACGTCAGTCCCAAGCCGGACAGTCCGTCCGTGCCCAGCCCAGCCCTGAGCATGCACAAAGCACAAAGCCCGACACACCTCCTCATTCCTAACAGCTTCCTGGGCCTTTCTAGGACAGACAGGTGTCCATCGGCCAAAGTGGGCAGGAACACAATGCCTTGCTCCTGACAGCTTCCTTAAACCCAGCTTAAACCCTTCCTGGCCTGAGTTCTCCTGCCTGGGAACTGAAGTGCAAGGCAGATACCTCCAGCTCAGCTGAAATACATGCAGAAAGCAACACCAGGTGCCAAGGCAGCTGCAAGGAAGCGCTGGCACTGCCGCGCAGCAGGCTCTGACAGAGCGCAGGGCTGCTGCCGGGCACGGCGGGAGCCTCTCGCTGGGCACAGCCCGGCCTGCCCTCTGCAGCGACGCTCAGCAGAGCCGGGGCTCCCGAATCGCAGCGGTGCCGCCCCGCTGTCCCGGCAGTGCCGGGCTCCCCGCCACCCCGGCACAGGGATACCTGCCAGCAAGCCCCAAACACTGCGGGCAGGCGTTGGGAAACGTAGCAAGGGGCCGGGGGAAGGCGGGAGGGAAGAGCAGAGCAAGGCTCCCCGCGTGAGGCTGCCGTGGCCGGGGACCTTGCACCCGCCACCCGCTGCGCGTCCGTGCGCCCGGCGCCCACGCGGCGCTGCCCACCGCACCGCGCTCGGGCTGCTCTCGGCATCGCAGCTACGTCCCCCGCGCCGTGCCGAGCTCTACCCGCTTGTTTTTCCCTCTGCAACCATGACCACCCCAGGGACAGATATACTCATCGTAAAAGGGAAACTCTGAGTCAGTGCTAATTATGGATCGCTGTTCCCGCACCCTTTTAGCAACAGGCAGTAATGAAACATTAGGATAAATATGGGCATTGGGTTTTGGTGGAATTAAGAACAAAGTGCCATTTCCACATCAATTATGGAAAGGTCCCTACACCTCAGAGGTTGTAAAAGAGAGGCTTTAGGGTGGGTTAGGGGTTTCTGCCAGCTCTGCCGAGGTGCAGGGAGTCCCTGCAGCCCTGGTCCTGGTTGGCACCTGCCCAGTGAGCTCCCTTTCCCCATCTGAGGACATCCACATCTCGGGACTTGGCTAAACGGCTTCGAGTCCATCTGGAAACCCCATCCAAGAAAGCTCAAGGGGCTGTTCCAGGGGGGTTGTCTCCCACATCCCCCACAGTGCCACACGTCGCGAGACCCTCGGGAGCACCAGGACCATCTCCCTCCAGCTCCTGGACCTGCTTCTCTGCTTTGCCCCCATCTCAAAGGTTTTGTGGCCCCTGGGAGGCCCCGAATCACCAAGACAGGCTGCAGCAGAGCCAGGCTGCAGCGTGGCTGCAGGCACAGCGGCCTCGGCCTTGGCCCCGCCGCGTGGGTCTCAACAGCACCCACCTGCAGAGCCAAAACACGGCAGGGAAGGCAGCACCGCAGCCTGTCACCAAGGGCACCAGATCCTGCCTCTCACCCAGCGTTTAGCCCTGGTAATGCAGGACTAAGCACAGCAGTGCCAGCAAAGCCACAGGACCGTGGCCCAGTGACACCAGCGGATCCACAATATAGCAGTACCAGCGGTGCCATGGCCGGTGACACCGGCGGCACCACAATACAGTGGTACCAACAATCCCACGGCTGGTGACACCAGTAGCACCACAATGCAGTGACACCAGCGGTCCCACAGCCCAGTGACACCAGCAGCACCACAGTACAGTGATACCAGCAGTCCCATAGCCCAGTGACACCAGC